>WAAF01008169.1:480542-624838 GCA_013400475.1 Tricholaema leucomelas
AGAAGGGCAACAAAGCTGGTGAGGGTCCTGGAACACAAACCCTATGAGGAGAGGCTGAGGGAGCTGGCGATGTAAACCTGGAGAAGAGGAGGCTCAGGGCAGACCTCATTGCTGTCTACAACTACCTGAAGGGTGGTTGTAGCCAGGTGGGGGTTGGTCTCTTCTCCCAGGCAGCCAGCAACAGAACAGGGGGACACAGCCTCAAGTTGTGCCAGGGGAAGTATAGGCTGGATGTTAGGAGGAAGTTCTTCACAGAGAGGGTGATTTGCCCTTGGAATGGGCTGCCCAGGGAGGTGGTGGAGTCACCGTCCCTGGGGGTGTTCAGGAAAAGACTGGATGAGGCACTTAGTGCCATGGTCTAGTTGACTGGATAGGGCTGGGTGATAGGTTGGACTGGATGATCTTGGAGGTCTCTTCCAACCTGACTGATTCTATTCTATTCTAACAGCTGAACTATTCCACACTATTGACTTACAGACTCATAAAGAACTCATCATATGATAAAGACTTAAAAACACATGATGTCATTTGTGATCAAGAGGGGAAAAATAAATACTCTCTTAAAACTCGGGCTATAACTTTTTTCAGCTCTAAGTTCCAGCATGGTTCTTGTCTCTTTTTAAGCTTCTCAGGAAAGATATAATTTTGACAGAATCTATAAGCTCTCTGTAACAACCACCAAGTGATTGATTTTCAGACCAATGCTCTTTTAAAATGTTTGTGCACTTTTATGGAGTCCACAAAAAGTAAAATTATTACAGAGATGTGGTAATCTTAAATATTTCAAAGACAGTGTGCTATTTTAAATCTAATATCCCTTTAGCATTTAAACCAACACTCAAGAATTAATGAGGCTTTTGTTATAACTTCTGAGTTTTGAAAAAAATACTCTAAACATTTAAAAAGTGAATTAAATGTAGCAATTTTCCCCTGTGTGTATTATGAACAACCTCCGATTTACCCCATAAAAACCTGAAGACAGTTATACTCCTCCCCTTGAAAGTCAGGTTTAAGCATAGAAGTCTGGTGAGAAAGGAAAAAAAAATAAAAATAAAAAAATCATCCATAAGTGACCAAATTCTAAACTAAGTATCTCTATGCAGTCTATTCTTTCTAGGTAAATTACTTTGATATTTCTGTTTTATTTATCCCAAGTATTAAAA
The DNA here is from genome assembly GCA_013400475.1 of Tricholaema leucomelas. NCBI lineage: Eukaryota > Metazoa > Chordata > Aves > Piciformes > Lybiidae > Tricholaema lacrymosa > Tricholaema leucomelas. The sequence continues at coordinate 481,706 of WAAF01008169.1, forward strand.
TAACTAAAGAGGAAGATGTGGGAGGCATAGAGCAGTTAATGTCAAGGACACTTCATGCAATACCCTAATGATGAATGTTCCAGCACACTCAAATAAACAGGTTTCTCTAGAGATTGTTTGAAGGAAAATAATATAATTGCACAAAAAGCATAAGCTGAGTGTGTGTGTGCAGAAAAAAGAAAACCAGAGAGACAGGCAGCAGTCGTGCTTCTTGTAGCTGATTGCATGTGGCGAATAATTGATCATTCCTTCCTTCCTTCTGATGAGTTCACTACTCCTCTCAGTGCCTCACTTCTACAAGTGTCATGATCACTATTAAACCAGCAGAGGAACCCAACAAGCCCTTGAGAATACCTCCCATCTAAGATATCTTTTAAAGCACCAGCTGAAAAATTAAATGCGAAAAGCAAGAAAAGGATTCTGAAGCTTTTTCCCTTTGCTCTGTGGTGCAATGCTCTGCTTGATAGGTATCATCCTACAGCCCAACACCGTACTTACAGTGCCTGCTATTTATAACAAAGGGAGAGAAAGTAGATGGAGCTATTCTGTTCACTGAATATGTATTATTTTTTCTTCAATAAACAGCATCATTTACAGGCTTTAAAACAACTTCTGAGTTAATTTGTGCTTTTGAAAACAATAGCCAAATTACATAGCCCAGATTGTGGTATGACTTGCTACCAAATAGATGTCCTTATGAGATAATGTATTAAGAACATTACTCATTTCTAATCCTGAAGACAAAACTGACCTGCACACTTAGTTTGGGCCTAAAAACACCGCACAAAACAGGATTTTTGTTTGGTTTTAGTGATCCACAGGAGTAATTAAAAAGTAAGTGTTTTTTTCCTAAATTCAGTAAGATACTTACTGTGGAATTTTTGAGACTGTTAAGGAATCTAAGAGCTCAGATGGACAAAGCTGTGGGTACATCCTGGAGTCACTTACTAGACCTTCCCACAAGTAAGGGCAGATTAACCTCAAACATTTGGGTAAATAAAGCACAAGAAACAGTATATAGGATTTTACAATATCAGTACTTCCATAACTGGAAGCAAAAAACTTATACTGCAAATAAAATGGCAACTAAAAGCTCCAGCCATGCTAGATGCCATACATGCACCAAATTTATTTGCTATTTGAAGAGACCTATGTGAAAGATAAGGGGGAAAAAATCCTAAATTGTCTCTATTTTGCCAACAGGCTACAAAGACAGAAATGTATTACCCTTCCCATCTCAGGAAGCTAAGGCAGAAATAAAAATTAAACAGAGAGCTCCCCCCTGAAGGTAGTGATCTTAGAATCATAGAATGGCTTGAGTTTGAAGAGAACTTCAAGATAATCTAGTGCCAACTTCTTTGCCATGGGCAGGGACACCTCCCAGTAGACCAGGATTCTCAAAGTCTCCACTCAACCTGCTCCACAAACACTTCCAGGGATGAGGTGTCCACAATTTCTCTGGGCAACCTGTTCCACTGTCTCACCACCCTCACGGTAAAGAGTTTCTTAATGTCCAGTCGAAATCTACATTGGTTCAAACCATTGGCTGTTGTCCTATCACCACATGCCCTCATGAACACCCTCTCCAGCTTTTCTATATGTACCCTTCTGGTACTGATGCTAAATGCTACAGGAATTTATCCTCAAATTCTACATGGGAGCACACTACTGAGAACAGCTTCCTCTTCTCCATTTGAAACCACTTCACTGAACTCATATGAAACTTTTATTCTTTCAAAAAGCCATTTTTGGCAAGGTCATTATCAATGGGGAAGTCATTCAGACTCACTGAGTGGCTCATCACTGTTTCTTGTTCAAATTCCACACAAAAAAATGGCCTGTTTTAAGGGACTTCTGCTTGAATTATATGAAGAGATAAAATAACATAAAAGAGGAAAAGCAAAAGTAAAATTGGGTTGACAAACAGAACTATGGCAAACAACCTGTAAAGAAATGAGAAAAATCTGTGCAGACAGAAAAAAAACCCTATGTGTATGGGTAAAGTTAATGTACAAAAAGAAAAATATGCCAGATTTTGAGTGAAAGGCATTCTCATCTGTCAGAAAAAGAACCATTGTCCTCCAATGTGAGTGATGGCAGGGTTTGTCAGAATACAGACAGAATATACTACTCTGTTTTTTTTACTCTTAAACATCATCCTCTTCTTATGTGAATCATTTGTCTTTTTGCCCAAGGAAGGCTTATGACCAGTAGCTAGGAAACTCAGGGGCATAAACTGAAAAGCTGTCTGTGTAGACACAGAAGTGATGAAACAATGCATTTTGGACTCCTTTAAACCACATTCACATGGCTCAACGCAAACTGAAAGGCTTAAATTTATACTGAAGACTATACACAAGCAATTTCTACTGTGCAGCTTCAGTGGGCTAGGAACACAGGCATGGTCAGTTAGCAGCTAACAAGCAGCAAATAAGTAAGCCATGAGGATCTACCAGCCTGCCATTATCTGTCTGTACTCTCTGTTAGAGACTCCTGGACACACAGAGATGTTGCTCTGGCAGGATAAGATCATAAGAATGTACTATCATAGAGAGGACTGTAGCTTTCTGACATTTATAGATAAACAAGCAGCAGCACCTAACATAAACATGTCACTCTCATTCCTTCAGACTATCTCCTCCACTGTTTTGATATAAACCTTGAGAGAGAAATTTACATCAAGACCCAACCTTGGCTTGCCAGCCACATTCACACCTCGGACAGGACAGCAAAACACAGTCACACAGGTCACTGATACGTACAACTGAAACCCAGCCCACCCTCTTTGCAACACTTGGACATCTTCTAACTACATTTTGGCAAGAATATTCCTATATTCCCAGTTCTACATTAAAGGCCAGGTAGAGTTTGTGAAGGCTTTGTTGGCCAAATGCTTTTATCCTACTAACTATAGGAATTGTTCATCCTTGAAAGTTGAGGTTGAAAAGAGGGAGTTTTCCTCATGTTCTCCTTGGGTCTTAGGACAAACCTTAGGTCAGTTTCAAGAAGCCATTTACATGTTGATATTTTGCACAAGAGCATATTAACTGAACAGTAGATCAGCACAGATCATCATAACTGGAAGCAATTGCTATATTGCCAAGCTTTCTTTGATGTTGTTTGCCACAGTATTCTCAGCCACATTATATCTTGGAAATTATGCATTGGAATTGCAATGGAAATGCACTGCAGCCTTGGAAATTATGAGGAATATTAATAATGTTGCCAAATAAAGGTTAACAAGAAAGGTTTTCTGTCTCCAAATGTTTTTGACATATCAAACATTTTTCTCACCCTAACTCAGAAGACTTAATTTTTGTTTTGAACTCAGTTACTTGTAATGCTGCATATTACCATAATTTCATATGAAGCTGTTTGAACAAAAATAGAGGAACATTTTAATTACAAATATTCAAATGGGATATTCCTACATATTTCAGATGTTATTTCTGAAACAGAAACCTATCGAAAGCTTGGACTTTTCTACAAATACTTTTTATTTCCCTACCTACTCCACTGCTGGTAAATCTAGCTCCAAACTATGAAGTGATGTCAGAAGTTTACAGATAAGTAAATGTTGTACATGAAATTGTTGCTTGAGATATTGTTACTCCTTTCTAAAGGAGAACATCAAATAAATCCATTAAAGATTTGCTCATGCTTTTAGCTAATGCTATTAGCTGACATTGCCACACAAATTTTAGATTTAATAAGCACATTAAGCTGAAGGATACACAGGCAAGTTGAAACAGCACAGTTTGAACTAAACGGAAGGAAAAGAAAAGCAACAACCCAAACCTCTTCTCACATCAGAGCACAAAACAGACTTAAAATACTTTTTCACAGGTAGATGCTCCTCCAGTTTGATCTAATCTAAGAGCATAACAAACAAGAATTCTTGTTTTCTCAGGCCTAATGCAAAAGGAATATGAGAACTCATAGAATCACAGAGTGCTTTTCTTTAAGCTTATTTCCCTAATCCAGCAAATAAAAAGTATAGCTCTTTCCAACAGTGACCGTTCACACACCATAACTCACTTAAAATATTTTTTTTCTTGAATTCATCACTTTTATAGCAATAAAACACTAGTTACAATGTACATGAAGTACTAACTAGAAATCAAAACTGCCAAAATGCAGGAAACTTGCACATTCTCATAGAGTAACAGAATTCTTTTGGTTGGCAAAGACTTCTGAGATCATCAAGTCTAGTCATCAAGTAATTTCCTTTTTTTTAATTAGGAAAAACACAAAAAACAGTAACCAAAAAAGCAAACCAAATTACACCTGAAGTTTATCCCAGTCCCAAGAGTGGAAAATGGGACCAGCTTCACCATTCATGATGTCAAAGAATTTAAAGATATTCTGTGCTTTCTAAGTAAAAACATGCAAATAAAACCTAAGAGTATGATAATTATAGTATCTGGAGTTCATGAAAACAACTTAGTGTATTTATTTTTAGAGATTCACTGTTCAGAGAAAGGCAGCAGAAACTGTTTTTCACAATTGTTTACTTCATGATGACTCTCTTGTTTCCCCTCAGTACCCTGTAAAAGGAGGGTGCTCATTAGCTGTGCATATCCTACAGTTAGTTGACTAGAATACTGCCATATTTACAGGCTAGTGCTCTCCAAAAGTCTGATCACCTAAAGAGCTTACAATTAAAAAAAACCAAACAAAACCAAATGTAGAATCCACAGCGCAGTTTTAAAGGCCAGTAAAGAACCTCCTGCTGGGCAAAGGCATTTGCTTCCTCTCCACCTTCCCTGCCTCGACTATTGAGAAGAAACCTTACTGCATTTTTTCTGGGAATATCATTACAAATCTCTAAGCAAATTGCTGTGTGTTTCAAGTTAATTTGACAAGAGTTAATTCTATTCTTTTGGTGGACATTGCCTACCTAGTTTACTTCAAGGCTTTCTATATGGTTTACTAACAACTTCCTCCTGGAGAAACACATGAGTTGTGGTCTAGATGAGTAATATGTGCAGCGAGTGGGGAACTGCCTGACAACCTGCACCTAGAGTAAGCTGGTAAATAGCCCTTTTCTGAACTGGTAACCTGTTCAAGTGGGGCGCCTCAGGAATTGACATTGAGCCTAACACTATTTAATGTCATTTCAAGTCATGTGGATGACAGGATCAAGTTTATCTTGATGAAGTTGCATGATGACACCAAATATTTTCCTTCTCAAACTTCAGTTCTTTCTTATGACCCTTTCAACTTCCTTGAAGAAACTGATGCTTTGTCAGACTAAATGTAATTTCTTGCCCTTGACTGAATAATTCACTATTCCTTGTTTCAATGAAGAGTAAAACTTGCACTTAACTCCATCATTCACCCACTCCACTCTCTCAGAGTAAAACATCCAACAAAGCCTCCCCATTCACAAGCTTCTTCTACACTGATTTGTACTTTTGATATAAAGATGTAAATAGTATCAAATGGGTTTTGGTCAAAATTTATACATTTATAATCCATAACTATGACAATCACTGAAGATTTGGATAGCAGCAAATGCCATTACAGCAATTTTAAACCACACTTAATTTTTCTAGACATTGTAGATTATTAAGATTAATTACTAGTAAAACATTACAGACTGCTTAGACTTCACACCATATCTGTAAAAGCTATCACTTAAGCTGTCACACCTGCTTCATTGCAAATTAGTACTCTTAAATCCTTCGACTCTACAGCTTATCATTTAAAAAGGTCAATTACTTCCCTAAAGGGATTTCATAATTTGTTTTGTATTTTCAGAGAATTTTGAAGTCTTACTGCTTGTTTTTCTATACACTTAACAGCAGCATTTATGTTCTTCACTAATCAGGGGTATACACATCTACACATCCTTCAGATATAGAAACCAATACGAGATATAATTTCTGTAAGCTTCAAGTACAAGTTCACCTCTTCAGTCTTTCAAGTCTGTACTATTCCTGGTAATATTTCTCTTTGGTTCTACTGAAAATTCTACCTGTGCAATACAGATGCCTTTGCTATTTGCTCTTTAAAACAGCATTTTGGTTTCCCATTTTTTCCCTGTTCTGCTCCACAAAAATCCACTCCAAACAGATCAATGCTACGTGACCACATGGAGATAGATCTATCAGCAGGATTTCCAGGACAACACAGAAGCTTAGGTTATCAAGCAACAAATGAACAGATGGTCCTGTCATTCCTTATTTCAGAAAAGGTGATTCCAGTGATAACATCTGCTAATAAGCCTTTCTTGAGTACCCTTTAGAAAGTCAGCAAGCAATGGTGTTAGAAATGAAAGATCAAATTGGGTCAGGCATGCTCTTCTCAAGGTGCACTGTAGCTTTCATAAAGGTAATAGCAAAATGGATTGAATGTTCACTCCACATCACTTTCTTTTAAAGGACTAAAAGAATGTCAAGGATTCAAGGATGTGAAAGGAAGGAGAGGAAGTACTTAGGACTACACAGATTGTCAATGATTATGGAAATGTACCAGAACAGAGTTGTTGTTTTTTTTTTTTAAGTTTTAGTTTGTGGGTCAAGATGAAAACATTTTTTTCTACTACTGGAATAATTTAAACAAAAATCTGAAAATCCGACCTCCAGATTTCCCTGTAAATGTACTGCATTATCAAGAAGGTGGGATCCATTTTTATTGTTATGTTATTTATCATCTATAAAGAGAAGAGTCCACAAAATATTATAGTCACTGATATTAAAAAAAAAAAAAACCCAAACAATTGGCTTTCATTTAAAATTCAGACTATTAGTGATTGTTTAATAGACTTTTATTCTTTGAATATTATAAGATCAATTTCTTAAGGTATTAGAGAACTACCAAGTGTGCATCAAGTCAGATTTTCAAAACTCCCAGCTCTTAGTTTCCATAAATTTCCACAGGCTTAGGCATCTATATGCTTCAAATACTTCATATAAAGCATCTTGAGATAATTTAAAATATAAATATCTTTATATATTTGTTCCACAATATTTCACTGAACATAACCTCATGTGAAATACTAAGAATTCACTAATTTAGTACTAGTTTCTTCTGATATTTTTTTTCGTCATTACTCAAAGGAGACAAGAGGCTAGTTATAATATACTTGATGTAATCACCCACCCAAGAGACAGGCTCTAATTTTATAACATCTTTTCAGCAGGACTCAAAGTTCAGAACAGTTTGGCCTTTGACATTGGGTTACCCTCTCTGCAGCTTAGGGAAAGAATGAAAGAATTACAATTGAGGAAAAAAATTAAGTAGAGTTCATTTGAAATTCTGAGTATCTTCCATATATAGAACACCTAAAGAGCCTCTGCTCAGCATTTTCACAGAGTTCTTCTACAATGTTTATGTTTTAACACAGGTTGTTGTACATCCTGATTAGTATGTGAGCTCATTTGCTAGCAGAGCCTAAAGAAACAAATGAGGTTGCACAAGCCTAATGTTCCTCATATTCTGCCATGTCCTTCAACTACAGCGTAGAGCTCACTATCCCATGAAAGCCATTTGCCTCTGGTTGCTTCAACGAGAACAATTTGAACATGATCCATCTGTTTCAATCACAGTCTTCTTTCAACAGAGTGATTCTACTGTTATCTTAAGAATGTCGCTTATGAGAGACCACAAATAGCTTCCCAAATGACTTTGCATATCAAATTATATGCGTTCCGTTTTCTGTTTCAATTTCCTGACCAGCATCAGAGAGTAGCAGAGATCTAAAAATCAAGTTCTAGACCCACTTTTTCCCCCGTAACATCCATAACAGCATCTGCAGAGAACTGTAGTAGTAGCAAAAGAGATCAATATTCAGAGAAGCACCAAAGATTGAATGATGCTCAGATATACTCCTCAGACTTCTAAAATATAGCTCATATGTATGTGCAAAGCTCAAATAATGAAGAAGCTTGACACTAGAAATTCTGAAGAGTATTCTTTAAAAGTTTAAAATTAGTAAAAACTAGTGAGAGTTTTAGAAGTTCTGCAGACAAAAAGAAACAAAAAGTCTAAATGACAAAAGTAGGACTCAATCAGTCTGAGACCATCCACCACAGCAAGCTTCCACACACTTTGAACATTAGAAGCTCAGCCCAGCTCGTGTCAAATACCCGATTTAAGCACGAATTACCTAAAAAAGATTATCATAAGACTTACAGCAATTATCAAGCACAACTACATACTAACACTGTGTAGGATAAGACGACATTCACACAAATTGCAATCAACAAATGCAAAAATCCATTTCTCCAAACAGCACTGTGTTCTCCTTGCTTATGAAAAAGGGATACTAAGGAACAACCATCAGTGAGTTCTCATGCTTAGCTACACTGTTTACAGTAACATTATTCTGGTGAGTTTCAGGAAGCTGTACTGATTTATGTCAGCTGAAGCTCCACATTCTCTGGTCAGATGAAAATGAGCACACCTGTGTCATTAACCAAGACAGATCAGGAATAACATTCCTGTTCTACACCAACACACACTTATCCACTTATATTTGAATAGGTCTCTCTTATAGTGTCTGCCATAACCAATTGCTTTTACTGCTTAATTATTCTCAACATGTCAGCATTCCATTTGGATTATGATTTGCTACTATTACAGGGGTAAGGAATCACTGCTAAATTTCAGGGTTTTGTGTTTGATTTTAATGATTTGGATGTAGCTTACAGACTACCCAAGCTCCTATTCTGCTTCTGTTGTATGACAGAGGGCAGGGTAATACTAATATTTTTTTCTGAAATATTTTAAATACATGTGGATTAATTACAAGCTTAGTTTTATTTAGTTACCACATTTTCTGGAGAGTGAAAAGGAGGGCTACTGATCTTGTTTAGGATCATAAAAATCCAGAATGGTAATAAGTAAGTTCATAATCTGTTACTCAGTTTACACCAGAGAGTGAAGCTAGGATATCTAGCAAGTTGTAAAATACAAACACCAGCAGATACAATATCAAAGGGGCTCTTTTAAAGAACATAATTTCACTTTTCCATAACTGTCTATAGTGGATTCCTGTGTTCTGGAAGGTAAAGAAAAGTATAAAATGCTATTTGATATTGATGTTAAAAAAAAAAAGGTAGAAAATAGACTACTTTAGAATTCTGTTGAAATACTTTTCCTGAATGTTAATATATTCATGAATGTATATGTAAACAAGCAGATATCATGAACTATTTATAAAATGATAATACTTTACTAGGGAAATATCATCTTGATTATATTACCATGAAATGCAATCTGATTAATTTATTTACTTAATAATCTCTCTTGGAATTAAATGCTTCAATTACAGTCATTACAATTGAAAACAACAGGTAAATAGAGACTAAATAAAATACATGGGTCCTAAATCAAGCTTCACTGATAGCAAACTCAGGTTCTCACATCATGAAATATCTGTAAAGATGGTAGCATTAGAGATACGCCCTTCAGACTGTAAAACACTTAAAGCCCAGAAAGAGAACACAACTTCATAAGGTGAAGTAAAAAGAAAATCCTCAAACACCAGGCCCAGTAATTCATTCACAAGCTGTAACTGTATCAGCAAACACTACTAAAGGTGCACTAAAACACTGCTGCAGTCACCAATAGTGTTTCCATGATGACCAAATCACTGCCAAATGTACAGATAAGACAAAGCTTTCTGCCGAGCTTCACAGTTTATTAATCTATTCTACTTTATAGCTCTAAAAAACAATGCCAAAGAACCCAGTAGGTTATGGTGTTTGCAGGTTACTGATATGGTACCTCACTTAGCAGGCAACGCAGCATCATGAGAACTAGAAGCTATTTTGAAAGCTGCATGAAGCTCCAGAAGGATTTGATTGCATACTGTCTGGTCATGAATCTAGACAAAGTAAGGATTGTTTTCACTTTATCTGAATATGCACAACCAGAATTGAACCAAAAATTGAAACAGGTATTTTCAGTAATTTCTACATTCATATTTCAGAGCACCCATCTGAGTGGATTATCTGTCAGAAACAAGCATGAAGGCCCTCCTTTGGGATAAAAAAAACACTGGAGATTTTCAAGCACTATTTGGAGAAGATAATCTTATCTCTAATATCCAATCTGTTTCACAAAACACAAATTCTCCACCAGCCTATATAAATAATAGATGATTTACATTTTGGACAGCTACACTTAAAAGTTTCGCATATTGAAAAACACATGGAAGAAAGTATAGTTTACATTCCTGTATTATGCTTTGTCATAGAAGAATGGTAACAGAAAGATACCAGATTTTTTTAGATTTCTTTTGATACTTAGATAAGTGTCTTCCAATCTTATAATTATTTTAACATTAAACAAATGAAGATTAGACACTGAAGTACCAAAATTTATTACAACAGATTTCATACTTCAGCATGCTTTCAGGTCAGTAGTAGCAGTTTGTATAATATCTTGAATTCACTGACTAAACTGTGCTTCACTAAATCATGTTTAAGGAATAATGGCTCATAGTACCCATTCTAGGTGTTCCATCGATCAGAGTTTTGAATGCATTTCATATGCTGAATACCTGATTACTTTCAAAGTGGTTTGTTTGGAGTTTTTTGTGGTTTTGATAGGTTTCTTTTCTTTTGGAGATAGGAGGGCATTGTGTATCCTCAAACAATATCTGAAATTTCAGCTAATGAAAAGTTTTGTATATTTTAAATAGCTTTCAGGAAAAGGAAATAAAGAGGCTTATAAATATCTAGGCACAGTTTGAATACTTTTGATTAAGGACTATCAGATATCACACAGTCTAAACCTCTTTATTTTTCACTACTGCTCTTTATGTTTGAAAACCATAGCAACGAAACAGAGGTGTGACTACAGTGACAGATCACGCATTCATCATAGGTGCAAGGAAAATCTCCCTGAAAACTGCCCCCCCAGAGTTTCTCTCTGCCTTTCCTTTGTGGTTAAAAAAAAAAAAAAATAATAAAAAAAAATTCAACAGCATTCAACAGCTACACTATGAGAATTGCCTAATTAACCTGACTGTGACAGACACAAAGTAAATGAATGGACAAGAAACAATGGGCACAAACTGAAATACAAGAAAATCTATTTAAACCTAGGAAAAAAAAAAGGATTTTTTTTTTTTTCTTTTAGTGAAAGCAACGAAGGAACACATCCTAAGAAACCCAAACCATGACAATCTAAATATGCTCCAGGACACCTCTATATACAGACTCCCTTGAGGTTACTTCACAATTTCATTTTACAAAGGAAAATGAATCCCACAAGTCATGCACAAAGCTTGTAATGCATATGGGGATTTTGTATCTTCAACAGAGAGCCTCAGTCAGACAAATGTACTGAAGATCCATAGAGAAACATGTTTCAAAATACTTTTGGGAAACAGACCTGCTACTGAATGGATTAGACACTTTGTAACTATTTATGCTTTGCACTGGATTCTGCTTCCATACTGCTGATGACATATAGTATACCCTAAAAATATCAAAAACAGAAAAGAAGAAGCAACAAAGCTTGTAGTTAACAGAGATATAGTTAACAATGAGTGAATGTCAGAATGTCCTTTATTTTATCTAAGTGCATAAGTAAACTCAGTTCAGTTTCTGGGATGGAAGTAGAGTTTGTGGTTTCTTTGTTTTGGTTCCCTTGGGTGGCTTGCTCCAGTCTGCTCCAATTTTTCCCTTCAGCTGAGGAAATGCAACCAAGGATTTATACACAGCCTTGCATTTAAATGCAGCACTACAAGTAAATTCCTACATCCTTTCTTACAATCATATGTGCATGTGACTGAGTCATCTAGAGAGATCCCCAATTAGTGAGACACCCGGGTTTTATAAGATAAGGACTAATGTTTGGCTTGTGATGCTGTGCGATGTGTTTTTCTTCTTCTTTCACTGTTATTTATTTAAAAATTACAGTTCAGTGAGATTCTTGCATTTTACCCCAATATGACTGTGTCAGTACTCCACAGGTACTCAATACACTTCTCCCTTGAATGTTGGATATATGCTGAAGCACTTAGCTGAACTGGGGCCAAGAGACAATAATCAATACCAGATCTTCTCATCAGGACAGCCCATTAATAAGAGTACCAAAGTAAAATGGTGAGTTTATTACCCTGCTGCTGTGTGTTATTAGCAGATTTGAGTCACAGGAAAGACTCTTAGAAAATAAAACAGACTAAACATGGCTGTAGCCTAGGTACAGCCCCAGGAAGTATTGCTTCTCTCAGTTTGCAATTCTGGCTGAAGTATCATGGCACGGGCATTCTATTAACTGCTTCTTCAAAATGTTCTTGTCATGCCAATATAAGTAAACAGGTATACACAAGAAGACTGAAAAAGTGCAAAGTTATTCCAAAATATTCATGAGGCCTGATTCCAAGGTAGTGACAAATATTTAGCTGATGTCTCAAATATTAGATTTGGAAAATGTGCTGATGACCCCTGAATTAAGAATTCAGAATAGGACTTTTAAAATACCCTGAAAGCTAGTTATACAATTCAAAAGAAAGGCTGGAACACCTCAGCAATAACTACTTGTATTAAAAAAAATTCCTATATTTCAAACAGAGTTAAGACTGAAGTTGGAGACTTTAATGCCAACCAATACAGCATGGAAACTCCACCATTTCTAAGGTTCATTCACATCAGTCAAAATGGTAAATGCTTGAAGTGTATCTTTCAGAGAAAACAAACATATTTCCAAGATTAAAAAGAACTAATATTACTTACAATGAAATTTAACAGTTGAAAGACTCCAGTAAATTTTGTTTAAAATGTTGTTCTAGGTTTAATAGTGAATTCTCACAACAACCATTTAGAAAGGCAGAAACAGGGCAATAGAGTGTGCCTAATTCATTCCAATTCACAGAGTAATGCATTTCTATTCACATGGTGATGCATTCTGGTTTCCAACATAAGAATCCAATCTACTTGATGTTTACTAGAGTTGAAACAAAATCATAGCAGCAGAAAACTGACAGTGTCTATTTTTGCTAAATAGAGAAGTGCTTTATAAATAGCTTTTCTCTGTTCTTAAACAGTGTTGGGTTTATTTATCAACACACATATTATGACAGTAGATCTAAACTATTCACAAGCAATCCCAATACTTAGATGTACTTTTGTTTGACAACTGTAGTTTAGTTTGTTTTACCCTTACACTGTGGAAATCTCTTAACTCTGACATCCATGGAATTGTCACAATCTCTTGTTTTTTTTTTACTTGCGCTTCTTATGAGGTCTGAATATGTACCTGCTTCTTGTTATGTGTGCAGGCTGATCAGTATTCATATTAAGAAACACAAGCAAACAAACAAAATGGGTTACTTTGAATTGTAACAAGCTCATAGATAAGCTCAATTTAGATTACAGTTCTGCCTCTGTAACACTCTGAAGTCTTCAGTAATAGCAAAAACCTGAAGTATAAGACACATATTTTTTGAACTGAACTCAGTTTTCTCTTAAATGCTTTTCCAGTTCTTTTAATTGATTTTCTGAAACAAATAAACAAAACCAAAAAACACCCAATCCAGCAAAAAAAACCCAAACCCTACTATATATATATATGTGTGTGTGTATTTCAAATGTGCTATGAAAGGTGTATCATAGCCTGGTTTCATACAGCAAATTAAATGAGCTAAACTGTTTTGAATAACATTTGCAACGTGAATTTTCCCTGGAACTTTAGTTTCTGAATGTTTAATTGTCCCCACAAATGCCCCTTCTTCCTCTATTTGTTTGCCATATAAACAATACTATGTTTTTTAACACCATCCAGTAAAATTCTGCATGTTCATATAACTAAACTATTTTTATACTGACCCATCTACTCTGAATTTCAGTCTACTGTAGCTCCAAACTGCCTCCATAATGATCAAAGTTATCCAATGAGCAATTTCCCATGTATTCTTTCTATATGATGAAAAGAATAGAATAAAGCAATAGAGTTTTATTATTTCATCTACTTTATTAACAGGTCTAAGCAGCCTTTCACCATAAAAAATGTAGGCTAGTACTTAGAACATAAATGTTCATTGATAGTATTTTTAGCACTAAGCAACTTAGAACTTCCTGAGTTGTGTATTAGTGCACATAATACCTATGTAAGAACTTGAAAGATTACATCTTTTGGGAAAGTTCTGAAGATCAACAGAGATGTGGGTGAAAGCAAAGATGTCTGTCAATCAATTCAATTCAGGATTTACACATTTCTGAGTATGCTGATTGTAAAGAGAGATTTGCTGGACTATGATGCAGGAGATAACCTGAGAAAGAGGTGCTCTTTTCTAACTGTTGTTTTTAGATCTCCACATATTTATAGCAGTATTAGATTAAATGGCAGGACAAAAAGAAAGCAATTATAATAAATTAATAAAGGAGGCAAAGCATTTCCTTAAGTATTCTAGCTTGCAGCACAGGAAGAAGCTATAAAACAGTTCCTACATAAAGATAAATGTTTGCCAGTTAACTATACTATCACAATTTGCTCATTAGATGAATGTGCATTCAAACAGATTTCATTCTTAAGTAAACCCAGCTCAGCCCCAATAACATACCATTTACACAGCAATCCACCCAGAATATCTTGCAATTAGAACACAGAGCTTGCTTGATCTTAAACTATCCTATCTCAGGTCATGGAAGTGACTGAAACACTGAAATTCACCTTGAATATTACTACATTACTAGCCCTTTTTATGACCTGACATTTTAACAGTACAATCTAAATGCTATCAGTAAGTATTAGTGAAAGTGTATCCTTGATCTGCACTTATTTTAGTTCACTAAAGGTCCCATTTGTTTTTATTGAGGTTAATGGATCTGTGAATACAGATCCATTAACCTCAGAATTTTTAAATGTTAAATCAGCAGCTTTAAATAAATGTTAACATGAGGCAGCAATTACTGATACCATAATACCAACTGGAGGGCAAAGTTTGGAGCATGGGCTCCTGAGAACATGTTAAACAATCCAAACCCCTTGGAAAACAAACCAAAAACCACCACAACAAAACCCACCAATATAAAGCTGAATAGTCTCTTCAGCTATGAGCATGAAAAATGTATTTCCTTGAACAAAAAAAAAAAAAAACCAACAAACCAAAGAAAAAACCCACAAAAGAAGCCAAACTCCTAAACTACTGCCACAACAACAAAAACAAAAACATGCAGCATTTAACTGGAGACTTAGATATCTGCTAATTCACTGGATTTTTTGCTTTGAAGAATTGTCTTAAACACTGTATCTGCAAAGTGATGATTTACACACTCACTCTATTACCAATTTCAAAATTAACATGTCACAAGCAGCACTTACAAAAGAAAGTTTGTTATGCCCCAAATGGTGATTATGCAGTGAAGAGCTTGACATTTAGAATCAGAGTTTAGTGCAGACCACCTATATAAGATCAATGGCAACTGCTACAGAGAAAGAACTGCTCTGAGGGAAGTCAGTAGGAGCTTTATCGTTAGCAAGAACAGTGTTGTGTAAGACAGATTCTTGAACAGCGATCCAAGAGTATGCCAGCAGAGATTCCCCCAGCCTTCAGTAACAAGACAAAAGAGAGTTGCCACAAAACTCCTTTTTTGTTTACAATTACTGCAACTGCTTAAAATGTGCGCTGCTTTTTAAGACACTATTTCTATCCAAACTGCCATGCCTTGTAAAGATTAAATACAATGACTTTTCATGTTTACTCATCCTAATTTTATGGGATCCTTGTTTGTCAATCTACCACCAAAAATTGATAGTACATTAGGAAAAAAAAAGGTCTCTTTTTGATTCCTGCCTGCCTTAAACTCCAATTACATTAACGTAAGACTATTTTAATTCCAGTCTATTACATTGCTAACAACTTGTCACCTCAGGGATAACAGAACGTAGAGAGCCTAGGACAGGGTTTCTCTAAATAACACAACTTCAATTTCAACATAAAACCAGCAAACAATACTGAGAAATACAACGTCTTTCAAATCTTACTCATCTTTCAGAGAGTAAGATGTAATTATAATATTACAGAGTAAGTAATTATAACATTTGACACCACAGATAACAAGGAACAGAATTATTTTAAGGGAAAAAAATGCTTACCACATTAATCTATTTTTAAGAACTGCAAATAGCTCCAAACATAAAAAAGAGTACAGAAAAATTAGCTGTTACCAAATAGCATCTCCATGCCTTTCCACATCTAGCACAATCATCCACCTGCCTTCTCCTTAAAAACATACTTCAGCCAAACTTCACACAGAAGAACTCAGATCAGCTGTGCATGTGTCTGCATCCTTAAAAGGATAACACAGGTCTATAGTCCTCTGAGAGAACAGCTACAGAGTAATTTCAGAATGTATTTTATTTACATAACACTTTTCCAAAATAAACACTGAAAGTTACCATTCACTCCAACCCAAATTTGTGACCAGTACTGACTCAAAATTATGACTGATATCAAATCTTCCTAATATGGCCTTTGAACATTAATTTGAATACCCTTTTGGCAACCCTGGAGCAAGTTTCAGGTGAAACCACTTGTAATCCAACTGTGTACAAACAGGTATATCAGAGTAGTGTCTATATTGAAAGTACACATTTTAGTCAGCTGAACATAGTTGATGTTGAACCAGTGCTTCCTACACATAATGGAGAAAATAGTTAAAGACAAAAGTTTTCATGTAGAAAATTACTTCAATCCCCTTCGCATCTCCTTCCCAGACCCAGAACAGAGAGAAACACTTCTGTGATAATGAACAAACCAAGTAAATCAAAGCTAATATAAACCCACTTGCTGTTCAACATTATCTGTAATTAAAGTTAAACTGGAATGGGAGCATGTTCCTTCACACAACTCCCACTTGTTTCCCTCCACCCCAATCAACTAAAGCACAGTGCTGAAGTTGCTCTGTGACTAGGGATCTTCACACTGATAAGTAGAAGTCCTAATTATATAAGATATTGTAAAAGAGGTGCATTTGCTAACTAGCCCTTTACATGATTAGGAAGAAACTCGTCTTACAGAAAGGAAAAAAGGAGAGATGCTCTGAAGTTACTTTTCACACCATTCAACACTGCTATTACAGAACATTAAATATAACCCTACTGCTTGTTATTCAGCACCTACTGTACTTAGCATGATTAGTTGCAGAGTAAAGAGATACTGCTGCAGACCTCCCTTCCTAATAACAAAAGGCATAGAACTGAACACTGTCCTCAACAAAGCCAACCTGTTCTTGCAGCAGTTTCACAGTCACCTGCTATACCATTGCTATTTTGCTGTCTTGAAAGTAGAGTGGATTTCTGAACAAGCTAACATCTACTCATTTAGTGAGGTGGTGTTTAGACTAGCTTTCAGGAGTATTTATGGCTGTTGAAGCATACTAAATATCTGCTGATTAAGAAGAGGTCTTGAGAAATATACCTGATGGCAAGCAGGAGAGGACAGAGATAGCATTCCTATAGCAATAATCATCAAATCAGGAGAGGGTTACAAACACTATACTTTCTAAGAAATCCCCTTGAACCACCTTCAGAAGACAGCACTTAACCTGGGAAAGGGACTTTGTAAGTGGATTCATCTTTGGAGATGGTGCTTTTCCAGAAAAGATTACAGTGTGATTTTTGCCTGCTGAGGATACTATTGTGAAAGGCATGTCCATACTGAAAAATGAGTACAAATGCTGGAAATCAAAGACTACCTATCAGAAAGGAAGAATATGCTGATTATAGTTCCCAAACAATTTGGATTATGGAATACTGAGTTTATAAAATTTGCAAAGGCACTGAAAGAGAAAAAGACTGCAAACCCTTTGACAAAAATCCCAGCAAGAGACTGAAAAACTCATTAGTCATTGCAAGACTTTTTTTTTCATTGCACTGATATGCAGTGCTTACATGCAAAACACATGTGTATTGCCTGTGATGGTACCATCTGTGGCATAGCAATTTAAAATAGATTTAGCCGTTAGCTGTTCTGCCACTCGTACAAATTTTGCTGGTGTAGTGCGTGTTCCTAGTGTCACGGATTGAGTTGCTGACATTCAATACCATGCTGCCATTATGCCAGCTTCAAAACACTGCTCAAATCTGAGAGTTAAGTGCCATCAACGCTCTTTTATTACTTCACATCAGATTGACTTTTAGTTAGATAAGCCACAGGCACTTTATTGCCACGTTCAGCCGGTTTAGTTTTGTGGGTACATGGGAAAGAGTCATAGTGCTACCATCCACTGCCATCATCTCAACAGAACTTGAGAGAGGCCTATTTCACCATCTCCAAGAAACTGTAGCTACAAACAACTTTTCAATATTTGGGAACTGTAACAGAACAGCTCTTGAAATTGAGGCTCTTGAAAGGGCTCCCTCATCTCCAGCAGGTCATTTTCAGGAACTGCCCTTACCCCTCAAAAGCAGTCTTGCAGTCTGTGCTGATGTGAGAAATAGTTGTAAGCTCACATGGAATAGCACAGACCCTTTTAAATATATACATATGCATGTGTGTGCGTGTGTGTGTATATACACACACAGATCTCCTGATTATCAATGTCACACATATTATGCACACCTATGCATATAAATATATGCACATACTAAGAAAATACATATAAATATATGTGTGTATATATAGATTAATAATGTTTCATAGATCTACTCACTATATATTAGATTATTTATTTTTAATAATAAAAGGAGTAGTTGGTATTTACTGATTTAGATTGTTAGGATTTATTACAAAAATCAGTTAGACATGCCAGTATATTGAAATAGATGTTCTGAAAAAAAAAAAGTTTCTGTTAACACAATTAGGAAAAAAAAAAACATAAGAGCCTAGACTTGAATGGAAAAGAAAATACAAAAACTTTCCATTTTAGAAAGTGAAGGAAAGAGACAAAAGCCTTAATGGGAATTTTTTTTTCTGCACCTAATCTTTTCAACTCTGGACATATATCTAATAAAATCATTCAGCTCTAATTCATAGACCTAGGCAGATCTGGTAGATGTGGTGTTCCACTGCACCTTAACAGGTAATTGGTGAAAAGGATGTTCTCTGCTTTCTTTCTCTGATAATGTTAAACACATATTGACAGGATGCCTTGGTGCTGCTCGACGTTTGGCACTTAGGAGAAGTTCAATTAATCAACCTTTCATCTGTCTGTCCACATAAGATACAGCTTTACTTTCCTGTGGCTAATTGCTAAACCAGAGTACCTACTCACTCTGCAAATCTAAAGCCCACCATTCACTCAGGAGTCTAAGTACCTGCACGGAGCCGGCAGAGAGCAGCTCAGTAACGTTGCACATCATGTTCTTCTCCTCCCCCACTGCAAGTTTTTGTCCACAGAAGCTAGAACAACAACTGTGCCTAATTTACAGGACTCCCTGCACATCTGCACTCAGTTAACATGTTGTACTGAAGGCATGCAGGTACTGTATCTCCTAGCATGAATTAGATTTAGAAACATTTCTGGTTTATAGAGGGATGAAAACAGATTCCTGCTTGTAAGCCAATTAAAACATTGTCTCAGTGCTCAGAGGTTAATGTGGTTGGGAGCTTAGAAGTGCATAGTTCTTCTAGTGGAAATAATGAGTGGATGGCAGACAAAGAATTAATAAATTATCTTAATCTGTCTTTGTTTACCAATATACAATCCCTGCAGATGGTTTTGAACAGAAAGGGTTTAATAGCATAATTCAAGCATACACAAAGTGATTATCAGTCAAAACTTTAATAAAAAGTTTCTTCTTGGACAATTCCTTACATATTTTTTTTTTCCTGCAGAGAGCAAATTATCTTCATTCATGTTGGTCTCTGTATACTTTGGCTCAGAGCTCCAAAATATAACTAAAATCGTATTCTTTGGTCACATTCAAGTTAAGTTTCAAATTGTTTCCAATGCACTCTTTTGCTTGACAAAGAAGAAGCAGGAGAGGTTTCCTAGTTTCAAATTTAATTTAGCTGACTCACATAGTCATGAGTCTTCTCTCATACATTGCGAATACACAAGCTAAGGATTTAAAATACAGAAATCTCCACTTTGTATTTTGAAATTTAAGTTGGTAGATAAATATCACAAAGTTCAAAGCAAAATGTGGTAAGAGAGATCAAAATATACCTAAACCTCTACCATAACTTAAAATGTATTCTTACCGCATTTAGGTTACAACCACATGTCACTTCCTGTCAGAATACCCATACCAGGACCAGATTATTGCTGCTGGTTATGACTAGAGAAATTAAATAGAATCCAGTGAAATTCTTGAAACCTAACACATTTATAATCTCTCTGGTGATAAAGAAAGAAAATGGTATCATTTATATGGGACTGCAGACTTCAGTACTCCAAATGGTTCTCATTTCACTGAAGAACCTGTTGCTTGAATAAACCTGTCATTCTGCCTTAACAACTTATGTTCATTTAACAACAGGAAATCATTTTAACATGTTTGGATCTTAGTTATCAAGGAGATAACTACATAGCATGAACTTTAATTTAGCATGAAAAATATTTTATGGGACAAGACAATCTTCTTAAAAACAATGTAAGTTTTAACAGCATTACCACTTCTCATAAAACAATTCCCCTGTCTTCTACAGAAATAGGAGCAAGTTAGACGTGCAGCTTTTTCATTGCCTCTAGCCATTGAAATGAGTCAATTCTTTCAGAAATCAGGATCACTGAAGTATTAGCTTCCTGTCTCCAGTACTTTTATCAAGTTGAAAGACACAACCTTCACCTTTTCAGATACAATTGTACAGACTAAGATTACATTAATTTACATTTAATTTGAATTTAATGCCAGCTAAAAAAAAATAATTGCAGAACAAATTGAAACCATTGTTAAACATCCAGCATATTTGCTTAAAGGCACCTGAAGCACAGGCAGTAATTGAAGAATGTATCAAACACTATAGTCACAGACCTCCCCATCCCTATATATCCCTTTTCTTGTACAGATAACCTCTTGTAATAGATAAGGACATAACACCTCCTGTGAAAGACTCTCTTTTCATAAGCATAGAGAATTAATTCCACTTCAGTTCCACTAAGACATCCAGGATGCTGTATCAGATACTACCATGAAAGTAACTTTGCTTACAGTAGTACTTGCTTACCATGAGAAGACAATCCTTGAAACTCTGTATCACGCTTAGTTCTGATGTTTGCAATTTAAGTAATGTAGTTTCATAATCCATAGATGGCACAAATCAGTACAGACTGTCAAACCACAGATAGGGTGAAAAGATCCAAATGGCATACTAAATGATAGGCTTCAAAGATGCTTGTCTTCACAGACACAGTTTAGATTGAAATGAAAGAAAATGTGTAATGATGGTGCTACAGGGAAGTGAAGAGCATCTTCAAGGGACAGTAGTCTGCTCAATGTGTGAAATAATTTTTATTTTCTAATCCTCTTTATACAGCAGAAAATAAAAGATTATTGCCTAATTCTTCTTCCTCTAAAGTAAGAGGTTCTTCTAAATACTATTTGGTCCTTCTCTAGGGCTTGCAGAGAGTGCAGGGGGGGAGGGGGAAAAGTGCACAGTAGAAAAGAAATGTCAAATTTCTGCCACTTATTTGTTTTCTAATTCCTGTTTACCCACAGAAGTAATAATATTGGCATTAATATCAAGTTATCCCTACAAAATTGCAGTAACTATCTGTTAAATCATAGAATCAACCAGGTTGGAAGAGACCTCCAAATCATCCAGTTCAACCTATCACTCAGCCCTATCCAATCAACTAGACCATGGCCTCCAGGCATGGTGACTCCACAACCTCCCCGGGCAGCCCATTCCAATGGCAAAACACTCTCTCTGTGAAGAACTTTCTCCTAATATCCAGCCTAAACCTTCCCCGGCACAACTTGAAACTGTGTCCTCTTGTTCTGTTGCTGCTTGCCTGGAGAGAAGAGACCAGCACCCACCTGGCTGCAGCTCCTTTCAAGTAGTTGTAGACCCTGTAGGACATATTTGTAACTGCACTATTTCCTTTCAGCCTGTATTTAAGCACTAAGATATGAATTAATGTGTACATATTTGCTTTGTTTCCAAACAAGACTACATTAGTTTAATCTGCCAAACATGCACATGTAAATAAAAAAATAATTTGTTATGTGCTGTTTCGGCGTGATCCCTCTGAGGCTCTGTTTTGTGATTTGCACAACTACACAACTGCCTAGAATTAAAGCTATCAAAGTACATGTTTCAGTTTAAGAAAAAGATACCAGATATTGATACAAATTAGGCTCATAATCCCCAAACAGCGGTATGCAGCTTGGCCACCCTCAGATCTCAATAAATACTAAATCTCCCAAGACTGTCACCTTCTATTTCAATACCCCAGCATGTTCTCAGGGAGGTTGACAATGAATAGAAGAAAAAAAGGAATTCTGCTAGTTAGAATCCTACCAGTTGCATGACAATAAACTCCCCTAATCCTTGAGATCATATAATTCCAAACATTGACTAAGAATAATTGAGTTATTGAAAAATGACTCTTACTCGCTCAACTTTAGTAATACATCTAAGCATATTACAATTTTAAAAGTCACCATCCAAAACTAGTATCTATCAAGTGTCTATCAAGACAACTCAGCTGCAGAATCCAGTGCAGAAATCTATTAGATGAATCATGATAAGAAAAATGTATCATTAAATTAGGCAATCATCAGAATTCACAGCTGCTGTCTTTGACAACTGATGCAGTGGTTCTGAATTAATGAGGGATACTTTCTATACAACTCTACAAATATAAGTTTATAGAAACACTCATTTCTTCGATATTTGTCATGAAAACTAATTTTAAAAGGCACCATACACTCAAACTAAGCTGCTATTGAAGAAGTATGACCAAAAGGCAGTTTTTATGCCTATGCTTCTCTAACTAACATATTGTATTCAATAAAGAATTGGGAATGCTTCTGTGTCCCTTTATTTCAATAACCTCTCTCTCTAAGAAAGCTTTATTGACAACAGGATCAGGCTCAATCTCATTTCTATAGCCAGTATATTTTTCAAGTGTCTGAGTTCAACAAAACAGGATTTTGTACAGTAGCTTATTAAAAAAAAAAAAAAAATCTAAAATACAGTAATGAAATGTGAGAACCTGACCCTCACAGCAGAAGCCATATATAAACACAGACATTCCAGGTCACCACCTGTTCAGCAATCCTACTCAACCATACCAGTTGAGTTAAGGGATAAAAATCATCTACTTGTAGCATGCAATTGCTTATTGAAATCAGACTTCTTGAAATTCAGAATAATTTTGTAAGGCAAAGAAATAGAAGGAGATCTCTGCTATTTATACCCCTTTAGAATAATCCTTCAATTTATCCACCCTGGAGCAGAGTAATTAATGACTGGTTGAAGGCACAGTCCTCTCCCCCACACAGGACTGAATGTTCAAGACTTCCTTTGCAGGGTAGCATGCAGTTTTCCAAGCACACAGTGCCCAAATCTTGCTCACATTACCCCTCCTGCCCACTGCTGCATTATGCAAGGCTGCAGGTGCATCTGAACAGAGCAGAGTTTTGGGTCCCTTTCCACCCTAGTGGCTGTGCATCAGCATGTTATTTTCATCCATCAGCCACTGGCATAGGTGATGTTTCAATGGGAGCATAAGTGACCGTGGTCTGATAAAAACTCACACTAGGGAGTGTGACATGTGCAACATGTAGAATGGGGTTAAATCAGGTCAGTAAATACAGGGTCAAAGTATTTTTCTGCAGAAAATTGCTAATTTAGTCCTGAAGCAAAGATGCAACAAAAATGCATAAAAGCTGTGTTCTGAAGGCTTTGGCAGTACAGTTTTGTTTATAGATCCTTATATAACAGCCTCACTGGAACTTCTACTGAAATACTTGACTTTATCCAAAATATTTTTGTTAAAGTTTTATTCAAGTTTCAGTTGAAGTTTTTTTGTTCCAAGTCAAGACAATTTCCTTTTATATTTATCATTGCATCAAACTTTTTAAAAAAGCAGTATTTTTTTCAATCAGTAAAGATATCCCAGAAAAATACACAAAGCTAAACCCCCAACACACTACTAGAGATTGTTTTCATGTTAATCTTGAAATGAACACCCAAAACTAACCCCCAATACTTATCTTTGACATTTCAGTAAGTGGGATTTGCATAAGTGTAAGGATGTCGTTCCCCCCAGTACCCAGAGAATAAAAACATTTGAAAATAAATATCCTAGCCAATTTTAATGTATTAATGACAGGAGAAAGCAAGGCTGAAACAGATGTAATAAGGAAAGTTGAGTTGACTACTGGTTACTACAAGGAAACTGAAATATGCTATAATGAGAAATCATTCCCTTGGGAGAACTCAAAAGCTATTTATTAATTTCTTTTACAGAGCTCTGCTGCTAGGCAGAGCCTTTGCAAGCTCTCAGCTTTAGTCAGCATTTTACATAATCTCCTTATTTAAAGTTACACAAACCCCTCTTAGCAAATTCTGAAAGCTTCTTTTAGATCTTGTACAAACAGCACCACCCTCCAGATTTACAAATTTCTTCTCTGGGAGGAATGATCCAACTTTCTTGGCCAAATCCCTGCTGAATTTTGTGGATATTCATGAAGGATAAATGCAGCACATAAAGGACAAAGCAAATTTGCTTTTCCAGTCAGTAGGCAAGATTGTTCAAATACCATTAACAGAAAGGGTGAGGGGAGGGTTGGGGGGAAGGCAGAGATGCCTGTTTTCAGATATGCCAAGCTTCTAAAGCAATGGCTTCATGGGGCAGTTTGCATATCATTTACTAACCCTAACAGAAAATAGAGTGATTCCATACTAAAATGTATGTTATCTAGATTGATTGAATGTGCTTCCCAAATGTCAATGTAATGCTTGAAAAACATCACTCAGAAAAGATATTCTCAAGAACAATTAACACCTTCCGGGGAGTAGAATTTGTAATACTTCTAACAAGAATTAAGCATTAGCTGTCATTCTTTAGATTACTGTAAATATTTATATTTCTATAGAATTGACATAACAGACAAGTATCTTTCTTTGCAGCTACATCTGCACAAGACAGATCTCATATTCCACTTGTATTTAATTTAATCTTTAGCTTTGGTGTTAATGTCACAGACACAACTATATGCTGTGGTATTTAGTGATGCATTATTGCCTGTTAAAGACAGAAGAATTCCCATGGTTAAAGTACCCCTCAAAGACGTTCTTTAGTAAGTATAAAGACACCTGGTTTACCCAACTTCAGGCAAAGGCTGTAGCAATTTGGAGGTTGAGCTCTTCTCCCTGGTAAGAAGTGATAGGATGAGAGGAAAAGCCCACAAATAGCACCAGGGGAGGTTTAGACTGAATATTAGGAATTGGATACTAGGATATTGGATATTTCTTCACTCAGAGGGTCACTGGGCACTGGAACAGGCTACCCAGACAAGTGGTGGAGTCACTACCCTTGGAGGTGTTTAAAAGGCATTTGGATGAGGTACCTAGGGACCTAGGATCTAACAGCTGTGTACAGGAAAATGCCAGACTACAGCTAGACTCAATGATCCTAAGGTCTTTTCCAGCCAGGGGATTCTATGATCTTCCTTCTTCCCTCCCGTATCCTCTACTTCTCCTTATAAAATGGATTCCTCACTCCTAGAAGTGAAACAGCAGTGTTAGATAAAGCTTTTCCAATGAATATCTAGAGGAAAGCCCCACTTGGAATGAAGAAATGCCTACATATATTTAGACCACTGATAAAGACATCAGATCTTCCTGCCTGGAATTTTTCTGGAGTTTCCACAACATGGCTAATATCAATATTAATCTCTCTTAATTCTCTATAAGCACCTGAAAACTAATTTCTGTTTTTGAAAAGAATCACTTCAATTGCTTAAGCTATAGCCTAGTGAAGTAAATTGCACATCCTTTATGAGAGATTAAGTCTTCCATCTATCTAATTTTTGGCAAACTTGAGAAATGACCTAGTCTTTCCACACTCTCTTCCATCTTACATTTCATCCAACATCACACTGGACACCAGTTCTTTACTACTGCTGAAGTTTTCAGGTGGAAATTCTTCATCATTAGCCTTGCATTCTCCCTGTCACTATGAATTACTTTGATACCTTTTCCCCTATCATCATCATCAGCCTAATACATTTCTGCCAGTTACGGAAACTATGACTCCCTTGAGAATTTGGCAGCCAGAACATAGCCCTCAGCTGCAACTCTTCTTGGTGATCAATTCTCTCATTGTTTTCTTGTATAGGTTTTTTTTTTATTGTGGAGGTTTTTTTATCTTTATCATTTTAACAGTATAGTCATACCTTTCAAAAAATCAATATTCAATTTAATCCCTTTCATTGCACATCAGGCCACATGATATAAAGAGAATTTTTCTTTTGCACCTGAAACCCTTCTTTTTTAATCATGTTCATTCTGTAAAGTCACTTTGCTCTAATTTCTTAGCCCTTAACTTTTTCTGTTCATGTTCCTCTTCTTTTGGATGTTTCTGGATTTTTTTTTGGGGCGGGGGCTGTTTGAGTTTTTTGTGGCTGTTGTTGTTTTGGTTTCTTTTGCTGCTGTTGAACATTTTTATAAAAGATGTGCTCATTAACATCTGACTTTCATTATTTCCACTTCAGAAAAAAAAAAAAAAAATCTGAAAATATTAGCCCTTTAGCTACATGTTCAGGGAGGGAGGAAGAGGGAATTCAGCTCAGATTCAAAAAGGTTTTCTGTGAAATAACATTAATAATGGCAGAGGAGTTGAAAATTAATATTTTCAAGGAGGAGTAATCTGCATATACCAAGTTATTTCTTTGTACATGGTATAAGTCACCCCTTAACTATAACAAGACTCCCTTGGTGAGAATTTTTTATTTCTAAAATAGTTTCAGATGCATATAGGATGTCACAGCTCAGTGATTGCTGTCTATTCCAGTCTTATAAGAAAGAATCATCCAGAGGTAAAACATCAGCTCCTAAATCTATGCTGGCTGAAGGTGCTGTGATTTTGGACACATCACATGGCCATTCAGCCTCTGCAGGAAGGAGATAGGGAAATTAGCAAATTCTGAAGTAATATCATATAGGGTTATCAGCATCTTATTTATCATCATGAAATATAAATTGCAGAGCTAGTCAGAACCTAAAGAGGTTTCTGTTCCATAATCCAACCGGTCTGTGAGACACACAAACATGGATCACTTAAATGAGCTGCACACAGCTCCTACAGAGACGTAGCACTTTTTTTTTTTTTTTTTTTTTTGGTGCATTTTTTTTCCCTGTTGCCTTTGGCATTGGAAAAACAATTCTAAAAATATGACTATTTCAATATTGCATTCTAGTAAACATACCATGCAAAAGATTCAGACAATTAATAACAAAACCCAATAGTTGTGAAGCTTAAGCAAAGAATCACTGATTCTTCTTTCTTCTGTTGCTTAGTGAAGTCCCTGCAAACTTCTTAAACACTAAGCAAACACAATAAGCCATATCCTACTGGAAAGAAAGAGAATAAGGAAAAAGAGTCTGCATAAAAGCATACAAAAGTTAAAAGCTCTGTGGAAGGTGAAGCTCTTGAGCCACAGAAGACAGCAGGAAAGATTTTAACAAACCTCGCTTGTTCATCACTAAGTTTCAGCCAAACCTGGACTTACACAAAAATATAAGCAACTCAGAAAGTTGAACTATGCAGGAATGTTACTAATTTACCTTGAATCCACTGCACAAGTGCTAGCTAGCAAGCGATGAAAAGGTGGTGGTGAGATGTTTAAGATTAGTCACCACTGGATCAATTAGAAAACCACCAAAGACTGACTTATCTTTTCCTAAGTTAAGTATTACAAGGGTCACTTACTCTATTGCTTGCTTACAGGAGCAACAATGTAGCCTGATGCACTGACAGCACCCTGGGGAAGTAAAACCACAAAATCACTTGCAGCTGGGTTAAACTCAAGAATGCAAGAAATACGTCACAGTATATATTAAACAAGAGAAATAAATACATAGCACATTTCTATTTCGACAAAACTGGCTGAGAAAGATCACTGCTCCAGAATATGACTCATTGACTACCTGTTTTACTAGTATTTTCTGTGAGAGTATGCTGTAAATGGGATCAATAAATTAGAATTAAAATCAGCAAGAAACAAAAAGCAAGGAAGTACTAACATGAACAAAGCAAGACACTTCTATTTGTAGTTTACTATTTTAGAAAATTTCTATTTAGTATTATTAGCCTTCACTGTTCACTTCTGGTGTTTGAAAGATGCTCCAATAAATAACTATGTAAGTAACAGGTGTTGCAAGAATGCCTTAAAATAGCTGTGTCACACACACATGGCTCTCCACGCCAAATCCTCCCACAACCCTTTGAAGTGTAAAAGCTCCTTAAGATGAATGCTAGTAGAAACCAATTCAAATAATTTCTTTGTCAAGACAGACATTTAGCACTTTTCACATCCTCAAAACTCGAAAGTTTAAATTACAAATCCACACTTTCCCTAAATGATAGAAAAGCAGAAGGCATTTAATTGGTGCTAAAAAAGTATTAAAAATATTGATTTACTATTCCAGGAAGCAGATGGACTGATATTAGCAAGCTATCAGAATCCTCCATGTTTAAATACCTTTGTTCTGTCAATCTGTCAGCAGCAGATATATTTTCTTTAACACAACTTCATATACAATCTTAACATTTTTCAATAATGTGTTCAAAAAGGACACAGATTTCTCAGTATGTAAATTGCCTTTCCAACAGAAGGGACAGACATTCTTTACAGATGTTAAAGTGAGAGTCAGAACCTCACTGTTGGTAAGGCCTTTACCACAATATAAAAAGAGAAAATTAAAGAATCCATCACAGTGAAAGGAAAAGAAGAACCACATCCAAAGCACCACTTCTCTGTGCGATGCTGGCAAGTTTCTGTTGTCAATAAGAGAAAAACCCAACAAATAGAGCCTAGATTAATATTCTTATCTCTGATGTAGCTTTACCAGAAGAATCAGCAGCTTAATAGGCAATTTTTATTGCCAGATCTAGTCACATAATTATGTCTGAAGAAGAACCATAGTAGGTATGAGTTTTGCCAACTTCTGAGGTGAATATGCAACTGTTAATTCCTAATCCATTAAATTAGAAGAAAAAAAAAAAAAAAAAGAAAAAGTTACATTGATGAGATACCTTGTGAAAGTGACAAATCAAATTCACTCCTTATTTCCAGCACGATGACAGAAAACAGCAACACCATCCTCAATAAACAAAGCTGATGTGATCATATAAGAAATGAAGCATTTCAAATTTGATTTTTTCTTCAAACAAGTTGAAAGAAAAAAATGAGGAGTAGTACTGGGTCAAGTTTTAGTATTTCTAATAATTTCTATGCATTTGTTATACTTCAGAAATTATGAAGCTTTAATTAATTTCCTCAGCTTCTGGATTTTTTTCCCCCTTATAATTATGCTTTTCAGTTGTAATTCAACTGTGAAAGGAATTAACTTCCTTTTTTGGTGAAACTAAGAGCACAACTAGTCCCCTCTTTCAAGTTCAAAGTTACAAATTTGTGGTTACAATTTCTCCTGAACTCAATCTACAGAGTCATGTATCTCTTTCTCAGTTCCAAGCTCTATGTATTCTATTTGCTATCAGCACAAGTGAAAGGATATATAGTCTAACTGCTGATGGTTTGCCTCTCCCCTAAAGAGGCCTTTTTAGTTTACCTTCCACTTTATTCTCTATTCTCAAGATGCAGAGGAAACATTTTGCTGCACATCACTTTTCCTACTGTTACCTAAAAGTTCAACATCAGTCACCAAACAAGTTCAGACTTGTCCTAATGACATTGAGAAGACTCCACGTAGCTTTTACCTGCTTACTCAGCTCACTGTAAGGCACATAAGAGTTGTGCTCAATAGGTAAGAGTGTGCACCACCAGCAACCTTACAGAATAAGATTAAAAACAAGTCCACAATATCATTAAGTATCATTAAGCAACTTATTCCAAAGAAACCTTGCAATACACTGCCTTACCACCTGTTTCAAGAGGGTAGGAACATGAAGATTAAAAAGAAAAAGGCATTTGATGGAGAGAAGACTGTGAAGCAGTATATCAAATTTAAAGAACAAGACACTGTACTTAGAACAATTATCCATAGGAAGCATAGTCTCAAATTATGAAAATCTTCCAAATTGTAGCAGCATGAAGTCACCAGCACCACCAAAAAGACAGAAAACAATAAAAGCATCTCAGTTGCATTATAGAGAACCTTCAGAAAATAATCCTGCACATCACAAAACATCCAAGAAAATTAACCTTCTTTTTCCTAGTGTTTGTTGTTTCCTCCACACCTTGGTACTCTTGTATTTCAGACCAAAGAAAGAGGTTACTTATGACTATTGTTGCTGTACCAACAATTTAACTATTCATATTACCCCACTGATTTAGTTGGGGCAATTATCAATACAGGAATGATAAAATATGTAGCTAATTTTATTTCAGGAAAGCCACACACACAGCTATATACAAAATAGTTAAATTTGGGTTTGAATTCAGTCAGGAAAATCTTCACAAGAATGCCTATGGGCAATTCATTCATTTAGGAGAATCCAAAAAATTGGAAAATTTTAGCCACAAAATGGTTTTGGCCCACTTATAAATAGGTAGCCTGGAGCCCTAGGAAAAGTCTGTTCTACTCACTGCAGTGGAGTAGAAATGTCAAGATAGTCCCTGGCTCCTTTGTGGCAGTGCTGGAACTACCTGGTTGTATTATAATGTATTATAATTATAACCACTGTATTATAATGACTAAGCTATTATACAAAATCCCAGAGATGAACAAGTCACTATATTTGCATTGTATCACCTGCATATCATCAGTTTTTTCTTGAGGTTTCCAACACATACACATTAGCACAAACTACAGTATGCACACACGTGCATGTACGGACATCCACTTAAAGTCTGTATATACACATTATAGAAGACTACTTCAACTGCAACTTCCCTTGTGGAAGGTGTAAACTTTGTATACCACACAACAATGTATGAATTTAAAAGCGGTCTTTTCTCACTCATTCAGAATTTGACTGGTTTGTAGCACAAGGTTAACTTAAAACCAGTTCTTATACAAGCATATATCTGATAGGCTGAAAAAAAGTGCCTATGAAAGTAAGAATGCATAAGTGACCTTCCTGCAATATGTTTTATTTCTTCTATATCATATGACATGATCTCCTCACGTGACACGATCTCCTCACGTGACATGATCGCATCATATGACATGATATACTCTCCTTGTAATAATATAATCCCTTCAAAGACTTGTCTTGCTAGATAAGACATTTTCCTTTTTTTCCTGCTAGCTAATTCTGCATTCACAAGTTGTGGAAAATTGGCTTGTTCCTCCACTAAATGCATGTAAATAAAATACACCACGTGCCATGTTGCTTGCCATAGACTATGTGCCACTTATTGCAGTGAAAGTGCAGAACTTGGTCTCAACAGTTTTATAAATTTGATGTGAGAGAGTTAAAAGGTCTATTACATTCCCCTCAATATATTTATTAGTATTATTAAAATTGCAGCTAACACTTCACATTTTTATGATCCTGTGTTATTGTCATAATTCTATAACTAGGCAGATCAGACTTGTACATAGAAACAGTATCTTTAATTAGACCAACAGTGATATATGCAAAATAAGAGAATTGTGGAAGTGAAACTCCTTGGGTGTTTAAAAAGAAGTCTAGCTAGCATGTTACAGTTCTAAAATATGTGCTTCTATCTGAAGATTTATAAAAATTCTACAGAAAGGTAACAAACCTAAAGGGAAGGAGATATGATCAGCAAGAACATAACCACAATACTGTGAATTTAGAGATGACGCTTCCTTTTGAGTGGAGACTGAGCTGGAATCAAGCTCTTCTCTACACTTACAAAGTCAATATAGATAAGTACAACAGAAAAAACAGCCCTGACAAACTAAGCTTCTTTTGCTAGGAAACTAAATTGAAAGTAACTGGAAATCAAATAGCATACAAAAATAACAGCATACCTGGACAGAACGTGTTAAGCAAGTCACAACAATATCCAAGTAAAACATAACACTGGCAAATACAAAATATTCGGCATAAGAAGGACAGAAGATTTGACTGAAATATCTGAAATAATGAATGAAGTGTTAGTCTGTGCCACACAACACATAAAATTGGGCAAAATATGAAAAAAAGAATTAAAGCAGAAAAAAAAATAGAAGCTGAAGCAGGTGAGAACTCTCACTTCTCCCTAAACCATGTGTGCAAGCAATGACTTTGCAGGGATGATTATGTAGAATGGAACGCTGAAGCCATTACGTTGAGCCCATTATTAGCTCAAGGAAGGGAGAACAGGCAGAAGATTACAAATTTGATGGTCTTCTAAAGATTCAGGAGAAATAGCCACTATGTAACGACAGAAACCAGCTATAAAAATATTCATACAAAAGGTCTGTCACATTAAGAGCTGAATACTCATGAAAATCATACATATTCCTCCCCTGCCCAGGAGATGCTGATTCAGTCTTATCTATGTAGTATATCAGAAGTAGAGATTTCGCCATCTGACAAAGCTGGGTACTGGTAGTTATCAGTAGTAACTAATAAGAGACCCAAATGAAATTTCAGCTCCAGTTCTTTAACAGACTCATAAAAGAAAACATAGGTGTGCAACAAAGCAGCGAGTTCAAGCTAGTCACAACAGGTTGTGAGCTCAAATATGACAGTTCCACGATCTTAGTATAAAGACAAGATAGAGAGGAAAGTTATCACTAGCACACACTCATCTATGGCTGCTCACACTGGAAACAGATTTAGCACAAACATCTGAAGGCAGTATGCACGGCCATAGTATAAGGGCAGTGTTTGTAAGGGAAGTCTATTTCCCGTTCAGGGGAAAGAATATAGGTCTATCTACTTTGTTAAGGACTTACAAACCAGAATAAACAAATTCAATAGATAAACCACAAAATAATTCATTCTACCTTCTCACCTGATTTATAGGTGGGGACTGTGGAACCTAGGTGCGACGGTTTGTTTGCAGTGTTCCTCATTAAATATTTTCCTTGAAGAAATATTACGAAAGAAGGGGAAAGGCTGGTCTGCTTTGTGCCTAACACAAAACAGCTATGGCTCATCATTCATCAGATACTACTGCCAACTAATGTCCCTGTGGTCTGAACAAAGTCATTAAATGTAGGGGTAATTGTAGGTAACAGTAGCTTATCTATGTAAGTAAGCAATGTAAAATTAATTTCTATTAGATTCTGAAGTGGGAATTACCAGTTTCATGGCAAAGAAAGTATGCTACTATTTTTCTGTCTGTCCTGGTTGGATATTTTGTTCAGTGAAATTGCAAGACTTGGACTCGTTCTACATTTAGGACATTCGTGGATTTGCACATGCAGTCCATGTGCCAGCAAAGTATTTCACTTCTAAGCAGCCAGATCTAAGTTTCCCAAATTCCTAGATGTAGCCTATCATAACTGTATTATGATAAGTTGGTTGAAATCAAACCACCTGTTGATAAGCTGCTGAGAAGGGATGGAGTACACCAAGAGGTATTCAGAAACACCATTCTGTCCCAAGCCTTATTTTCTTCAGAAGTAAGTTCCTTTAAGTCATCAGCTACTGTGTCCATCACTGGACACATAACTCCTGTCAAATTTGGTCTCTAGCGACATCTCTTACTTAAAAATCTCAGACAGCTAAAAGCAAGTCAAAGCTAGCAACCCAGTTTTACCTAACTGTAAGATTACTGTTAACACCAGTAAGTGTTTCATCTTCTTAGACTGAACAGTAAACAGGCCATCAATTCTAAGCCAAGGAGCCATTCCCTCAACATCTGACTTCCACAAGTTTGGATTAAGTTCAGAGCTCACTAAAAATATATAGTCCCCATATGGTATCTCTCCATGATGCATCCTGTCTGGGTAAGAACAAAACTTCCCTTACTGCTGCAGCAAATGTAGTCCTCCATTGAATGAGAACTCTTTGCACTAAATCTTGTGAAAATAAAAGCAGAGCATGACAGAAGCAGCAGTACAGCTACAAGGTAGTCATTCACTTCCTTTAACTTATGTGGCTATATAGGCTAAAGAGTACAGCCCTCAAACACAACTCCAAGGCTAATTGGAGTGTGAATGGAATACATTATGAACCATTGTATCCTTGTGTAATTTTATTTCTCCCCTATGACAATAGAAATGACATTTTTAGCTTCTCCTTGCATCTAATGAGTACACCAGGACATTCCAAGCACAAAACAGACCACTCTTTTTCATAGCCTTATTTACTCAACTTTTGTTTATTCAACCAAATGCAGCTGGGGAGTCTGCATTCAGCATGAGATATTTACTGACATTGGTACACAGAATACTCTAGAAGATACTAAGTGCTGAAATAAAGTAACTTCTTTCACTGCTTAAGCATCCCTGGTTCACTCCCCACGTATAGCACATTTCAAAGGCACACGCAGTGCACAAGCAGAAGCTTACAAAATAAAATCTTTAACAGTATTTTCACATATGTTGGAAAAACTGATGCTATTCTCTGTCAGAATAAATCAATATTTATACCATCTAAGAAATCTGACTAACGCTAGCATTTACTGAACAGACAACTGAATTTGAGATACAAATTTCATAAAAGTAGCACAAGACAGGCAATAAACACCAGGTAAACAAAAGCTATTTCTATTTCCTCTAGGCGTCTGCAACCAACAAATAGATTTCTAAGTGGTTGCAGATACTCTGTATTCTCTAGGATGTTGCTGTTTGAAACTTAATCACCATTATTTTTTTTTTCACCTCAGAACATTTGCAGACATAAGGGAAATATGTGCAGATACAACTAGCTAGAAAATTAATTACAAGAAAAAGCAGAAGCTCCTAAGTAAAGATCTGAGTTTACTATTCTAAGGGCCTCAACATACTGTAGCTTCATCATTCCTGTAACCAGGTACACTGTATTTTAAGATGACACTCTATGTATGGGAAAGTGAACCTCACTGGACATGTAGAGTTAATCAGGTCTACAGACAACAAATATTTTTGGATGTTATCACACCAATATTTGAGAAATGTTTCAAAAAGCTGCTACTGTTGTACACATCCTTTATCTGGCCTACCTTTCTCTCTCCTCTGTCTTCTGGGGACACCAAGGTTTCGTGCAATGATATTTCCACTGTTCCATTTTGCACAAAATTCCTAGTTGAACAAGGACATCCCTGAAAGACGCTCTTGAGTACCCACGTTTCCTTCTGTACTCAAGATAGCTGTTGGCACCTGTAACTAGCTGGTCCAAAATACTTCCAATCCGATGCATTGGACTCCTTCCCACAGAGGAAAAGATTGCTTCAGGACAGGCCACCTCTTATGCCTTTATTCAGCCCCCTCAGCTGAGAGAGGGGCTTCCTGTGTACAGCACCCAAATCTGACGTGGAACACAGCCACCATCCAAGCAGCACAACTTCTCACACTTCTGATACGTCAGAGAACACAATCCCACACGGACCGCTCACAGCTCCAGACACCTCCGCTGCTAGGCCTTCTGGGCCTGCTGACAGGCTCTGTAACTCTACCGGCAGCCCAAGACTCCTCTGCACAGTCTTCAAACAACAATTAAGGCAAATTAGCCCTAAAAGCAACCTTTTTGAAGTTCAAGCTGAATCCCAACGCCTACTCTAAGACTGCAGATTAGATTACCTAATACTCTGTGTACAAAACTCCTCATCCCTTAAAGCAAGAAGATGTGGGACAGGCCTCCCCGGAGAGGCTCAGGTTGCACTAGGTGGCAATTTGCCGCAAGTTTGACAGAAATTGCCCTGTGTTTTTTTTCTCTGTAATACTCTGAAATTCAAGTCAGTTGATAGTATCAGATGTTCTTATATGCTTAAAAGCTACAAAATTTTTCCTTTCAAGTGTTGGCTGAGTTCCTCCTAAGCAACAGAAGCTTGACATTTGGGGAAAAAAATAAATTCCTTAAACCCTTGGCTGTACTTTGGAGGTGGTACAAGGCCCAGCAATAGTCTGTTAAAGGCAATTAAATAGGGCTCTAACCAGCCATACCCAGAACACCACATAAATCTGATATTAGTCAGGTCCTGTGGGATCTAAGAGAGGAAATAGTTCTCAAAACACCTGGTGGTACATGTAGCAGGAAAGGCTGGTGTAAATGTTCGCTCAGAAGATTTCAGGTGGTGCCAAATGAGACAAACACTTCACCCTCATTCCTGGTTGCCACTGTTTCATATTCTACATGACGAATAAAAGGCAAAACAGTTTGCTAAGTGTCCTACATCACTGTATTGATCTGTCAGTACCTTGTAAAAGGTTGGACTTGATGATCTGTGAGGTCTCTTCCAACCCTGATGATACTGTGATACATATACCACAAAAATATTAAATCTCCAAAGATTTAAATTAAATTTACATTCTTTTTGAGAGACCTAAAGTGAGAAATCCAGTACCTAGAGTTCAGTTTCCAGATAGAAGAGGAGCAACATTTCACTTAAAAGAAAATAAATCCAGAAAGTACATGACTAATACCATAAAAGAGGACTCTTCACAGTCAGGACTATGATTACTTGCAGCATCTGAAACAGGTGGGCTGACAATAACTAAAATTATCACTAGAAGAAAGCAGAAAGATTTGGATTTAAGTCTTTTATAATTAAATCAGAGATGGATAAAAATTACATTACATTACTTGTTCATTTCAGATAGGTTCCTCAATTAGCATTTACTTCTGGACTCTGAATCGCTACTATGCACAAGGCTAGAAGCAAATCTTTGTATATCCTTAAAAGTCTTTCACAAATATTGACCACTGATTAGCCTGCTCCAATGCCTTCTTGTTTACAAAAGGTACAATGACATTAATTTTTAGTTTGGTGGTTCCTTTGAAAGTACAAGGGAGATTCTGCCTTATTTTCTGTCAGTCTTCGCTCCTCCTTTTTATGCCTTCCTTCCAAGCTGTCTCCTTCTCTTACATAGCATATGTTTTTATGTAGACAATGTACTGAATGCATTTAAGTTTTTATGTGCACTTCATTACGTTCTGCATTCTCTTCTGTGATTTTATTCCTTATACACATATATAAAAGCATATCTTGGACTTTTTATGTAGTGAATCAGTAGTACCATCTTTCTTTTAACATGTCTTTTTACAAAAACAATTGATTTACACACCTGCTTGATCATTTATACTGGTCTTCTGCACCCTACCAAGAAGCACATATATAATCTAATCAGACTTGATTACTGTCTGAATCAGGTACTGCACAGTTCATTTATGATTAGATTTTCTGCTGGATATTTCCTCATATACTGCCATGCTCTACGTTATAATTTTTAAGTCATTTTAACCTATCACCCCCTTACAGCTACAGTTCTCTGCAGAAATTCCAGCAACTCCTGCTGTGTTGGATGTCATTTCTTCAAGTTCTGTAACTTTGGTAACAAACCTTCAATGCAGTTTACTTAGACTGCCAACCTATGTTATCATGGGCCAGCACAATGCCGAGACAGAGGCTCAATAAATGGTACAGTTGTGGAATTCATTACAAAGTCAGATTAGCTCTTTGTCACTTAAGTAGACAGGAGAGATTGACATTAAAATATGGTTCATTAAAAGTGAATTGGAGCCTCAGCATTCACTGTACCAAAACATCTGGAGACAGTCTAATTTATACTGGAATGCCTTCAAAAATACTTGAGCTTCTAACTAAGCACAGGGGATTTGACAAGGAAAAGGCTGCTGGCTTTGTATCACTATATACCTGAGCATTTATTTTTATGAATGCTACAGCACCTACCGTCAACTGAGAAACCAGGGAATGAGTACCACGGACCATACTAAGAGGTATTATTTCAGAAAATACCACAAACTATCTTTTTGGTGAATTGCCCAGCAAAATAAGCAATTAAGCTGCTAAGCCTCTGTATATTCTTTCTTTTACTTGTTTTGCACATTCATCACTTCTGTCTAGATAAAAAACTAAAAAGGCAAAGTCAGGGGAAAGAAAAGCAGAAGACATATGCAGGAATGCAGATGATATCTAGACCACAGAAGTACATTTTCCTGTCTTTGTAATGAAAGCATAAGGAGAGATCTATTCTAAAACTAGGATATTAGTTTATTTCTTTTGTCTATTCTGAAAGAACGATGTTATCTATGAAATGTTCTTCATTCTTGACCTTCATATTTCATTATTATATGGTACCTTCTTGGATCATCAGGGCTACGGACAGATCAGATAACAGAAAAAACCTTCAAATATTTCAGTAAACAGAGCACAATCAAGCCCAAAGAACCCTTATAGATTTGCAATCAAGCATTTAGAGTGCCTTGGAAACAGCTAATGTTTGTTTTCTTAACGCTTTTTTCTCTAAGAAAAAAAATGTTACTAGGTCATAAAAAATACAAAGAAAAAATGTGTCTAAGACATATGTTAAAGATATGACAATGAAAATCAGTACATCAAGGCAGGAGAAAACAGCAGTGACATTCCATGCTTTTCTTTAGCTGCACATGCAGCGTAGTTTGTTAATACAGCTGAACTGTTTGCTCATGTTGAGCACGTGTAGCATCACACTCTCGGAATCAGGAAAGACAGAGGCATGAACACTCCTGTAGGATAGTTAGGACAGTTTGCAGTGTTAAGAAATTAAAAAAGCAAAAGAAAAACACTCCAAAAACTTTATGGAATGACTAATATGAATCTACATGCTCGAAACACTGAAATCTTTCATTCCAACCCTGATTTGCACTCATCTACTTATACTTGTTTAAATGACAACACCTTTCCTTAAGAACTTCTATTTTAAAATATTTTAATTTCATGCTGAATTGTTTATTTTAAAATAGAGCCATATGTAAGTAAAGTTATAATACTGGAAAAATATGTTATGTGTAATGTGGGTTGACCTCATGATCAAGAATGGAGTTTTGGGACTTTGAGGTGTTTGTTTTGAATTTTTAAAAATAATTATTATTTTTATTTTTAAAAGGAGTCAAACCTAATTATCTTTCATAATTCACTCTGTCTTCACTATTAACAGTATAGCTCAAATATCTGGGCAATACTAAATACTAATACTTAAAAATTACCAATATTACCTGACTATGCAGAATCACACTAAGAACTTCTCAGCATCCTAAACTAGTAATTCCTACTCTGATATTCTCAGTTAGCAATTATTTTGTGGGAGGAAAGAAAGATCATCATAATGAAACTTTAACAATAGCTGTTTACATCATTAAACTAACAGCACAGTGACAGGAGTCTGCAACAGACATTAGTTCTATTTTCATTTCATAGTCCAACGAAACTGGGAACCAGAATGTCTGTTAGCTTATGCAGAGATACCGTTCAGGCAGAATGTTAAAAAATTCAAGTGAAAGAACCTGCACTTGGTGTGACAGTAGAAGAATATGTCCCAAAGCAAATATAATGCACTATTAAACTACATATTATGTTATTTTAACCCAGAAATTTCAATGGTAAGCTTTTGTATTTAGCAAATGATGGAGCACAAACCAGACAAATTCACTGTGCTAATTACTTCACAGTTCAAAGGTAAACCTTACACTTTTTACAGCAGTATCAGCTGTTGTCAAGATGAAAAACATATGTGAGCGCAAACAACATAATGCAATTAGTTAATTTTGGTAGATTTGCACAAGTGTTACCAAAGCAGAGCTTGTTCCAAGTACATCACAAAATTATAATGAAAAAAAAGTCAGCAAATTCCCAAATGTGCAAATATATTACCTTTTATTTTTGATACCTCTTTTTTTTCTAGATGACTGAACAAGGAAGAAGACAAATTGTTCAATATTGCTTCTTGAAGTGTTGGACAGAATGACTCCCTATTGATTTTCCTGCTGCTGTTCTGCTGAGGGTACAATTGAAAGACATGCAAGTACTTTACACTTTTCTAAGGTAGGTAAACATTTAGACAGTGACACACAGAACATGGCCTTGGAGGTAAAGCAGCTGAATTAAATCACTAGCCTTAACACTGACTACGTGACAATAAAGTACTTAATTCAAATTTCAACTATATGTGCACCAGGTAGAATTGTGGTTCATTACCAGTAGCATTAAGGACTTTGAACTATTGAAGTGAAATCCCTACTGTCCGAAGGCGAGCCAAACAGTTTCAGGTTCGTGGACACTAGTTTTTATATTGAAGTTCTAACAAGATCCCCTCAAAGAAGAAAAGGGTCCTGGAAAGTGTAAATGGGCTTATAAGATAAGAAAGCAAATATTTTCCTATTTTACCTAAAGAGAACTATGCAAAATAGGAAAAAATTACAACTGATTGAGCCCATAGTAGCATAAGTGCTTCACAGCTAGCTCTTATCTAACTTCAGAATTGCCAGCAGCGTAATCACAGCAGCACAATTTACAGTTCAGGTATGCTACACCAGTTTACACTCAATGTTCTGGGCAGCTTTATAGCCAAAACTATGTTGTAGGCTATTCAGTGAGTCTGATCAAGTGTTACCTATCTTGAATAGCAGTGCAGACCCATCCTACCAGTTCTAGTTCTGCTATTAATTGTACTTTTGCAATTAATAGCCAAAATTAAATTGAACTTCAAACTGAGAATTTCTTGTCCCATGCCTTGATCTTTCCTCAAATTCCTGCTGTAAGCACTATTTCTTCTAAGCAGCAATGGCACTACATGAATGAAGCATTTTAAACAGCAAAAGCACCAAAAACTGTATTTTATTTAAAATGTCTTTTTCAGTGATACTTGTTGCATAATCCTTAGAACAGATTTACTTTTTTTTGGAATTTACAAGTGTGACTTCACAGCTGTTGCTCTCAAATGCAGTCAATATTTGTGTATTACTTTAATGAGTTGCTAGTAACCCAGTCTCCTAAAGCACAGCTGTGCTTTTGGAATCAAACATGCATTTGCCACAGATTCCAGTCACCATAACTGCACTATTCTCTACCTCTTTTTCTTTACATTTCTGGCATGTCAAGTTAGGATTTGAGCTTTTTTTACTTCCTCCAGGATTTTCAAATGAGTCCTGTATGAAGAGATGGTGTTTGGTGGCTCTACTGAGCAGCTGGGATACTTTGATACATACCTACTGGAGTCCAGCTGTGAATGTGGATTGACAGGATAAGTTAAAGCCCAGCAGACTATGATATTTTAGATTTATGCTATTTTTTTTCCAGAGTTCTCACAAAATCTGAGGCAAGCTTATTTATCAGTGCACAGCTCTGGAGAAACAAACCTTAGCAATACATGTTAATGAGACTTGACCACTACTTCACTTGCGTGAGTTTAAGGAAGAGTTTGCACACACTCTCCTTCTGTTTGGCTGTGTGTGGAAAGACTTCCGTTTAAACACTGAGAATAAGTCACATAATGCATAGCCATTTGGAAATAGATTTTACATGTTGAAGATGTTCTCTTTGTTTTTCCTGCTTGTAAGAAAAAAAATATTTCCCTTTCCTTGTTATATTGTGAGACCAATCTCAAACTCGGTCACTAATGAAGTTCAGTAGTACATAGCTCAAAGCTTAGAGTATCATTTTCAGGTGTGCACAGCAGGAGCGAATGTCGATTATCAAAAATAATTAAAGCTGGTTAGAAAATTGGAAGAAGGAAATCTCTCAGTCTTTCTCAAATCTTCACTGGTTTCATGCAGAAGACGCAAGTTCTGGGAAAACCAAACCAAATCAATAACGATTCATATTAGGAAGGGGATTCAAACATATACTTATTTTTCTGGAAAGGTATTTTAGACTTTTTTGTGGTGAGAAAAAAAATATGTATGCCATTTGTAATGTGGGTTCCTACTTCTTTAATCTGCATAGAGAAACATGCATCATGTTTCAACATACCAAAAACTCAAAAAGTGAAAGGTGAGAAAGGGACAAAATGACCTTTCAAATGAATAAATAAAAGCCTATACAGAAAGCTAGCTACATCATTTAAAATAAGCTGTTTGCCAGCTAGATCAGGGCAAAACTCTTGAATGAATAGCACTTTGAGTGTTTGCTCCTGATCAGATCTCCAGCAGACAAATCAAGGTAAATGAACTGGAATCATCCTGGTTGTCAATGCTCATATAATAACAACATATTTAAAACAACCCACCAAACCTCAGCCAATTTACCACAGTCATGACCTGTGGCCTTCACTTGGCTGGAACTAAGCTACTGCGATCAGCACAGCCCCATGTAAGCATGCTTTTTAAAAGAAATGCATATAAAAATCAATCCTGAATGTGGCATCACAGAATCTTGGTGACGGTGAGGAGTAATTTATTTTTCAGGAGTTTCATTTAATTCCATTGACCTATATGGAGGATACTGATCCATGCCCATCTAGCACTGTTATCCTTTCAAAAGGATACCTCTGTTCCCAAGCAGTGATTCTATTCTCTTATGTTTTGTGGGGAGGTGCAGGAGGGGAAGAAAGATTATTGGTAAAAGCATGTAACACACATTTTACAAGTGCTCTTTTAAGAAGACTGTCACAACACGTCTGCTTAAACTAATGCACAACTCTGAGGCCAGTACCGCTTCTTATCAGTGAGTTAATTCCCTAATATTCATGCAACATTTCACTTTCCACATTTCAGCGTGTTCATCTCAGGTTCTTCCCTTTAGTCAGAAGAACCCTGCACCACTAGATGTCACTGCAAACAGAACATTGTGAATCTCACTATCTTGACACTGAATTTACAGAGTACTCTGTTTTATTATTATCTTTGAAACAGAAAAAAATAAAATTGAAGAAAAGGCACTCTCAAATCATATTGACTTGCTCATTCAGCCGAGGATGAGTAACCACCAAATTTCAAATACATATTGAATCCCCAATACTTGGATCTAAAGAGATGATGAGTAAAACCACCGATGACACAAGAGTTGAAGGACAGGGATGATTACAAAAGCTACCACTATCTTACTTACTACCCAATAACGCCATGTTTATTCAGTCAGTTTATTAGTACGTCTTAAGAAAGCATTGTAAGTATCTGTCATGTTAGAGAGCAGAAGCAGCAGGCAGATTAATGCACACATGCTACAACATTAATTAGAGAATCAGAATTTGCTGAAGACTGGTAATTTGATAGTGACAATTGTAGCTGCAATTAAGTCAGTCTTTTCTGGAAATCTTCTGACTAGACAAAATGAAAGGGATGCCAGAATCCAGCTTGAGGTGAAAAGAAGGCAGAAATTATCCTCAGTGTAGACAAAATTCCTCTCA
Source organism: Tricholaema leucomelas (assembly GCA_013400475.1). Classification (NCBI taxonomy): domain Eukaryota; kingdom Metazoa; phylum Chordata; class Aves; order Piciformes; family Lybiidae; genus Tricholaema lacrymosa; species Tricholaema leucomelas. The sequence goes on from WAAF01008169.1 coordinate 524,919, forward strand.
ACAAAGCAGAATTTGCACTATGATTTTGCAATTATATTCCATTGTCTGCATTGGCATGTGATGGAGGGAAAGAAAAAAATCAGGCCACATGAAAAAACACTTGTTTTAACATAGACAAACAAAGGTTCCAATCAGTAATATAAGCAATCAACAGTTAAAATGTCCTTAATAATAGGCTAGTAACAACAGAATAATGGTAGGAGAAAATAGCTATTCAAATTATCCTGCTCAACTGACATTTAATAAATTCATATTTAAAAAATGACATTTAGAGAACTAGATGATAATGCAAATGAGGTCTATATTTATGAAGAGGTGAAAAAACAGCTTCTCATCTCCAGTAAAAGAATATCCTAGGTTTTGGTATCTTGCAGACAATATTGAAACTTGCTGCTGGATAGTGATCTGGTACAGTACTGCAATTATATACTACTCTGAGGTAAATGCCACGCTTCCTCCATCTGCCTGTACTGCCATTGGAGAAATAAATTCCTAGCAGTGACTCAGCCTTGTTTATCCACATCACCATCTTAACAGGAACTATGGTTTTCCAAGTATAAAATGGTCCAAGAGGTCAAAATCAGCTGCTGTAGTCTATGCACTAGAACAGTGCATTGTGCCAAACAGGAGTCTGGTTACTAACTTTGCTATGGTAAATTAGGTATGTAAATGCAACAACCCATTTATGAATATATATTACATACTTCCATTCTGCCTAACATTTCCACTACAACAAAGATATTACAATTCTTTAAGAGCATTTTCTTTGTCTGGAATTGTCCTCTGAGATTTAGATAAGGCTTTTTGTGCTGCCTTTTCCTCTGTTGCAAAAACATGAGGAGCATTTTCAGCAACAAAGTTAGCATTCAAAATGCAGCACAATGATGGTGCTGCCCACGATCCACTCATTTGTCTTAAAGCAAGGAATCCAAAGGAATTCCCTTGAGCTAGGTCACACTTTTGTATCCCACTATATTTTCCCAGTGAGTATTTCTTCTGTTCAAACACAGAAAAAACAACAGAAACAAACAAACCAAACTTCATTTGTATTTCATTATTGCTAACAATATTTCTTTACTCCTAGCACTTTAGTGCTAAGTGAGGCCATACAGTTTGTGGGATCTAGCAACAGAGTCCAATATCCTAAATATTGTATACTTGAATCTCAGATTTAATAATAATGTCTCTCAAAACATCCATTAAATATTTGCCCTGTTTTATACAAGGAGCTGCCTTTGCAGATATAAACCATTAGATCATTTATGTATTATAGATCTTTGATGGAGTGGAAGACAGACAGATCAGTTTTCTCTTGCTGATTTAGAAGGTAGTTAAAGTCTGTACCACATTAGAAAACCATGATATGCTACAGAATTTTTTAACTCTTCTGATGTTATATATGAAGCTCGGGAAAGAAAGAATTGAAACTCTATTTGTGACAATGACATCAGACATTTCAGAGGAGCCTTAGTTCTGGTTCCTTGTTTACACATTTTATTATGTGCTTTTAGTTACATGCTCCTCAAAACTATAGAGGCACCATCTTCACTCAGTGACAAGATCAGAGGGTACAACAGAGTTAGAATGATGGGCCAGAAAGGTTTGGAAGGAGTATTATGCTTCTGAGTGACACAGGAAAAGATTGTGGAAGATGCATTAGGAAAGTATACAAGAAGAAAGTTCTGATTCTTAAAGTGCATCAGATATTTGTCTCTCAATTTGTTTCAGACACAGCTAAAGATATGCAAATGCCTAGTCTTTGCTTTTAAAACATTTCTATTGATTCAGACAGTTATGCAGGATTGGAATGAAGATTCTTACCAGTTCCAGAGTATACAGGCTAAACAGTCTCTGTGCAGCTGTTTATTATCTCGCTCCCTACCTGTAACACCAGCAGATCTGATCATTGTCCTTCAATTTCTTCTTCATAGTAATTCCTCTAAACATATGTTTGACAAATACATAGCTTCCATTCTGCAACTATTGCCTATAACGGAGTCAAAACAGTTTATATGCCCTAGTAGACACCTTTCCCTCACACTTCCTCCTGCAGGTTGAAAGTCTGTTTACAGTTCTCTCTTCCCTGTACAAACCTGGGAACAAAACATACCCTATTTGCTTTACACTCAAACAGATTACAAGACTATTTGGTACACAGCACAAAGTGAAATACTTTGTGGTTTGCTTGTTTAGACAGCTGAATAAAAATAAAAACATTTGAGTAAAATTATGATAATGGTACCCATTGAAGGAAGAAGATAATCAGATAATCAATCTGAAAATAACTAACATCTATGTGATGAGCTGAAGTGGGTCATCTCCCTTTTTAATAGCTCAGATCCAATTGGTTCACATGTGAAAGAGCTAAAGCAAGTCTTGGAATGAGACTGGTCTTGACTAATGGTAAAAATCTTGATGAAAAGCAATGATGCACAGAAGAGATGATCTAATCTCACTCTGGCTCTCAGAGAAAGGGAGTTGCTTATATTTAAGACACACATTTGAAGTATATTAAAAAAACCAACCAACCAGAGATACTACATATGGAGTCAAACATTAATCTTAGACTTTCATTAAGGAACATTAATTATAATTAAAACTTATGCAAAATTTTGTTTAAGAAGCCTAAGCTTTGCAACATTGAGTCTTTTCATAGCACACTTGGAAATGACATCCTTGAATAGAAAAAACAGTTCCAATTGGTCAGAACAAACAGTAATGAGCTTCAAAATATATGTTTGAGTCTCAGACAAGAGAAACACCAATACATAAATCAAAACAAGGTAATCAATACAGCTATTGGAATATTTGTGGAATTAATTTCAATATCTAGATAAAACTCTCAGACAAAAATGTCTCAAAATGAAATAACACCAATCATTTAAATTGGCTTGAGAAGCTTTCAGACTCATGACTACAACTAATTAAGTGGGAACTTCAGACATACCATTTAATTGCACAAATGAACCCTATCCCATGTGTTGGGGTTTAACTTTGTCATTTGGTATTTCAGCATATTAATAAAGCACTATTTAATTAACTTAGAAGTCATGAAATATGGTCTGTAAAAGTCCAGAAATCACTTTAAAAACCTATCATTGGAGATGAAAGACAAGAAGAATTCAATCCCTGCACAAAGAATCAATGCTACACTGTATTTATTAAGTAATCTTTCCTAACTTGATAATTATCTTCTGTCTCTGCTCACCATCCCTTCTTGGTGTATCAGAGGTAGTGTTATGGAGGGGTAATTAATTAGTATGAGAAGATCTTTTTCCAAAATCTGTATTGGCTATTAATTTTGATATCCAGGAGTCTCACCCCCTTGACCACTAATGTTAATAATAATCAGCTCTTTGTATGGTCGTGGAAATGTTATACAAAGGACTAACCAGACCTAGAAACAATTACCCCAAGATATAAACATTAATTGAACTGGAAGAGGTTCTTGCAGTCAATATACTGCGTGTGGTTAATTATACCGCTTGTCCACTAGATGGACTCAAGGAGCTCCTCTCTGTTTATGGCAGAAGGTTATGGTGAATTACAAGAAGTTTTAAGTGTTTTCTCACAAATATTACTTCCTGACTCACAGGGCTAGCTACAGCTTCAGACAGCACCCAAATGCTTTCAGGGAATTCTGTCAGTCTTGTCAGCTGCTAAGGCTTCTGATTCTTGCCAGGCTTCACAGGCTGCTGGGGAAAGGAAACAGACATTCTCTGGCCCTATCCTGGCTCCTCTGGATGATCTATGTATCTCTAGGACTTTCCAGTCTTGGCAAGAGACTTTCAGGTGTGGCAGGATGTCCCGCAATGTGCAGTCTCAGCACAATGTCACACTGGCTATGCAGGCTGATCGCATGGAAGCATTTAGAGCCTGTTCCTGGTAAACTTGAGGCAGTGGAGTTTCCAGGATACAATAAGGCAGTGAGGCAGAACATTGTCAGAAGCAAAGAGCAACAACAGCAGGTAACAGCAGACATGAATGCAATGGCAGAGCATGTTGTGTTACCTGATCATCTCTTTTTATCAATACAGTTTGAGAATAATGGGCTTTTGGACACAGAATAGCAGTTATACAAACCTGATCATATTAGGTGAAGCCATAGGCTTGCTTTACCCAAATTTGGGAAAAAGCATAGGCCTTGCACAAGGCAGGCACAAAATAAGCGTGTGTATCTTGTTTACCATAGGATGTAAACAAGTCTGGTCAGGCCAGAGTCCTTAGACTCAGTAGCTCCAGGTTCTTTGTCCTCTTTCCCGCTGTTGCTTCTTTGCAGAGCAGAAGGAGGGAGAGCTGAAAAACATGTCTGGGCAAGCCAGGACTTGTATAAGCCTATTTTGGCCTGATCAGGCCTACCATGACAGGTGGGGTCTCTGAAAGGCTGTTTTGCCTCTCAGTTCATCGTAAAAGAAACATTTCAGTCTCTTTGGGATCATTCTTTTCTTGATTCAATGTTACGGCCATTCAAGACATATTAATATTCACTTCAGAAAGATGTATTTCTCAGTACCTACAACTGGGAAAGAAGGGGCAAAGAATCTATTTCACTTGAGAGTTGAAAGAAGAGGGCAAACCACGCAGCTCAGTAGAGTATTTAATCTCCAGATCAGTAACTTGGATCTAAACTGTATTGAAACAGAAAATGTTCTTTTACCATGCTGAATTACAACACTGCAGAACATGAGCAAGAGGTGTTTACTAAGTACTCCTCCAGGTACTTAAATATAGCGAAGAGAGCTTTCCAACCCCATATGAAGTTGTAAATGGAATCATTAATTAAATTATTCAATACCTAGTGGTAGACTTCAACGTGGACCTTTTTGTTGAAGTTCCTCTTAAGAAGCCTCACTGTTTTTCCTCTTGTCATCACTCTGGCATGTCTTTTACCTTAGAAAATACACAAGAGGCTTAGAAGGGTTCACAGTTTTACCATCAGACTTTTAGGGGCAAGATTCACTGTTGACTACAAACACAGACCTGCTCACTTAATCTGTGAAGCAAAATCATTTGTAGCAGCATCAACAAGTATTTTGCCTCTTACTATGCAAGTTGAACTGTCTGCCACTTCTGCAAATACTTGATAGCTTTCAGGCAAGTTTGCGATACAACAAACTATTGGAAATTGAAGCCATGCCATAGTGCTCAGTATACTAGTGACTTGGAACAAAACTGATGTGCTTTGCTACTGGTTTGGTCATTATTTTTCAGGTATCAGCTCCTATGTTTGTGCATAGCCAGCTTTGTAACTTATACATTTTGTCTATTCACTTCACATAGTTCATAATTTTCCTAACTATTCAGATATTATGCAAGCACGTAGACATAAACCACATACCTGCACCTTGGCTCTATGACATCTAGATCACCTGATAAGTGAAGTTGTACAGCAGCAGGCAGATGTAAAGCATCATGTTTAGCCTGGAGAAGAGGAGGCTCAGGGGTGACCTCATTGCTGTCTACAACTACCTCAAGGGAGGTTGTAGCCAGGTGGGGGTTGGTCTCTTCTCCCAGGCAACCAGCAACAGAACAAGGGGACACAGTCTCAAGTTATGCTGGATGAGGTATAGGCTGGATGTTAGGAGGAAGTTCTTCACAGAGAGAGTGATTTGCCATTGCAATGGGCTGCGCAGGGAGGTGGTGGAGTTACCGTTCCTGGAGGTGTTCAAGAAAAGACTAGATGAGGCACTTAGTGCCATGGTCTAGTTGACTGGATAGGGCTGGGTGCTAGGTTGGACTGGATGATCTCGGAGGTCTCTTCCAAGCTGGTTGATTCTATTCTATTCTATGTGGTGGCAGCCAAAGGACATTGCAATTGTTGTACATTTGCCATGAGACAACCTTTCACTCTTGCTCTGTGAGGAAGTTCAGTGCCTATCAATAAACCTATAATCAACCTGGCATTAATAATTTACACTATGGAAAAAGTCAGTTCTACTAACCCAAATAAATCGACTGTTGATCAAACTATTTCAGCACTAAATAAGCCAAGTGAGATGGAAAGAAACCTGGAGTGCAAACAAACCCCTAAATGCATCAGTGACACTGCAGCTCTGTGGCAGTAACAGACTGATAATAACATGACAAGCCATACGCATGCAGCCATCTGACTTCTGCTCAGACTTTATTGAGCCAGCTTTAAATGAGGCTTGCCTCTCTACTACCTCAGCTAAGCTAAGATGAAGTAGCCATCAAATTCAGAGACTATCTCATCTATGCTACCCAGAGTGCAGCCACATGCCTTAGAATACACCTGCCCTTCTAGGAAGGAGGGAAGCCATACATTATTTAAACTGCCTGCACTAAGAATCTGATGGAGATTCTTGGAAGTTCATCCCTTCGGTGCAGCATATCCCAGGGTCTGACTGTAGATTGATTTTTGAGTAGTTAGTGTTCTGGTTCTGTTTCACTAATGGATTTTAAACCACTCCTTCCCCCTGATTCAGCCTGTTTGCCTCCTGACAGTGGGTTACCAACCCTGGATAAAAATATTATACATAATTGTTAAACCTTAGATTACAAAATACTGTGTAAGACAAATCATAGATATTTATAGCTTGCACAAACTTTGTTTGTTCATCCATGGCAAGCATTTAATAGAGCTAGTTCATATGGAAAGAAGTTAAATTAAATAATCCAAAATGAATGTGATGCATATCAAGAAAAAGATGGTGTTCGGAACAATAATAAAATTTAGGTCTCAGGGAAAAAAACCCACCACCGTAGTTTGTAATTTCTTCTCCTCTTTTGTTTCTTCCTACCATGAATGGGGAAAAAAAAAAAGCCAGCTAGTATTTTACCAAGTTGGTACAATTACTAGTACACAGAAATTCTCTAGTTGTCCCATCCTATTTATGTGCAAGATAAGATTTCACCTCTTTATGTCAGGGAAAAAGTAGGGTGATAAATGAAATAACCTTGAATTTCCAGTCAGATAAGCATAACAGAAACAGAAATCTAAACATCTTCATTACTTGGAGTGAAGAGAATAGCACTAAGCAGACATCTCATGCAAGCAAACACGGCATTCCAAGCTGAGAAAGTGACACTTTCCTTCAAAGAAGTAGAAGGAAAGAGAGAATCCTCACAATTCAAGAGGTACCTCCACAGTTTTGCAGCCAGGACTGGTGAATTAAAATGACAGGACTGATTCCATTCTTGATGAGTGCTCATGAGACTATCAACATATTTACACACAACAGAAGATGGTGAGATATCTATATGAGCTAGAGTTTGAAAAATAATGTCAGTGTTACTATGGATTTTCATAATCACTTTTCCCCACTTTCTCTCAACAACACATCTGCATTGGAACTTCAGTTCATCAGTATTTCTCTTTGGCTTCATGAAACTGACAATTTATCAAGATAGCTCTCACTAATATTTTGTTCAATAACACTTGTGTTTAGCTTCTATTCTCAATTTAAATTAACAGTTATATCTCTTCTACATGGTGGGTAAAAAAAAATACCACCTTATACTTACTGATGGAGCTGAATTTTAGATCAGCTCACCTCATTACATCTGTGGTAGATCTGGGGCACTGTAACTATTCTGACAGGTTTAGCTTCTGCTGATACCTCTCCACATGACAGTGTTCAAATATGGGGCACATACTCACTGCAGGTAGCTTGAAAGTTATACCGTGATTTATTTCCATTTAGTGTCACACAGAGGACTTTCTCTATAACCTTAGTGTTATGATTTCACATATCTAATAGAATTAATTTTTAATGATAATAGTGAGCTTTTTCCACCCCCAACAAACCTGTCGAAGCTTTTGGGTCTAAATGTAATGAGCTGTGTCCTCCATAAGGAAAAGCAATTAGAATATGAACACATACAGACTTTCTGTAGTGGTGTAGTAAATTCATCCCTCGGAGTGCCTACATTTGGAATCCGGTTTTGGTCAGGAGTTTGATTTATCTGTTTTGAATGCAAATTTCACAATTAAGTCTGGAATATTATATGAACCAAAGTACAGTAATGGTAGAGAAAGCACAAAAAGGATGCCTTTCATCTGAAAGGAAACTAGAAGATGTGCCCCAGAATTACACAAAAGTGCTTCCCATTCTGAATATTTTATTTAGGAAATCAGGCTAGAATTTGTACAGGACATAATCTCTGCACATCATGTATTAGTGCAAATGTCATGTTCAAGACATCCTTTTCACTCTGCACATTCATTTATTGACATGTACAATCTCCCAGTGTGGACTGGCAAGGCCTGTACCGTTTGGTTTGAGTTTTTTTTAAAGCACCAAAAAGAAGGTTCTAATTTGAGCTTACAGGTCTGCATTATTTTTATATCCTGACAGAGTTCCAGTTGCAGAAGCATAGTCTAGTCTTCACATATGAAGTCTGCATGCTAGGAAAGCAGTTTCTGGTGTTGTCTTTGCACTACTAGTTACGAATCAGGAAAGAATGTTTTATTTCCTTTCCTACACTTCAATTACCCTACATGTGGAAAATACCTCAAATAAACCATATTAGGTATTGTCACACAGAGATCATTGTGTGGTACTGGAAAAATGTTCCTGCAACTAGGATGCTGGAGATTTATTTAACATTTTTACGAAATAATCCTTGTATCATTGACTTCAAATTGGCCATGAAAAATCATAATTCTAGGCATCTGGATATTGTCAGAGCATATTTTCTAATTTAACTTCACTATTCATCTCATGTAATATAAAGTTTAATGATAGTGGAGAAGATAATCTCGAATTGTTCTTCATAAAGATAAATAATACTTTAAAAGCTATTAGCAGCATTAGTATTTGCTGTGCATGCTAACAGATCAACTCTTTTATTTTGACTGCTGAAATATAGCCTTTCAGAAGGCTAACCTATTGGAGAGTAACACAGGGAAAAGGGATCGAGGGGTCCTTCTGGACAGAATGATGAGTACAAGCCAGCAATGTGTCCTTGTGGCCAAGAGGGTCAGAGGCATCCTGGTGTGTATTAGAATGGGTGTGGTTGTAGGTCAAGAGAGGTACTTCTGCAAAAGAGAAGCTTCCCTCTGATGAGACCAATGCTTAGTAGAACAATATTAGTGACTGCTGCAAGGTAGCATTAAATGCAATTCATCTAAACATAAACCAAGATTTACAGATCTTAAACGTCTCCTCTAGACTAAATAGCTCTGTGATCCTCTGACTTCCCTCAGCCAGTAGGGGGGATTCAAGATGCCAAGATTCCAGAAGGAACCTTCTAAAAGGAAATGTTAAACAATAAAACATTCCATAAATGTCAATATAGTTCCAGGCATAACATTTGCAGAAATTTAAATATAAATGCTTTATGACTTCTCCTTTAGATGACACATTGCTCTTGAGCAGTATGTGTTGTCTGAAGCAGAGGTGTAAGTGTTCATGTGCGCAGGCAAATGTCCTGCAGGGATCTAGTAAGCTGACCAAGGAGAGGAATGATCTAAATTTTGCTGTAGTAAAAAAAAAAAAAATCAATCAAATGTAGTATATTGTCTGTCAGTTCTTGCTTTGCTGAGTACAAAAGAGAAGAACAGATAAGAGAACATTCATTTCTGAATAGCCATAATTAAAATAGAGCCTGCTGAAATAAATGGGATGAAATCTTGTATTATCAATGCTGTGCTTTACCCTCTATTGGACAACAACACTGCCTCAGCCCAAAATATCGGCGGTGTAAAGCTAAGCTAACTTCTAAAAAGCGCAACAAGTCAGCTTCTGAACAACTCTTCTGATGCATGCGTATCTTCCTGATAACTCTTTTAATGCATATCTGAACTCAAAAGCCTTTAAGGAAAGCTTGGAGCATACAATACTTTAAGGCATGTTGTGAAGATATGGAAAGAATAAAAGGTCATGATAACTGATGATTTAACAGACTGTGGGTGGAGAGGTGTTTGTGCTTCTACTAATTAATTGGCAGTTTTAGAGAGCACAGTTCTTAATTAAGCTGTAAATATGCGTTGATTAGCATTGAGTTTTAATAATGATTAATGGCTTTATCATGTTACCATAAGAACATACAAAATACAGTTAGATCTTCCATAATTTAGAAGATACATTAATATTTTTTCTTTCTGATTTCCTAAAAACACATTGTCCGTTTCTGTAAACATAAAGGCTGTTAAATGGCACATGAAGGTTTGGAGCATACACTGTGAGTGGCTGAAAGTGGAGAGCAAACTGAAGAGGAAACCCAAAATATTTCTGGAGATTACAATGTCCACGAAGTTAGGGCTGAGATAATGTGTGTACTGTTTTGCTTAATTCTTTTCAGAAGCTCACTATTTGTATTGAAAAAGACCAGACTTCTGCAACAGAAAGTCTGTGCTAGTGGAGATATTGTTAGAAAGGAGGATTTGCATACCCTAACCTTGTGTCTTTTTCTGACTGCACAGAAAAACACATCATGCACCCTAGAAGATGATATGTAGAGTATAGTCTCAAGTCTCCAGCAAAAGAGACAGTAGAGCTTCTCGCTTTGAGAATGACAAAAAATGCTAATGCTAATGAGAACAGGAATATTCAATCAGATAATGCTGGAATTGTACTCTTAAAGCAGGATGCTGCAATTGCCATAATTACCAACAGCCAAGACCTGAAAAAAAAAAAATAAAAGCTGTATAGAGGACTCTGAAATACTCAAAATTCTCACCTGTAGCCAAACTGTATGCAGACTGTGTGTTGTTGTTTGTTTTTTTTTAAGCTAGAAACTTCCACCTGTATTCTTCCTATTGAAAACAGTACAAGTTTTCTGATGGGATCTTTGAAAAAAAGTTTGTGTCAATCTCAGGAATTTAAAACCTGCTTTAAGAGTATAACTTGAGCTTAACTACAGAGCTGCTAAGGTCTCTCTCTATAAATTTTACATAAGTTTACAATGCCAGAGTGGTGCCTGGTGGTTCACACAGCAAGTCAAAGGGCAGCCCCTACCCACACCTTACAATCACAATTGCTTATGACAAGAAAACACAGTGGGGGCAGGGAAGACAAGGCTTTATTAAAACCTCCCTGCAGCATCTGATGGTAATTTGCCCTGAGCAACACACAGCTTTTCTTTGGAAAGCAGTATTTTAAACAATGCTGCTTTGCCGTGCACGAGATGGGGAATAGAAAGGCAGCAGAACAACTCAGAAGCCTGCAGTAAACAATTCTTGTTTGGCAATAGTTGTGGAAAAATATATGAAAAGAGTAGCTGAACAAATCTTTGACTCTGACTGTAATAAAAAGCTTACTTTATTCTTGGACCATTTGCAAAAGCTGTAGTGAAGATGATTAAAAAGGAGCAAAAAGGAAACAGTATTTGCATTCATTCTGGTAATAGAATATGAAATTAAAGCATGAAGGGATTAATGTTTTAAAGCTTGACTTGCAGTGATAAAGCTAAGGTATTAGAAGAGACAACATAACCGTTACAGGATAGACAAGCAAAGAAAAAGCAGCACATGCCTTAAAGATGAGCAAGGCAACCTAGAATGGAATTACAAAATGATTAATCAATACAAATGAGAAATTGTACAAGGAAAGAGAGCTTGGTGAGACTTCTTATGGGACTCAACACTGCAGCCGCTTACAGATAATGAAAGGAGCACAGAAAAGCCAAAGAAAAGCTTTCATTCAGTAGCAAAGTCATTTGTGAACAGTTTAAATTACCCTAATCACCTCCCCTCCAGCCGTCAGTATGCTCTGTCTCTTTAGTTATTTAAAAAAAAAAAGAGTTTGGGGAAATGAGTTCTGCGAATGTAAGCTGCAAAATAATTATACACACACCGTTTTAGCATTTTAACAATGCAATCCCAAACATTTGTTCTCATTAGCATGCAAATCGACTCATTTAATAATCCCACACGAGAATTCCACCACACTCGGCTTAAAAAGCGCAGTGGTATTCAAAATATTATTAATAAATGCCAAATATGGACAAACCAGTTTGTTTTGCCAGCAGCTCGGGGTAGATAAAAGACATATAGAACATTTTTTCCAACCAAATTTGTTTAATTGAAATTTAACAGTGGGAATGGTCTGGGGCAGTCTTTAAATATATGAAGGTGACAGTACCCTCTGCTTAATACAGAGATGCTCACTAAAGGCTGAGCACTACAGCCTGTCATACAAATCAATGACATCAATTTACTTCAAGTAGAGTCTAATTTCAGTAAGCTACTTCACTGTTAATAGTTTTAACCTCTGGTACAGGTTCAAAGCACTGTTCTGAATTGTGTCATTTCCGATTTATCAATCCAAGTGGTGGTGTCATATTTTCAGTACTGCTGCAGAATCTTGATAATTAGAGAGATGAAAAAAAAGCAAAAGCTTAGCAACGCTATCATAATCAGATCTTTCCTATAACATTTATTGCCCTGTTTTTATCCTGGAATGCTACGTGTTTCTGTTGTTCAACAAAATAGAATATTCCACAACCATCACAAGAGGAGCCAAATTAGAACACAAAATGAGATATATTCTAAATAAACTCTCTAAATAATTAAGAAATCTATAATGATCAGGATGGATAAAATAAAAAAATATGACCCCAAAGCACCAGTTTTACTGAGGAACTCTCACACAAATACATATTAGAAGCAAGGTAGAGACAGCAGTGTTACTGCCTAACAATTCTTGATGCCAGCAAGGATTTCTAATGAAGTCTACAGTGTCCCATTCTCAGGGTGGCCAAACAGAAGACTACTGCATAAACATCTAGATGATCTCTGTGATCTGCTCTTTCAAGACCATGATCCAGGGTTGATTCCTGGTGCTTTAGGAAATATTTTTTGTTTGTTTAGAGCATGACAAGTTCTGCCCTTTTATTTGTTCAGAACAGCAGGATACAATGCACACCACAATGGATGTCAGCAGGGCCACAGGCCATTACTAGATCCAACTTCTAGCAGTAACCAAAGCTGATGGCTTCCTGCTCTGTTTCTCCAAATTTCACTGATAGGTGTTCTGCTACTTCCAGGAGCTAACTTTGTGCACAAGAAAGATCTTCACGTAGGGGTGAGCAGCAAGTAATCCAAAAAACATGCTTGGCATATTGCTCACAGTCAGTATTGAATGTTTTCTCAGTACTGATTGGGGCAATGCAGCAGCTGCTGAAATATTAAAAGTCTTTTAAAGCTAATATAGTATGACAAGAAAAACAAATTAAATCTTGTAATATGACATGGACTATAAATTGTCCTTGACATAAAGTTATAAATATCTGGAGAATCTTTATTTGTTTTGAAAATGTCAGGTTGTCATAAATTTTCTTCTGACTGTTTGAATTACCTCTATACTGATGCACATTTAAGCCATACTAAACATTTTGAAGTCTCAGCTTTGGGTTATGCAACTATGTTGATAAGTACCCACTCCTGAAAATTTTAAGGCAAATTAAAAGGATTTCAGGTTCTCCTCTTCAGAATACTGATAGAGCATCCACTTCTTTCTGTCTGTATCACATGCTGATTGCTCAACTAGGTTACAGACACATACAAAATAACCTAAAGCATTCACCTACAAGGAGGTAATGCCAATTCTCTTTTTGTTAATCACAAAGTGTGTACTGAAGATCACAGAACAGTGTTTAAGTCATTCAGAGCCTAAGCTAAAGGGAGACAAGATGGTGTGATGAACATTACGCAACAAGCTGCATCTACGTCACACCTCTAAATTCATTACTCAGTCTCTTAACCACTAGGTATTTCTGCTTCACATGAGTAAAAATATACTGTAACACAATTAACTGAATATCCTAGAGACACATAACCCACAGATGGACTCATTTAGTTTACTGGCAATGTAATTGCCCAGTAGCAGCACAGCAACAGATAATTATCCATTGTAAGCTACTGTTAAGTATGTCCTAATAGATTGGCTTCACTGATTTTTTTCCCAGGGTATTTATACAAAATTTCCAAGCACCTAAAACCTTGAATGAATTTGTCTTCACAATTCTCTTGAAAGGTAAATGGCAATTCTCATTTTATTGAGGAAGAAATAAAGAAGCGCTCCTCCAAAGTGCTCCTGTGCCAGCTGGGAACTGAAACTTCTCGTGTCTGCACTCTGTACGTCATCTTTGTTTTCTACAAGGAAGATAGGGTGGATACTTGGGGGAACAGCATACTGAATTCCATCTGTGTCACACAGGCACATGTTTAGACTCATGCTAAGGTCATGTAAAATTTTGCATTTTATTTTGTCCCAAAATCAAGATGTGAATATAAGGCTTGATTTGGCAAAGTAGAGACAATTTTATCTTCATTTTAAGTGATAGTTTGTGTTCATTGACAAATTCTGACTTTGATTCTTCTGAAACTCACTGAGGAAACAAGAATTTTCAGTCAACTAATTCTTCACTGCTCAGATGGGCACAGGGAGTAAAGGTATACACTATGCAAATAACTCACTGAGCCCTGGTATGCACAGGTGACATTCAGCAACACAGAGTTTCCCAAATTAATATGTAGAGGTACAGAACATTTCAGGAGACTGTGCCTCTGATCTAGGTACAGCACAGCTATAGTCACATGAAACAAAGGCACAATGTATCGGGGAAAGAACTCTACTTCCAGAGCTGGGTTATCTGTGCATGCAGCATGATATCTAATGTTTCTAGTTCTATGTGTATCCTCGAGAGGAAAAAACATTCACAATGCAAAAATTAAAAAGCACTCCTAAAATCCATGGGAAAAGAGGAGTATCAGCAGGGTCGTATTTTTATTTAATTAAAGGTTCCTGGTTGCTTATATTTTGCATACTTTGTATAACATTTAGCCTATTACACATGGTAGCATACAATCACAGGATCCCAGGATCACAGGATATTAGAGGTTGGAAGAGACCCAAGGAGATCACTGAGTTCAACCCCCCCTGCCAGAGCAGGATCATGCAGTCTAGCACAGATTACAGAGGAATGCATCCAGACAGGCCTTGAAAGTCTCCAGTGAAAGAGACTCCACAGCCTCTCTGGGGAGCCTGTTCCAGTGCTCTGTGATCCATAGAGTAAAGAAGTTTCCCCTTGGGTTGAGGTGGAACCTCTTGTGCTGAAGTGGTATCTTTTGTGCTGCAACTTACACCCATTGCTCTTTGTCCTAATTATTCCAAGAAAACTTGCTTGTGTTTGTCTCATGCTTTCAACCATTCCAGACATGCAAATATTACACAGCAGTCTTGGGGAAATCATCAAACCAGAATAGTATTCATAAAAGCAGAAGCAAGCTCAAACACCTATTATCAAATTAAACTGTTGTGATGTGCTTTTACAGGACCTTGTTGCTTCACAGGGTAAATGAAAATGTCCTATTCTCACTTTTATGCCCAAAATATTGCAGGTCTTTAGACATGTCAAATGAAGATTTTATAACTTCAATTACTTTATCATTGTAGAAAGAAATGATGAAAATCCTCATCTTGGTAGCTTTGCAGCTGTGTCCACCTCAGCTTCCTGGCTTCATCCCATGCCGCATGGTTTATGCCATAGTTTCGTAAGAAATTACAGGACTTTTAAATTACTGTATGTACTTTTAAATTACACTGTATGTTTCCCCTAGATCATCTGCAAAGGGTTTACAAAAGCAGCTAGATTTTACTAATCTCAAATTCCAAGAGTATGTTATTGATGCCACATCCACATGTGTGGCCATACTCTGGATATCTTGACACATCAAACTCCTGGTTTATGCTTGGCTGCAGCCATCATCCACTGACTCAGCATTGCCACTGGCGATACTGAAAGTATGTAGCACTGTAACAACTTTTCACGCTGTATGGTCATGAAAAGTAACCTGTACTTGAGTCTTGAACAATCTTTTTGTCACACTGTGTTCACAGGGTGGAGAGTACGAGAAGAATCAAAGCAAAATGAATTCTGCTCCTTCACATCCCTTTTTACTCTGTGCCCTGAGTTAAATAATACAAACTCCACTCTGGTCAGATAAAGCTTCTGTACTCTGCAAAGCTCTGAGTGCAGGTCAGCACTGTACTGAACTGGAAAAGCAAGGGTTTCTCAAGGCCTGTCATTTTAACTTCATTAAATGGAAGGAAGTACAACTGGTCTTTGCCTCTGAAAGAGTACTTACAAACTTTTTTGGTAAAGATAATAAAAAAATCATACTTAATGGAAATATCAGCTTCAAAGTACTATATTTTGCATATTACCAAAGTACCATATTTTTCATTACCTTTGTGAAGTTCCAATATAAACATGGCATTTTAAGAACTAGATAAAGACGCTGAGGCAGCTTACTATTTACTATTTCCAGCTGAAGAGTATCCACATACAAATGATACTGGATTGTTCCATTCTACTATGTAACAGAACACAAACATTGTCAGCTGTTTAGGCAGTCAATACATAATTTTTACTAGCACGTTTTTGCTTATATTGTTTTAAGGCGGAAAAAAAGAGAGAGAAACATTTCTGATCTGAAAAAAAACATATGTTGACATTTGCCATAGCTGCTCACTATTGAGTGTTCCTCTGGGAAGTTCTGCTTTGGAACTTTCATTACAGCCTTTGAGTATGGGAGTCCTCTGCTGAGCTTTGTTACAGACAGACTCCAAAACAGTAAGCTGTAGTGTGGTGTGAGATTCATTATTTAGAATCATAGAATATTCAAGAGACTGTGATGTAAATCTATTCACCAATATTCCCAATGTGAACAATGATATCAGATTTTCATAGCAGAATCTGAAAGATTTACTGCAGTAAAAATACAAACAAGCTGTGATTAGGTTTCCTCATTCTGCTTTCTGAAGTGGCCATTCCATCCCACTTAGGATTTCTATCTAATACTTTTTCTGGTGCATAGTATTTCTCAGGAAAATGGATCCCTGTCAGCTGTATTCATCATGATTTCTAGTATCAGTGGCAAGAGTCAAGGTTGTTCAAAGGCAGCAGAATAGCTGGTAACTACCAATGTTAAAAGCTAGTATGCCCAAAGGTTGTTCAGGTAAGTAAATATATATGGGGGTGAGTGGAATGGGTTTTCTTTTATCTTAATCCTCACAGAAAACAGAAACAATCTTTAAAGCATCTTACAGATCCTTTTCTTTGAGAAGCAGGACACAGCCATCAGGGCTATTTAAAATTATAACACAGAAGCTGTTATTGCCAATTCTCACTTTTTCTTGCAAAGAACTTTCTTAAATATTATTAGGTAGTATAATCCTCAGGGGAAAATGTGAAGTCATGTTTATGTATTCTGTGTGGATCAAACACAATAAGCATGAATGTTAATATGTGATAATACAAAGTAAAATATGTATTAGCGCAGAACAAAAATTCTGACTTTTAAAGAAACTCTACTAATTAGTAACAAAAATTCAGCAGGATTATAAATCTGATAGTTAAGTATATCCTCAGTCAATCTCTCAAAGATATATGTATATATGTACAGCTACAGGGTGGTTGTTTACAGGATTCACTCGATTTTACTCTTTATGCTCATGTTGACATTTAAGTGCACTGGATTTGCTTGGGTTGCTGCATAATGACTGACTTAGAATGCAGAAGAAAGCTTCACTGATTAATAAGATATTACAGAACACGTCTCCCTCCACGTTTATTTTAAAATGACATGGACAGCATCAATAAAGATAATCATAAAGATTTACATCAACCACATTTCAGCAACTCTAATGAATATGATCTAAGAAATATGATAGATTCAATAATTAGCTTTATCATCCTTTTTTTGTATCACTTATTCCTGTTATAGTCTGGTTAAAGGTATAGTTTTGGTGAGTTTGCTGTGATGGGTTTTTTTAAGTACATAAGGAGACTCGGGCAACTTTAGGTAAAGCTAACAATCCATTTATACATTCTTCATCCCCAAAAGCATTAACATTCTGAAAGCTGCTGCTTCTTAATTGTACATAGGCAGGACAATTTGCTACGGGGTTTTATTGCATTAATTTTGTATAACACTGTTATACATTATTAGATTCTTGCTGAACTATATATTGCTGAAGCATGAAGCAGAAAACTCATAGTAAAAAGCCCCTCACTACAGTGCTGTGTAGTCTAAAAAGTTTAAAATGTTGCTCTTATTTTTTAGATATTTAGAACTATATAACAGGTGACAGGAAAGAGAGAGGTGAGAGGACCTGGACAGTTGAACCAAGTTGAGTAATCAGGCCCAGAGAGCCTGAAAAACACAGTGGTCAAGAAGAGGACAGGAGACGTTATGCAGACTGACTCCAACAGGGTTTTTGACAAGTGTCTGAGAGACTCCCTACAGCCACGCTGGCAAAATGTGGATTGGATGAATGCGTGATAAATGGATGAAAATTGGCTGAACTATCAGGCTGGAAGGATCAGCTTTTGGCCAGTAGCAGAAACTGCAGTAGGTGGCTGGTGACACTCACAAATGGCAACACCGATACTGTTTAATGTCCTTATTTACAAACTGGACAATGGGATGAAATGGACTCTCAGGAAATTGTCCTTTCTAGCTGTTTTATGAGCTTTTTCTAGAGCTCAGTGAGGAAATATTATTATTAGAAACAGATAAAAGAAATTATGTGATTGGTCTGCTTCCCTCGATATACATTCTGCAGAATAACTAATTGATTATACGATCTGTATTAAATGTGACCACTTCTGTCTTTCACCATCAAAAAATACATCATTATGATTATTTCAAATGTTTCTAATGAGCACCTTCTGCTTGGAAATCAGAGTCCTTTTTCAAATATTATCTATGACTACATAGCTTTATCAGGCCATGCTCAATCATCACTTTTGCAAGGAAAATGTAAAAATATGAAGTTTTTTAGTATAATATGTAATATGCTAGGGAAATGAGAAGTTTCAGTGCAGATTAGTGGGCTTGGTTAACGAAGTTATATATACATTCAGAATAAAAGCCTAATTCAAGGATCTGATCTGCTGCTCACTCATTCACATTATTCACAAAACTATAAAACAAACTAATGATAAATGTGTTCCTGGAATCTCTATTGCTGTAATGAATCAAGGAGGATAAAACCTTTAAGACTCTTCAAGTCAAGGAAGAATCAAAAGCAGCTTCCTTGGTGAAAATGTTGCCAAGAGAACTCATCTGCTGACAGTCACACACACCTATTAACTCCAAACTCTAGAAATACTTCAAAGGGAAGCTATAATTGTTCATTAAAGCTCAATGTCTGATGGAAGCCAGAAATGTCACAGTTCAAAGTACAATGCAATCTAAAGAGATCGTTTCAGATATTTCCTGTAACCAGTTAATTTGTTAGGGAAGTTATTCAAGTTTTCTTTGAGGAAAACCAAAGTATCTTCAAGGGGAGGGCAGGAGTTTGGGACACTTCTGGAAAGAATGTCTGCAGGCACATGCATGCCCTGTGCTCCTGCTCTTCCCAAACTATAGCTGTTGGCCACCGTTAAAGTATAAGATTTAGACACACATACAACTTAAAAGTACTGAGTTTGGTCATATGGACGTTTGGTCTAATTCTGCACAGTCTCATCCATAGTTATGGTTAATTTTATGTGTATGCAGAAGGAAATGACAAAAGTGTATGGAACCAAAACACCTAAAAAGATAATTTGTGCTATGACTCCTCAAAGATAAATGTGAAGACCTCACAACTTATTAGTTGAGGAAGTGGAAATTATAAAATAGTAAATAGAATGATCTATGTAACAAGGGCATTTTAAGAAAGACATTTTAAGGTGTTTACTTGGTATATAACCACAAACAATAGCTGCAGCAAATTGAGTTTTTCCTCCACAAAATGGAAAGAAGAGCCACATTCTAGTGAAGACAAATTAAAAATAAAATCAAATATGCCTTTTCCTCTATAATTCCAGAAGTTCTGTTTTCAGGCGATCACTAAACATCCATGCATATGTAAAAGGGGTAAAGATAAAGACACAATGAAGGATTTGAAGGTATTTTTTTGACTGGATGAAGGATGGAATTTTTTTTCTGAAATTATGTGGGGAGATACTCTGATAAAGCAGGATAGACTATCTATGATTCTTCAAAGCTGAGGTTTCCCATGGGCAAAGAAGTATTTAGAAGAATGATAGGAAAAGTGTTCTCCTGGTTTCTGTGACATTTTTAAATTATAAACCACAAACAAACAAACAAACCTTCCACCAAAAAAAACAACAAAAAACCCCACCCCAAATGGCTTGTGTTTCAAAAAGACTGGTAACCATTTCCTATTACTGTCATTGCTCAAGGGAAAACAAACGTTAGTGTCTTATCTAAAAGCAAAACAGATCAGGAATCTAAGGTGTAGGATACAACTCCATTGAGAGTTTACTGACCAGTAGTTCTCTAAAACCTGACTGATAAATGGGAAAGGAAAATCACTTGCAGCTTAACTGCTAAAGTGCAAACACTTGGTCAGGAGATGGAGAAAAAATAGAGCAGGGCTCACTCTGTGTCATTAGAGACTCCACGTTACCCCTAGGCTTTCAGAAAACAGGGAATATTTCAATACATATTACAATTTATCCTGTCAAAGAATTTATTTGAAGAACATCAGAGATAAAGGAAGAGTTTGGAAAATATGTAAGAAAAAATACACAACATTTTCCATGTCCTATCCCAAAAGTTATTAGCTATTCTTCAGCTAATACATTGCAGAAAAAATATTCAACTTTTTCTTCAAAATGATAGAAAAGTTCATTAATTCTTTTTAATGTCACTGAATGCAGAAAACATGACTAATTATGTATTATGTACTTGTCATATTTGTAAACAGCTTTTTGTGGGTTCCCTCTGAAAGATGATGATGTACTACCCACCATTATTATCACTGCTAACACAGAGCTTAAATGTTCCTTCTTCCAAACAGGCAGAACAATGCAAAGCAGAGGCAAGTGAATTACTTCCCTTTTATACAGTTTTGACTTTGCAGTATTGTTGAGAAACTTTATTTTTTCTAATAAGCTGAACCAATGATTCTAGAAGGAATAAACTATTAGAATAAACTGTTATATTCAACATCCACATTTCTATTCTTTTGTCCTGATGTCAGTAATAATTACTAAATTAATTTAAATGTCTTGCTTATTGAATAATAGTTTGATGTGTTTTTCTTCAAGATTAAAACATTCAGAATGCAATCGCTCAAAACACCTTCCAGAACATGCTTTAATACAGGCTTTACAGTACATGCTCAACTAATTACTATCATGCTTTTATGATTCTTTATTATTGTCACTTCTGCACCTGTGATATCATAATCATAGAATCAACCACGTTGGAAGAGATCTCCAAGATCATCCAGTCCAACCGATCACCCAGCCCAACCTATCGCCCAGCCCTGTCCAATCAACTAGACCATGGCACTAAGTGCCTCATCCAGGCTTTTCTTGAACACTTGCAGAGACAGCGACTCCACCACCTCCCTGGGCAGCCTGTTCCAACACCAATCACTCTCTCTGGGAAGAACTTCCTCCTAACATCCAGCCTATACCTCCCCTGGCACAACTTGTGACTGTGTCCGCTTGTTCTGTTGCTGGTTGCCTGGGAGAAGAGACCTCCCCCCACCTGGCTACAGCCTCCCTTCAGGTAATTGTAGACAACAATGAGGTCACCCCTGAACCTCTTCTTCATATCTCATATCATTATATTAGGATAGTGTAGGGTATAGCACTCAAACTCATTTTAGTTGTCTAGTGGGGAGAAGAGTGCAACAGAAACTGGAAGACTGTAAAACATTTGAAGCAAAATTTCTGGACAGCAAACACTCATTCTGGGAATTGTTTTCAAGAAGGGATGGATACATTGGAAGAGAATTCTCTTATTTCCCTGAAGGTGCTGGCAGAAACACTTCCCATGTGCCTTGTAACAAGACGATAAATTCCACAACTAGCAGAGTTAAATAAATAATTTAAGGTGGCAAGTAATTCCAAGATGCACAAATTTTTTGGGAAGGACCTGCAAGATCTATTGACTTTGTATTCTGCCTACAATGGAAGTGGATAAGTAAAATGGTAGATTTCAAAATGAATTGCCAATTCCTGAGGTTACTAAATCAACCATTTCTAAAAAGTAATTTGCAAGTGTCAGATCTGGAATCAAATATATTGACACAGGTATGGAAAAGTAGTAAATAACATTACAGAAGAAGAGGAAATGGAGATGCTAAACTTATTTCAGTGAAAAGATATAGAAAATGCCATTACAGTAATATCTGAAGAAATAAAAGGCATTAGATCTCACATAGTAAAAAGCACTTTGGAGAATGTAGGTGGTAGAGGTCAGTAGAGCTGACAGTGGCTACAGGCTGTTAACATTATTTGTTAAGACACTTGACAAATGGCTTCCCATGACACAATATTGAGCCAGTATTATATTCAAGACGGGAGAAGATATTGCCCACCAAAGCTGCTGAAATTAATCACTTCGCCAGGCTTTTATTCTGCTCTTAATTTAGCTGAAATATGGAAATATTTCATCTACATGTTTTGTAGTCCATTGAAGACATAACAAAAAGGCTTTAATGGCTCCCTGAAATTAGACATTGACACGATACCAGCTTCTCATTTTCATGACCCTCAGCTTATTTGTGTGTACATTACTGACTCATAATGAATTTCACTAATGTTGATGATATGCTGATGTTGATCTACTTTGAAAAGTTTGTTAGTTATTTAATGTAACTTCAAGAATATCTGACAAACAATTCTCCCTGCATAAGATGGCAAAGAAATAGGAAAAAAAAAAAAGCATAACTGGTTTTAATTTTTTTTAACTTGAAAGGAAACACTCTGCCAGTGTGATTATTTACTCTTTACTTAGAATCACCATTTGCCCTGCTGGATTTATGTGAGTGGCTTGCAATAATGGAAAATGTATTTGCTTTTATTAGAGCATAAGGTACTCAACCCACCATAAAGCTTATTGTCAAACTAGTGCTGGCTCTGCACAAAATGATTTCTAATGTTCTTCATTTTATTATGTTAAATGAATTCTCCAGTGCAATTATTGTGCAGTGGATCATGGGGGTAATAAGCTAATTGTTACTTGTTTTAATTGCTT
The DNA here is from genome assembly GCA_013400475.1 of Tricholaema leucomelas. Classification (NCBI taxonomy): domain Eukaryota; kingdom Metazoa; phylum Chordata; class Aves; order Piciformes; family Lybiidae; genus Tricholaema lacrymosa; species Tricholaema leucomelas. The sequence goes on from WAAF01008169.1 coordinate 547,897, forward strand.
AAGTATGAAGTGTCAGTGATTTATAAGTAATGAAGAAGCTGAGGCGAAGTCATAAAATACTAAGCGCCCATAAGATCAAGTAGTGCACTTCTGCAATGAGGAAGACTTTATTACACAATGGCAAAAATACTGCATTTTCAGCCCCTACGTAGTAAGCTAAAGACAGAACTGCATTCAACAGTAACAAGTAAACCAAAGACAGTATTTTATATCCTTATGAAGAAAAGCTTTGTGTTCTCTCATCAAGCTCAGTTCAATAAACAGGATCTTTTTGGTTGAACAAGTCAAATGCCTTGTTTCCATTTCCTCAGTCCTCCTTCTGTTGAAGACTGTTATGCTATCACTGAGTATGAAAGCCCATAACAAAATATTTCATCAAAATGAAGATCGCCCTTCTCCCCACATACTTAGTGAGATTTTAAATTGGAACAGGACATAAAAGGCCAGAATTCTTTCTGAGTTTAGGAAGATACCTTCTACATTTCACAGTCTCTAATTCTTTCAAAGATATAACACTGCATGTGTCCCGAGCAATGTGAGTAAAACACTGTATCTGAATGTCTGTTTACCTTCTATTATAGCACTGAAGAGGAAATTGAGCTATATATGTTTTTTATTGGTTTGGAATATCTATCTACTATCTGAAATTACTCCTATTTCCATATCCATTATGTGAACTGAATGTGGAAATTATAGTCTCAGGTTTCTTGTGGCATCTGCACACTACTGCTGATAGCATGTGGACTCAACACTCCTTGGAAATAATTGTGTGAGATCACTCACACCATTACATTTGATGCATTAGGTCCATTACATACCCACAGAGATCCCTGTCCTCACTACTGTAAGCTATATCCTTGATAGTGCTGATATCATGGAGAGAAATTCACTTCTTATTTAATCACAATAAATGTGATATTTCAGGGTAAAAGAAGTTTTCGAGGAAAATCAACTTCTTGGTTGGAGCAGATTCACTGATCTTACTCAACACAAGAAAGGCATCTTTCTTCTCTTCCATGATATTGAATGTCAAGAGGGAAATGCACCTAGTGATAATCTAGTAAATTTGTTTGTGCTTTCTTCCACCAGCAGAAAACCGTCTGTGTACACTAGCTATGAATCAGCCTATAGAGGTAACACGCTCCTTCTGGGTCAAGCCAAGTACATTGGTTTAGCAGAAAGGTTAACCTGCCTGCTCCCCCAACACAGAAGTGAGGGGAAAAGTAACACATAAAACTCAGGGATGAGATAAAGTGGTAAGACTTTGATATATCATAATCACAATGCATAATTACCTTAGCTAATAATCTAATTAATCTAATAATAATAATAATAATACAACGCATCTCAACCCATTTGCAGAAGCACAGTGAAATACAGGGAAAAAAACCTAGCATAAACCAGAAACCCAAAAACCAGCAGCTACCCCACACCCACGTCTTGCTGCCATCCCTGCAGCAAAGAGCCAGCACTCAAGAACACGGAACCCAAAAGCAGCAGCTGGAACAAGAAGCCTCCCATGCTGCAATCTGAACTTCAAGCCCCATAATACTCTGTCCAGTTAGCACTTTCATTTTTGGAGGTGGCATAACTGCATCATGGTATGTATGACAGTAGCAGATTCAACTCAATCCATTACACCAAGAGAGAAGTTCTGCTTTAAAAGGTGTACTAAACTGATCACATACTGAAAGTGACTCGCAGCTTTCTTTTTTTCAGGTTTATCAGATCACAATGAAGTAAAAGTAGTAGGAAATAAGCTAAATACTTGTAACAAGAATCTAACTATGCATCTGTACACATAACTAGTCTCATTTCACAGGCTAACTCTAACAGTTGTTGGTAAACATGGTAATCTCATCCCTAAGCATTTAATAACTGAGTTGAGAAATTAAAGCTAAATATTTGGTAAGCTGTAAAAGAGCAAACCTTTCTTTTCACACAAAATATCATTCACCTAGTCTGAATGTCCTTCTTTCTGTTTTGTTGTTCTTTTGTTGTTGTTGTTGTTTTTTCCTGTAAAGCTTAACACTGCAATTAATGCTTCAGGCTGCTGTGACTCAAGGCGCACACATAAACAAGCCCTGTTACATTGGTGCCTTGGTTCAAGTTCAATGGTAGAAGCATTTTTTGAACTTTGAAAAGACAGATTTGTGGGACAGCTACTCCCGCAGATGTATCTGGATTCATTTGAAGATAATAGCTTGATTCATCAATTTCAAACAAAGCCACGTGCACAGTAGGTAATAAAGTCAGTGTGGGATAGCTCTCCTTCAAATAAGTGAGCACCAGGAAGTGGGAAGAAGAATAAATGAGTTAAAATTACTTCCAAAATTCAGAATAGCTGAAGCTGGACAGGTATCTGATAACTGACCATCGTTCAATGTAAGAAGATGAATTATTGAGTAGAAGAGCTATTACATTTCAGAACGACAGTCTGGAATTCAGTTCCTAAAAGATGTCATTATCATAACCTCTGGAGGGAAAAGAATTTCCCATGTTGGAAAGTTTAAGTATGTGCTGCCTTTGGCTTTGCATGATATAGACTGCAACACTAACATTTACAGTTTTCAAGGCTCATTGAAATACACAAGTGCCAGAAACTCCAGAACTTCGAATGAGGAATGGACGAGAGGAATAGTTTGCTCTTGGCTTAGTGTGTGTCTTGGTCTAGTAAAACTTCATTTCCTTTTTTCATTTTCCTAAGTGCATAAGAGGTGTGTGACAACAGAGGAAAGAAATTAATTCTTTTAGCATTTTGGTTATCAGCAGGATTCTGAAGTGGAAACATTTCTATAATATTCATTGAATTCATAGAATTAGCCAGGCTGGAAGAGACTTCCAAGATCATCCAGTCCAACTGATCACCCAGCCCAAACTATCACCCAGCCCTGTCCAATCAACTAGACCATGGCACTAAGTGCCTCATCCAGGCTCTTCTTGAATACTTTCAGAGATGGCTACTCCACCACCTCCCTGGGCAGCCCATTCCAACGGCAAATCACTTTCTTTGGGAAGAACTTCCTCCTAACATCCAGCCTAAACCTCCCCCGGCACAACTGGAGACTGTGTCCCCTTGTTCTGTTGCTGGTTGCCTGGTAGAAGAGACCAACCCCATCTGGCTATAGCCTCCCTTCAGGTAGTTATAGACAGCAATAAGGTCACCCCTGAGCCTCCTCTTCTCCAGGCTGCACACCCCCAGCTCCCTCAGCCTCTCCTCATAGGGCTTGTGTTCCAAGCATCCATTTCGGTTTTATTATGTTCTATGGAATACCAGATCATCCTAAACACAATAAAAAGTATAATTCTCCCCTTTACTCTCAGAATTTACACATTCCCCTTTACTCTCAGAATTACATACCACAAAGGGCAAACATTATCACCATTATACATTACACACATAAAGGTTTACTACAAGGTAAAGAGAAAGCTCACTAGAGATCACAGGACACTACCAAATCCATTTTGTTAGCTACTAATCAAAATTTACAGAAAGAAAATCACTGCTGAGCACAAAAAAACCCCAATAAATAATCTCAAAACCACAATCCATATTCAGTGGTCATAATCAAATCATCTGAAAGATCATAATGACTGTGTAGAACTTTTGCTGCAGTAATGAAAGGCTGAGAAGATCTAGGGAGGTATGATAATGGTTAGCTTAACAGTGTATTTTAACTGGGAGGATTTCTTGATTTGGGGGAAGAAAAAAACCCAACAAACACCAAGATAGAGAAGCTGCTGTATTTAAATTGCATTCCTCTACAAAAGTCATATTGCATTTCAAATGAGAACACTCCAAGGAGCAAAACACAGTTTGCTTCAGAGTACAGGCTGAAAGGGAACCTGCAGACTCAGACCAAAGCCAAGAGAGTTTGTGTATCATTTGGGATTCACTTCTTTTCCAAGCTTTTTTATAGGGAAATTCAGAAATAATTTCCCCTAGAGAGTTATTCTATTCAGCTTTTTTTTTTTTTTTCCAGTCTTGTGTTAAGAGGAAAACATCACAGAAGTCATAAGAAATTATTGATGAAGGTGCATTATTTCATTGCCATATGTTACTAAGTGACAAAACATCAGTGGATATGGCTTTTCAAGAAAAACAACTTGAAAGGCTCAGGAGCTTTGTCAAACTAGTGTAATCCTCTTAGATGTGCCAACACTGAAAAAATCCACTTTATTGCTTCTGGAATTAAATATTAAGCCAAATGGAGGGAAAATTATTAACTTGTTTGATTTTGTATGTTCCTTTCCTCCCCAATCTCAAATGTTTATGCTCAAAGGAACTCATATTTTATCACCTGGATTTTTAGCACTAGTCATCTGTATTATCCACAGTATTTGTGGATAGATAGATACAAACAGTGTTTGAATGAACATTGTACATGACAAGCATTTGCTCTTTCAGCTGGTGGAAAATACTACTTGAACATGTTAAGCAAGATAACATGAATTCAGTATAGTTGTCACCTATCATCATGTGTTGTCATCTAAAGAAGAACCCAAAATTACAGTCTAATGAGAATAATGACTAGGTTAAATCTGAGCCAACAACCATTTTTATCATCATTTCATCTGTTTGTGACATCCTTTAAAAAAAAACAAAACCACCCAGAGCTGCACTAGTAGTGTTTTTTTACCCAATATTCTGACCTAGAAGTGTATGATATTACTTAGACCTTTCAAGAATTTGCCAAGGCTGTTCCGCTTTTACTGTGGGTTACCTGTTAATATGAGCAGAGATAAAAGTGAAAAAGAGATGGATAGCAAAGTACAGAAAAAATGACAGGAAACATTTCCTTTAGATTTCACAAAAAACACTAGACAAAAACTACATTTTAGTGAGGAGCTATGCAAAACTAGGAAACAGCATAAACAATCCACTGCTATGACAAACATTTGATGTGTAAAAGAAAAAGAGAAAGGTTAATTATAAATGAGCATTCCCTATAGATATCTCAGGAGATAGGTCTCAGTCTATTTCATATTGACAGGTGGTAGTGTAAATTAAATGTAGTATTATGAATTCAAATTGGATTTCAACTGCTCATCATCCATACTGGGGCTTTAGAATAGGCTGAAATGATTATAGTCTAAAAGCCATAACAAAAATGGGAATCTTTTGTGCCATTTCTCAGACTTTTTTTTTTTTTTTAATTTTGTTGTTTGTTTTCACTTGGTTAGGTTTTTTTGGTTGGTTGGTTGGGGGTTTTTAGGACATTTATGATGTGCATATAGCATTTATCATCATAGGAATATATGCTGACCTGTGTACATGTGTTCATTTTTATTTGGTGAAACAACAAAGTGTATGCTCCACAGTGCAATCATAAAACAAAAACAGCATTTGGAGGGCTGGGTATTTCACATGGACAAGTGTAAAATCTGGAAGATTGGTTTCTAGTCATTAGGAAGGGGAATGTTGACATAATGTTACAGTAGGGGTTACCAGTCTCAAAATAACTATAAGACTCTTGGAAAAAAATACATGCATGTTGCACCCCAAAGACAAGCTAATTTTGTTAGTCTAATAAACACAAGCCCAATGCAAACAAACACCACATTAAATACTTCATTCTCTCTTTCTGAATGCCATTATTAGCTTCTTGACCTTCCAAGTTGTTATTTGGTTCAGAATTATCCAATTTATAAATACATTTTAATGCCAGTATATACAAGCAGCAATAGAGGGCCAGAGATGCCTCTCCTAACAATGCAGAAAGGGCACAAAAAGAAAATCACTTTCTCATACCAGTGACAGAGATAAGCTGCTGTAAGAAAGAGAGGAAATATTGATGTTAAACTTCTTTCTCACGCTCACTATGGAACTTTTTGTCCTTATCTTCTTGCTTATCTCCTTGCTCCTGCTACCGGCTCAAAGAAGCAGTGCAACATCTGATGATAACAGTACAGCTGGGAAAGAAACATCTGCAAAATGTGCTGGGATTGCAGCACTGGCAAAACAGCAATCATTTTAGAGATGCTGCAGATGCAAAGGTTCACAGAGATCCATTCTGCTGGAAGGATCTAAAAATAGCAAACCAAGACTATTCTATAGAGGTAAACCACCCTGATGACTCTGATGTGACCACTGCTATACATCAAATTAAGCATGTTTACACATCCACACACAGAGAGCTCTGACCAGGACTTAGAGCCAACAATGCCAACTTTAGGGAAATCCTGAAACAGTTGAGCCACATAATGCCCTAGAATGTGTCTGTGCTACAGGCTTCCCTCAGGGTAAGGACAGGTAGACAGTGCTAATTAATTGCAACAGCTCTAATTATTGTACAGTCACAGAAGCAACAGTTTGGTGTAAAGAGCCTGAATCACATACTAAATTTAAAAAATAAGACTCCCACTACCAAAACATTCACTTGGACAGGCTTTAATTATTTGACTGGGAATCTATTATTAGCCATGAAATGAAATGAGTCCATTTGATAGGTCTATATAGAGTACTTTTATCTTCCATTTGAAGCACATTTTGCAAATACCTTCATTAAACAAAGCAAGTGAAAAGTATCTAATCAATATAAACAATATATATATTTTTGAGTGTTTTTATTTACTCTGTTAATGAAGTGCAATTATTCATGACATTTGGAATGATTAAATGTAAATGCAAGAATAAAAAAGAATGTTCAATCTTTCTGAAGGTGGAAAGGACTTGTGTTTCTTTACAATATCTCCTTAATTTAATTATGTATTCCTCATACCATCTGTTCTGACTCACTCAAAATGTAACAGAGTAGATCACAATTAAAACGTTATAAATCTGATACAACTTTTAGACTGAACACTTTAGATTATACCATCATAGTTAAAAGCTGGGCTGTCAGTAAAGTGACAGATGATTCCATGGAAGCTAATTCAGCAGATACTTCACAATGCTGTCTTTGTTAAAAGCATCTGTATATTGATTTCCATATTTGTATTTTAAGACAATGGCACGCTCAGGAAAAAAAAAAAGCAAGCTCAATGTACAAATGAGGCATAGGATAACTGTCACTTGTCAGATCTGGGCTGAAATCTGGAGACATCAAAACGTCAGGAGATAAAATATTTTACATCTGCAGTGAATAACTAACCATGAAATTATTACTCAATTTCATCTTATAGAAAAAAAAAAAAGAGTTTTACAAGTCTCCTAATTTTCCTCTTAAATATGAGTAAATCTGAAAATTATTCTGAGAGATACATGTCCTCTTTCCCTTTCCATTTTGTTATAATTCAAAAACATTTTTAATGCATTTTTCAGTATCAATTTAATCTCCATCAAAAACCATTCTCCCAGTTCTACAAATGGGCCTTACATGATGGAAGTCCATGACCAGGTCAGCAGATGAAGGAGAGACATATTAATTGTATTTATTTTTGGTCAAAAGTGGCTCAGGTCGTGCTGACAGAATGGGATTCAATTTGTAAAAGCCTTTTCTTGTTTATTTAAATGTAAATAAGTAAAATCAGAATGACAATAATAATTACTATCATTTCTCCTGAACATCTCTATACAGTTAGGATGTGAAAACACGCAAACAGAAACATTTACCCTTTTTTGTCCATGCCTGCCTCATCCCATTTCTTCTTTTTAATGAAATACATCTTGTTGGGTCACAAACTAGGTTGTTTTTCAATAAAGTGAACAAAAATCAGCAACTTGCAAACCACAATAGTCTTTGGAAAATGAGATTTTCCTACATGATTGATCCCCTAAAGGCAGAAGAATTCTTCCAAACACAGGCAGACGTGACTGCTCTCACTGGGAAAATGTATCAGATGCTTCCTCGAATTCCTACTAATGAGTAGATCTCTTTAGTTACGAAGTGGTAAATATCATAAGTTAACCAAAAAAAAAAAACTATCACTTGCAATAACCTTAAATATCATACCTTGCAATAACCTTAAATATCATACCTTGCAATATATATACATACATCTTAAAATACATTGAGCTATATACAGTGTTCCTCAATACATACTATTAGCAGAAAGACTAAATGCTGACCTAGGATATCAGAAACAGCAAACTTGGCTTTTTTACCCTCCCCCCCTTATGTATATTTTATTTTCTGCTCTTCACCTTTTACCAGAAGTAAAAACCTTCAGTCCATAAGGTTTTGAGAAAAAGAAAATCCCTTTAAAAGAGAAAAGAAACCACAACTGATGCACTGATACCAGTTTATATTTGCACAGCACACAGAACACTCTTTTCTGTGAATGCCATCCATTGAGAACTGTATGGCATAACACAATAACATTTGTATTAATTCCTATTTTTTTTCATTACCCTTTGAAGCACAGAAAAAAAGGAGGAAGTAAAACTACAAATTGACATAATATCATGTTAATGGCATTCACTCGAGTGCCGTGGGTTTGTTTCCTCAGTCTAACTCTGATTGTGCTCAGGCTGTAATGCAAGAACATTCTTGTGTATTCATGGCAACCCATTGGAGGATCAGTACTACATCAGCCCTGCCAATACAAGGAAGAAAGAGGGCTGTCTTTTGTGCTAACATTAGTTAATTTACCTTATTTAAAGTACCATAATTTTGAATCAGATGTAATTGAAAACCTGCACAACAGAGTGAAATGGAGTTTTAGCTGAAAAAGTAAATAATGGGAGATAAAGTGACGCATGTTACCAAATACCATCTATCTAGATTCCCACCAGTTAAACAAATGTCAGTGTATTGATCTGCTCATATAATAGTTCAGGAAGTTCCAGTCTTGAATTTCCTGTGGTTCTCAAGCAATTCAGATGCAGTTCTCATGGCAATGCTATATCATCTATCTGAAAGAGGATTGTGCTGATCTGGAGGCCATGGGGTTTATCAGAAGGTCCAGCTACTGCACACAAGACACAAGATACTAGGCATTTCTTTGACAAACTTCACATATTCCTCTGCATGCTGAGAAAGGCCATACAGCACCCATGGAAGGGTACTGTCACCTCAGTAATCTGTTCCCAGAGCTCCTCACCTCTCACCATCATTCTCTCTGGTGCAATACATAAGGGGATGATTTCCTTTCTTTAGGAAGCTTTTGGCATGTGTCCAGTTCAGCAAAAGAAATCTGTCCAGCTCTGCGTCAAGCACTAACTGCTTTTATATACCAAATCCATATCTGAAGTAGATTCAAAAATGGGCCAAACACTGAGAACAGGCTCCTGAGAGACAGACAACCAGGAAAGCCCCGATAGAATACAGCTCCGCAAACAAGCCTGCTACAGGCATCAGCACAGGTCATCAGATAGGGCAGCTTCTGTCTGCTTCAAGTTTCTGCGGACACCACTTCATCTGTCACACTTGAATCACACTGCCTTCACCAAACTTTTCTGCATGACTGCACAGTTCAGAAACTATTCTTAAAGGATTTCAGTGATACAGCTACTAATGATTTGTTTGGGGGAGTCTGGATACAAAAGTATGTATCCAATGTACCTCAAATTCAGTGCTGCATCACTAATAAGGAGCCAAACCCAAAGTATTAGCATCATCTTATTTCACATGTCTGCCCAGCCTTTTCTGAACTGCATTTCAGTATTTCAGGTGGTCATCACTTGATTTGTGGGGAGAATTTAGAAGCACAGGAGATATGTTAATTTCCCAGCTTATTATCCTGCCTGACTTTCACTTTAGTTTTTCCTTTTCTTCCTGTCATGAACTGAGAAGGTCCCTGATGGAATTCCTAAATGAAAGCATTTGCGTCCACTCTCCCTACAGAAAGAATGTTAAGGGAGAAAGTCTGTGGGAGTACAAAGATTGGGTGAGGAGTTAAAGGGAGAACAAAAGGTGTCAGTGGGAATACAGATGAAAACAGGCAGGAATTGAGAAGAACAAAGACTATGCATGAAAGAATAAATACGAACTGCCCTCTTATACATAAATGCCCTTTAACACAATATGGAGCTCCTCAAACTACTTTTTACCAACTTCCTACTAGAAGAGCCAAACATAGTTTCCAGGTTATATTAAAAAGATAGGCATTTCTTTCACAAGTGCAAATTAATCAGAACATTTTTCAGTTGTATTTGCTCACAATGCAGCAGTAAATGCATTCTTCACTGACAAATACCTTCAGCTGCTTTGCAACTTCCCACATTTAAAGGCAAAGTGATGAGGTTGCTCTCAGCAGCTACAGGAGAGGCAGCCACACAGCAGTGCTGCCTGGCTTCCAGTGCCCAGCAATCCAGCTTCAAGCATGCCAAAGCTACAGGGCTCACAGTAGCTCTTCCAGTTTCCCCTCCTTGTGGTTTATTGCTGAAAAATTCTGCCCTGCTATAAACATCACCACTGTAATTTTATTACAAACAATTAGTGTAGCAAAGTGCATTAGGATAATATTTGGCTTTTAGCTTACTTATTTCTTGTAATGGCAATAAAGGGCAATAAAATATGTTAGTAACATTTAGCTTGGTTTAATCAACACTAGACCACAATAAACCAGAGTTGCTGATCCAGTGATTTAGAAACAGATTCTTTGCCTCACTGTCATGTTTCTAGATCCTGCTTTCTAGTGATTTATCGCTACATGTGCCCTGGCCCACATTAAAAGCGAGCAAGATGACTACTTATAAAAGTAATTGGAAGGCTACTTTGTAGCTTCAAGGGAAAGGTCATAAAATGGATTCTGAGACTCCCACTGGAGGTGTAGTGGTAGGGCTTTGTGTAGCAGACTTGCATGGTACAATGGAAAAATCACACCTTTGTTCTTTAGGCAACCACCCTCTTACCCAAACTCATGTAAATGAAGAAAATGAGCCCTTTTCTGAACATCTCATGAAGTAACAGGGTGGAAACAAATGAGGTGAAACACATCAAGCACAGCTCACTGTAATCACCTAGAGGGCTGAAGTGGATGAATGAGAGACAACCACCCAGATTTTACTGCTGCTAGTATCTTACCTTTTACGTGCTTTGCAGTCACAGAGCACACATAATTACATGGAGTGATTTGCATTAGAGAGTAAACGTGCCTTCCTTTCCTTATTCATCTACAGGTTAGATTAACTCTGTGTATCAAGACATACATAAAAATGTAATCATTTCATTGTCAGGAGCCTAAAGCTAACGTTAATTACAGTTTGAAACTTCGATTATTAATGCATCTTTACCTATTGAAGTGTGAAATAAGCAATAGTAGTTGGCATACACCAATTAAATTAGCTTTTGAGACTGGAATTCATAAATAGGATACTATCTCGTATTTACAGTTAAAATTGTAACACAGCATGCAAGTGCTGGAGGGTTCTATATTCTAAGCAACAATAAGCCTTAACATTCGTACAAAAGAGGAAAAATATTGGCCTTTTTCCATAAATCTATTACTAAATTATAAATCTACAACAAGTTTTATGTCCTGGGGATGCAGTTGCTACATTTATTCTATTCAGTCATTTTTTACAAAACTCAACCTCACTTTTCTCATCAATCTTGCATTAATACACACAGCCACTCCTCCCACAAGAGCAAATGGATTCTAAAACTTGAACTAATCAAATACTGACTACAGGTATTCAAGAATAATAATTCAAAGAACTAATAGTTGGGGTTTTTGTTAGCTAATAACTTTTTGGGGGCCATTTTCTATGTTTGTTTGTGTTGCTTGGAGTTGGAAAATCAACAGCAAGAAAATGTATCACCTAACATGTTAACGTCTTGCATACTTGGAGAAGAAAATGTATGTCTAATTTAAAAGTAAGCAGTATATTACATTGCAATTGTTTAAGGACAGAAAAACAAACAAACAAACTACTAATAGGGATTAAGTCTTAAAGAACGATAGATTTCCATCCTGTAGAATAACATTCATACACTGTTCCTTCCAACTCTGCCAGTTGCTATGCTTCTAAATGTGATGGTTTGGGTGTTCCCCGCCCCCCACACTTTTAGAAATCACCCAGACTAGACTCAGTCGGCTCTGGAAATTTGAATGAAGCTTATATTTACAGCTGGCACAATTTACAAGCAGATATTTACAGTATATACAGTTATAGACAGAAATATACAAGGTAAAAAAGGTAATACAAACACAGTTCCCCTCCCAGAAACCTGAGTCCCCAGGAGGGGCTCTCAACCATCCCTCACCTTCCCCCTACCCCTCTCAACCTTACCCCAATCCCAAGGAATAATGGAGGTTCGGACAGAGGGATTAAAAAGCAAGGTGAAGCAGCCAAGCAAAAGGAGGGTGAGGTTAGAAAGCAAGATGGAGTCCAGCCAGCAGCCTCAGCTTCTCCCCAGCAGGCAAAGCTCCCCAGCGAAGAGAAGAAGCAAGTGAAGTAATCTTTGTTTTGCCTTTCTTCTTTAAACATCCCAGCAAGACTGTGAGGGAAGTAGACCTCACCATTGTTTTCATTTTACAGCCTATCACCTAGTTCTTCTCACCAAAACATGCTAGCTAGGCTCAAACTAGCACAATAAAATTTTGCTCTTCAACCACAAAAAAATATTTCCCTGATATCTTTTGCTCATTGTAAATTATCTCTCACTTTATAATCTCTAATTTTACCCAATTAGTCACTTCTCTTACTGTATCCACTACAAAAGACTGCTTTTTAAAATTAATCTCTTGTCAGCTTTCATCTTTGCTCTTCCAGGATCCCTGTTCTTCAAAACCCTTTCCTTCCAACATAAGGCCCCTAGTGTGGTTTTTTTAAATGCTGCACTGAAACATAAATTATCTTTTTTTGATCATTGAAGCAGCTTCCTCACCCTTTAGTATAATTAACAAACCACCAGCATACTGTAAAAATGGTGGGGTTTGCTTTGAATGAGTCCTCACCTAAGCAAACATATTGGATAACTGAATCATAATTTTTTTGAAGATTGGTATTATTTTATACATATTTGTTACAATTGGAATTGCCAAATTATTATTAATGTGAATGAAGTTAAATTAAATTTCTCCTGAAGAGCAATTGCTGACATGTCATTCCAGAGAGATAGAAATTATGGGGTTTTTCTTAACAAATCTATTCTGCCAAAAGCAAATTTGACTAACTTGGTATCATTGAAAGCTCTGCGCCTTAGAACACCCATCAACATTTGACAAAGAATTGCTCTTGAAATTAACCAATCTGCCATTTGGTTAATTTCTTCTGAACATGCCTCTCTACATGAGTCATGAAATATATGTGATTCACTTGCAAATAGCGTGGCAGCTTAGAATTCGTCACCATTTTTCTTTAATTCAACAAATAACTAGTTTTTTAATTAAAGACAGCTTTAATTACAGGTACTGACTTAGACTGAAAGAAAAAGCCTGCACAAAGTGATCTAATAAATTAGATAAGAACAAGAAGCCTGAAATGACAACCTGACATTACTATCATGAAAGAAAATGTACTTCAAGTTTGAAAGTAGACAGTAAGTTTAAATTTAAGCAAATAATATATTTTTAATGCTTCTTACAAAACTAACTCCTTTGAAAGCAGCACCAGAAACCTTGTTATTTGTAAGGGGCCAAAATGTGGCCATGAGTAAATAATAAGTACATAGCAGTCCAGAGAGGGATTTTTCAACATCTTTCTGAAGTCATGAGTACATTGAAGAGAAGCACTTACAGAGTGAAAGTATCGAGGAAATAATTTACATCCTACATAAGATATTTCATCCACTATAAAGTTAGTGACATGCACAGATGATACCTTATCTCAAAACATACCCCCCCACAAAATTCACCAATCAAAAACTGCAGATACATTTGCCTTAAATTTCTTGGTATTGGGATTTTGATTCACCTTGCTGCTGACCCCCAGAAAAAGACAGAAGTGCTTATAGGCAATCCACAAGGATGCCGTAACAATAGACAGTGGTTCAGGAGGAGTCAATGAGCTAATAGATACGTGGACAAACTGATTAATTGGAGACCTCGTCAGTGTGCTGGGGATGTTTAGGGAAAACTGCTGTGTGTGTGTCTGGGGAGAATCCAGGACAGAGTTGGGAAGTGGCAGGTCTGACAAAGGTTGCTCACTGATACTACTTCCCGGTTTCATCTCAGACAGGATTCAGGATGCTAAAGTTAAGACAGATCAAACTCTCAAATACTTAGATGCAAGGTAGCTTCTTTTCAAAGAACATGCAAAGTCCTGCCATCAGATAGAGAAATTCCAGTCAGGAGACAGATCTGTTGTTTACTTTTCTTCAGATTGTTATGTCTCCTGACTTTTTTTCCTCAGGGCCACAATGCCGGTGCTCTGACATGCTCTTACTGACTTCCCCATCCCTTTATGTTTCACCTGTGTCCTTCATGTAAGACACATCTCCTGAAATAACAATGCCTCAGTACTCACAGTCCTGAGTGCCTCTGGGCTGAAATCAAATTTAGGCTCACACCTTAAAAGCTTTTAATAGTGCCTTGCTACTTGCTCTGCCACGGGACCACAGCCCTTTCCCAAACTCCACTCATATCCCTTCCTCTTCCCTTTCTGACCCATTTCAGTGGGACTACATCTGAACCACATCATTTCTATCTGAGGCTCTATGCAGTGCAGACTTATTTGGAAATTCCCCAGTCAAGCAGAACTGAAAAGTGCTTTGTGGAGACAATTTGCCTCTTGCATTTAACTTACATAAGGGGACAGACAATGGAAACCTCTCATCTAGCATCACATCAAAGAAAAAATATTTTTCATACTGTGAAATATTATTAAAATTGTTTCTTTTAAAAACAGCAACAGCAAAAAAAGTGTCATATAAAGACACATATTCATACTGGAATATCCTAGTAATGGAGATCTACCAAGAAATTATTAAACTTGCTCACAGATTCTGCTTTGAACCTAGAAGAAAGAGAAAGAAATGTGGTTTTTTTTTGAGAACCCACAGATTTCAGTAACTGATGATTCCCACCAAAATATCATAAGCTCTTTAAAGAAACAGAGAAATATTTTTCAACCTTCTCCTACACTGATCCAGCTCAGGTTACTTTGACCTGAAGATGTTAACTTTTCTTATGCTTTGAACTAAGTTTGAAAATAATTTGTTTTCTGCCTGATGGAGCATTGGTATGGCTGTAACCTTGACTGATCACAAAAGTCTATGGTCAGTGTTTTTTATGTACAGTGATTCAAAGCTGTGAAATCTTGAACACAAAGCTGCTAAGATATGCCCCTAGGTCTATGGAGCACAATCAGTTAGGTTAAATCTTTAGAACCTTGCCACACCTAAGGTGCATTTAAATCTCATTTCCTTCTGGTCCCTTTCCCAAACAGACCCTTCTTTTCCTCTTAACTCCCAACTTCTTGTCTCTTCAAGCCTCAATCAATTTTATGATCCTTCTCATCTTTGCCACCTGCTCAGAGCAAGTCCTTTTCATCCTCTCCTATCTCATTCAGCAAGTTTCATTCCTTTTGCCAAGGACTTTGTTAAGTCTGGCAGTTCCCTCCATGCTGATTGAGTAAAGCTACAGTGAAAGTAACAAAATATTTTCCCTGCCTTTAGGGAGTTCTAGTTTCAAAGGCAGACAATGTTCATGAGAGTAAACACAACCTTTAAAACACTTTCTTTTTTTTTTGAAATTGGGTATTCAAAAGGACTGTCAAATCTCACGAGGTCACACTCAGGTGGCAGAAATAGATGTACTGCACTGAACTCATTTTGGAAAGCGTATTTCAGACTAAGTTAAAAAATTAACCAGGACACTACTACTTTCTGTTTCTAAAGATCTTTAAAACCCTGCACAGAAATGTATATGGTGTTCCAGCATTTAGTTGATGACCTGAAAGCATAATGCAACTCCCAGAGGACTCTACAGGTTTCAGCAGAATTTCAGCTGAGCAAGTTTGTGAACCGTGTGCTTACGCTCTGTCTGATGCAGGTCAGTGCCATTCACTCAGTTTTCTAAGTGCTGAGGTGATTCATTACATTTTGGAAAAAGAAAGAAACACTTTCAGGCCAGCTATTATAGCAGCAGGCAAGGCTTGCTATTTCACAGTATATTTTATCTGCATTCACTACTGAATAGCTCAGGCACAATCCAAAGCCATTACACTCTTAAAAATCTGCTATTAAGTGAAGCAAGACTACACTCAGGACTGTCTGAAATCATGACCGATTTTTTCAAATGACAATTAAGATGGAAAGAAGTTAACAGCAACAGTAAAGGCCAAATAGAAAATTCAATGAGAGTCTCTCTGTTTGGGGCAGAATTTTAACAAATAAAGATGAAGTTAATCTCATATAAACTAGCCTGTCATGGCAATGAAAACACATTATTGAACTCTAATGCCTTCACCAAGCCTAAACTGAGTCAACCCACTGATATTTGCAGGAGATGCCAAACGATGAATAGATTCTCTCAGCAACTCTGAAGTTGTCTGGATGCCAGAAATCTTGTGGCCAGCTGCTGTGTTGAACTTTTATAGGGGTCAGATGGCAGTGGCCCAGGGTGGTAAGATGCAGAGACAAGAGTAACATGAGTAAATTTCAGGTGTAGATGTTTTTTTCTTCTCCGTGTCTTCACCTGGGCACACAACATGTCTTGGCACTCACAAACTTTCTGAGCTCATGAAAGGTTCACAAAATGTGAAGAGACAAAGTTACAAAAGTCAAGGCTTGTTTCCTATCAGTGTTTTCAGAAAATGCAATTATGTACAAGATGTAAAAGACATTAATATGTTTTATTATATGGCAGAAGACTGATATCTGATTAAGAAGTCCATTTGGTTAGCAGCCACTACACAAGACCATAGGCCTGATGTAGCTCTTCCTTCACTACTGGACCCTGCTTCAGAAAGGCATATTTAAACTGGGGAGGAAAAATTACAAATATTATAATCAATTGATGTTCCATAACTTTACCTTCAAAAATACTCAAATTACAAACAAGAAAAGTGAGGGATAATTCCTTAAGCTAAACCCATCCAAATGAGAAGATGTCTAGTAGGAGAGAGCTCTTCCATTTAAAAAACAATGCAGAAATTCAAAGCTCAGATTTCAGGCAGAAGAGTGAGCCACTAAGTAATTAGGATAAGTAGAATGTCTTAAGTGGAAAAACAACCAACACAACTGAAAAGCTGCTGTAATTCACTTATAACTCTGCTAGTTTACTCAGTGCCATTCCTTCTTTGTATGTATAAATATTACATCTTGGTGACAATGGCTCATTACAATCTAAAATACCTGTGCTTCAGAGATGGGGTTTAAGACACATCATTTAGTTAATCACCAGCACTATAATGTGACAATACTATCCACATACATTTAACTCTTATGTGTACTACTAAGTCCTGGACTTTGAGGAGAACTTATTTACAAAACTTTCTTCTTTTTAACTTCTGCTAGAATGTGTCAGTTCAGAACAGTCCCATTAGGAAGTAATATCTTCAAGACAGAAACTTAATTATGAGAGTTCAGAAATTCAGTGGTGACTGAAAAATCACATTAAACTATTAAGTATGGTCAGGAGTTAGCATCAAGTGACTTTAGAATTCTTGGGCTTTATTTCAGCATAAACCAGAACATTCTTTGCTCATGATTTAGCTGTCTTCAGTTATGTACACCATCATACTGATAACAGCAACAAATGATAAATGAGTCTAAAACAAGTATTCAAAAACTGAATTCCATCCAAATTACCCAGTCTTCTCTCTAAATGCCACTGAGAATCAGTACAAGTGATAAAATCTTAAGTGAGTACCATCAATTAGATGCAGTTATAATGAAATAAGCTGCATCCTAATGTTATCTGAGCAGTACAAACCCTTGAGGATGAAGCTTCAAATGAGAAAATGGTGCTGGGAGAGATTCATAGCTGGAACTAGATAAATCTTTCAGTTCATTTGCCTGAAATGAGGTCTTACAAGCCCATTTTAATTTCAGTAAAACTTTTCTAGCTTCTCCCCTTTCTTCTGCTGGAGGGGAGGACAGCCCTGCAGAGGGACCTTAACAGGCTGGATGGGTGGGCAGAGGCCAATGGGATGAGATTTAACAAGGCCAAGTGCAGGGTTCTACACTTCAGCCACAATAACCCCAAGCAGTGCTACAGGCTGGGGACAGAGTGGCTGACAGCAGACAGGAAGAAAGGGACCTGGGGGTGCTGGTAGATAATGGGCAGAACACAAGCTAGCAGTGTGGCCAGGAGAGTCAACCCTGGCCTGTATCAGGAACAGTGTGGCCAGTAGGACAAGGGAGGTTATTCTTCCCCTGCATTCAGCACTGGTTAGGCCACACATTGAGTACTGTGTCCAGTTCTGGGCTCCTCAACTCAAGAGAGATGTTGATATTCTGGACCGTGTCCAGAGAATGGTGACGAAGCTGGTGAGGGGCCTGGAGCACAGCCCTGAGAGGAGAAGCTGAGGGAGCTGGGGGTGTGCAGCCTGCAGAACAAGGAGGAGGTTTAGGGCAGACCTCATTGCTGTCTGCAGCTCCCTGCAGGGAGGCCGTAGCCAGGTGGGGTTGGGCTCTGCTGCCAGGCAGCCAGCAACATAACAAGGGGACACCATCTGAAATTGTGCTGGAGGAGGTATAGGCTGGATGTTAGGAGGAAGTTCTTCCCAGAGAGAGAGTGATTGGCATTGGAATGGGCTGCCCAGGGAGGTGGTGGAGCCACCGTCCCTGCAAGTGTTCAAGAAAAGACTGGATGAGGCATTTAGTGCCATAGTCTAGTTGATTGCATAGGGCTAGGGATGATCTTGGAAGTCTCTTCCAACCTGGTTGATTCCATGATTATATGATTCCTTCATGCCCCAAAATTACTGAAACACAAGTGAGAGTATGCATAAACTGGAAACACAACTACAAAAGAGAAAATTCTCAAGGATCAAGTATCTTCAAGATCAAGAATTGCTTGCTTTGAACTCTGTGTTTGACTGCTTCTTTAAGAGAATTACTCCAAAGAAGGGATGCAGCTGTTGGAATATTAGGGGGCATAATGAGTATATTTTGATCTGTTTCTAAATGACAGTGGATCACTGACAGGAAAATAAAACCAAAAAGTGGAAATCGTCTCAGAGTACTGATGTGGTCCCAGAAGACTTAGTTCCCTATATTTGTTGCTTTGGGTTATGTCAGTTTGTTTTATAGCTGCAGTAATTTTAAACACATTTTCCTCTCTTGTGAGATGCACTCTTTCAACTTTCCTTGAGGGAAGCTTGAGGCACTGATTTATGGGCAGGTATGTGTGAACATATCTGACCATAAAACACACTGTACTTTAGTATTTACTGCTAGAAGACAGACAATATTCTACATTCAGCACCTGACTTATATCAGACCTCTTGCTCTGTGCAGGTACCGCAACATTCTGCTAAAAATAATAAAAAAACAAAACCAACTATGGTTTGTTAAATTATTTCTAAAGGTTATGCCAGAATCCATTAGTGGCAAAAGGAAACCTGTAACATTTTGATTTTATTTACAAATGAATTTTAAGTTTGGAGTTTTCAGCCCATCCCTCAATAAAAGATGGAGACCAGAAGCATGTGAAAGTTCCATTATCAGATTTTAAACAAACAATTTTCTTCTTGTTACAGTGCATAGAAATTGGATAACAGTGTTAAAGAGTCACAAAAGATTAGAAAAAAGAATCACCCATAAATTAAACTCAAAGTTTATGGTTTCTACAAATTTGGCTTAGAAAAAAACACAGAAGTGCAAGCAGCCCACCAGCTAAGTTGCCTCAGTGCTCAGGTTGTGAGTTTCTGTGGTTTTGAAATAACTGGATGACAGACAAAGCAGGGACCTGACAGGCTTCTACACTCTTGGCTCCATCAGTACCCTTCCCAGCAAGACAGTGAGGCCAGGCTGGCTGAGAGACTGCAGAATCCTGAAGAGTCAGGATACCTCTATGTGCATAACTGTTCAGCTGCACTGTGCCTAAAACTTGTGCTTATCCAAATACCACATCCATGCAACATATCCCACAGCTTCAGCAAGTAAATGGTGAGAGGAAACTTCCAAATAGATCTCCAGACATAGCTCACATATATCTCCTTATGTTGTACAGCAAAGGTCACTAGAACATAGCAATGCACTACGTTGGTGAGGTATGCACATCAAAAATATCATTTGGATTAAAGACAATGCAGAAGCTTCTGAACCAAAATGAAATCTCTCTAAGATCTAAACCTCGACTCTAATGTAAGCTTGAGAAACATAAAATGTAGGAGATACTCAGCATTACTATAAGCAGAGATGCTTCCTTTTAAATCATCTTTCTTGATTCACTCAAACATTGGGGCATGCACTACAAAAGTATTGTTTTTGCCTCATGTGCAACAGTTCATATGAAAAATATTTGGAAAGAAACCTATTCCATGATTACTCTGCATTTATTATGTGAGTGTGGATTAGGTGACTGCCATTTTTAGTCAGTGGAAACATAAAAGTAATTTTTTATTTTATTAACATTTGCATTACTAAGAAATCCAGGCATATTCATGCAGCATGGATAGAAAGAAGGAAAATTGCACTGCCTATGTAATTACTTATACAGGTTCTAAGTACTGAGTCCTAGATGTGCTGCATAATTTTGACTTGTAACTTCTGCAAGGAAAATAATAATCCAAAAATGTAACATGAGAACTCAAATCTTATGAAAGTATGAAAAAACATGAAAAAAAATCATTTTTAGCTATTAATAAGATTCCAATAGTATTCCTAATATCAGCTCTATAAAACCTCACAAGCAATAAAGGTGATTTCACAGACTCACAGAACTAGCACCTGACTCTCCTAAGAACAATCTAAAGGATTGTTCTGCCCCTTTGTATCATAAGGTTATAAAACCAGGATCTCTGATTACAACACCACAAAGAAAGAGGTAATCTCTCCAGCACACCAAATGCAATATCTCTACTAATCTAAAAAAAATCAGTTCTGTTGCACGCTTTTGCAAAGCATTATTGAAAATGTCTCTGATAGAAAGTGTTCACAAAATAGCAATTTCCTACTGCAAAACTGCTTTTCAATCAAAGCTGTGCTTTTTTCCTTTCATTATCAATAGTTGGTCTGTCAGATGGCAAGTCACAAATGTCAGCAATGGAAAGTGCTGCTTCTAACAGAAAGACAGATGAAATATTTTCCTCACTGACCACAGGTAGTTAGAAAGTTGTCATCTGACTTCAGCGGTATGGCTGTGTCTAGACTGATAATTAAGGCTTGCTTTTAGGCTTTGCACTTGAAAACAGGCTCTTTCTGTAGAAATCAGACTGTAGAATATTTGCCCTTTCTTTTGTTCTTGCCATCATTAAGAGACATTAGAAAGAAGAAAGAAACATGAACTACGAAAGGTCCCAAAGTTATTGCGGGATACTGTTCAGACAACCAAAGGTCCATCTTGAGTGTGATCTTAAGGCTTCGGCCTGTCAAAATCTACAGGTACAGGAACATTCCCTAATTCCTCTGAAGCTTACCTATGTTATCTGCGAGGAGAACAATAGCCAACAGTTTAAAGTTGGGCTATGGCTGCATGCTTCATAGAAAGTAAGTAGTGTCTGAATTGGCTTGTGCTTTAAAGTGCTCTGCTAGCTTCATGTGCTGAGAAATTATCACCTGAGCCACTTCTGGCGCTGATCTGGCTGCTTAACATGATGGGTTGAGTCAACAGCTATCTTAAAAATAGGGAAAGAGCACAGGAAAAGGAAAGGGGAAATGAAAGGGAATAGGAAAGGGAAAAACAGTTGAGAAGAACCACTTAGAAACTAACTTATCTATAAAATAAAATTGTTTGTAAAAGAAATCCTGGGACAATTACTGAAATCACAGAGACATAGTGAAACAGTAATTTGAGCACATGCTGCTTGCCCCACCACATCTAAGTGCTGGAAATGCCTATGCACTTGCACAACAAATTCTTGATTCTCCTGATGTTCTGAAGCATGCAAACAACAGAAATGCATGCAAACTTATTGGTCCTATTTTCACTGACTTATGCACAAGACAAGGCAGATCAGCACTCCACAGCACACTCTGTGGCAGCTGGAAGGTGCAGTGGGTGTGTCAAACGTTAAATAGTCTGAGCTGCAAAGAACTTGGATTCCATATTCTTGCATGGAGAAATCTGTAACGGCTGCAGCACTTCTGACAATATTAGATAAAAATCTGATTTTTACAAGCAAGTGACTGCTTTGCAAGAAGTTAGGTCTAGAGCTTCTGAAATTAAGATCTGACTCAAACAGCCACTCACTATGGCTAGAAGTGTTCAGGTAAAAATGTGTTGTCTGAAGAGCAGTTCTCACAATGTGCCTTGTTCAGCACACAATACAATTTCTTTTTCTTATATTACAGCTAATAAGGTATTGAGTTCACCATGTCTGAGCTTTTACATATAAAAGTACCTCATTATTTGGATGCTTTTGATCTTTAAAACATATTTAGTCAAATCTAGAAATCAGGCTGACGTTTATACAATTGTGTGCTTCATTTAACCCCTAATCCATTCATGGAAAAACAATATTTTGAATTATACCCTCCTCATTCCTCTACAACTCAAAAATGCCACATTGCTTCCTTAGCCATGAAGTTGACAGGATTTTATAGAACACTTGATTGGGGTGTGTTCCTAATGTATTCAACTCCTCCATTCTGTTAACATGAACAATATAAGACAATTGGAAGTTCGTACCACTTATGCAGGAAACCATTATGGAAACTAGTGCTTGGGCTGACACAGAAAGCTTCATTAACAAGCTATCCAGGTAGTGGCATTAATAAACAGTCTTTTTGAGTTGTTCATTACCTTTTAAAGGAATCTTCAAGAAAAAAAAATAGTTACCCCTTAAATTTCAGACTGAAGAAAATGCCAAGGGAGCCTTTTCAGCTCATTTGAAGTCTGAGGGCTATTGTACCTGTATTTTAAACCTGATCAAAATTCAGTCTGCTGTTGGTTACTAAATTATGTATCTCTGAAGCATAAATGTGTTAGCTTTAGAAAGTTACAAATTAGTGTATTTCCATACAGCTTGGGAGAACATAATTTTAACCACTTTGTTTTGGGTAGGGAAAATATTCCTTGCATGGTAACACAGGACAGCTGTCGGTATAGAGGCCAGGTAGTTTCTTTGGCAGTAAGACTTCAAGCTACCTTGAGTTATTAACAGTGTTTCATGTAATGTCTGATTTTCTTTTATATAAAAGTAGAGATTTTCTTCCCCCACTGTCTTTATGAACACACTTTATTTTAATGCAGAATATTTTTATTTTATAAGAAACTGCTTTGACTCAGACTATTGTTTATACCTACTTGATTCTATACAAGTATAAAAGCTGGGTGACTGTAACAGAATATTTTACTACTGGCTTATCTTGTAGTGACAAGTTGGTTACACTGCCTAAGATGTTCAAGCAGGGCTGAAAGTACCATCAATAAAAGAAATAAGGCCCAACTGTTACTGTAATCAGGAAATGCTGCCATGGACTTCCATGGCTTTAGTATCAGTACTTATGGCAGGAGATAAGAACCAAACTAATTAAATAAGATAACATCTCTGAAAAAAACCAAAACAAAAACAAAAAACCCACACCCCAAAGACAGCAACAGGAAACAAAGAGAAAAAGAAGGAATTAAAAGACTTAAATTAGGAAAAAAGAATAAAAGTTAGAGGGGGAAGAAAACTAAATAATAATTGCATTAGTATAGAAAACAGTGTTTGCAAAACAAAACTACCCAAAAAATGTCCAGTTGAAAAGACAGTTCCCCTCTTCAAGTATTTATGTTGTTAAGCCAAACAACAAAATACTGAGACATATCACAGATGTTTTCATTTTTATCCATCAATGCTGTGAAAGGAAATAATGACTTCAAACTGGTGTAACAAAAGGAAAATTAGAGCCTAGATCACAGCTTTTATTTTTATCATTATTTATTTGTACTAATAACTACAGTATTAAAATCCATCCCATTTCTGACACCTGCAATATGGTTTTACTCAAAACCTTCTGTCATAGCTATGCTTCTAGAGGCTGGAAATATTTTTTTTTCTTTTTTTTATTAATCTACAGCATATAAAAGAATAATATGATTTGAGCAATTAGAGGCTGTGTAGATAGAAGATTATTGACAGCAATGATCAGAACTCATGGTTTTAACAATTTACTGAGCTAGTAAACAAAAACCTTTCCTGGACAAAAGAATAGATAACTAGGAAATCTAAAGGATGAGGAAATACTATTAATATCTTTGCATCTATTCTTTTCAGTTCATGGAAGATAAGTATACTAGTAAGTGTGATGGCTGTTTTTTATTTCTGACATGACAACTGCAGCTTTATTCAAAACATAAGAATAACAAAACCAAAATCAATGACAAGGATTTTTTTGTTCCTACACTTTTTTAAGAACTATTTTTGTGTCACAACTTCAGTTTCTTTGAAACCATTTCCTAGTGAAAACTATTTAAAACTGCAATCAGGCTGTCTTTGCAGACTTTCATCTTTCTAGAAAGACAGGCAGAGTGACCTTGCATCTTCTTTTCTGATAGAATATTATTTAATCTGGAAAAGTGAAACAGGTAAAGCTTTGCTTCTCACTTCTCTCACCTGCTTTTTCAGCAATTCGATGCTTTTAGGCAATTTCTAAGCTTTCACTTGGTACTGTTGCAAGGAAATGCTTAAGTGCAGCATTTGGAATATATATACACACACACAATTTTTTTTTGGTCACAAATGGCACCAATGCCATGTCACATTTTCTTGCTGGTCCAAAGTCTCTAGCAGCTATGAGGAAGGCAGCAGTTCACATGGGTTCTATCTCCATGGTAACTTGTTTACAAGAACTGAAATACATGCTGAAAATTCAAGGTTAGCTTTCCCTTTGTTCCTGTTTTGATGTTTTTGGCAATATGAATAATGTGGGCATAATCCTAGATTCAAACAGCTTCATGACAGCCCAAGTTGAAACAAAACTCTATACAAAATATGTTTTCATCACCACCATTAAAAAAAAAAAGATAATGCAAAGGCTGCTTAATCAGACCCATCAGTTCCCTCTTCCTTTCATACCCTAGAACAACTGTTCTTATTCTGCATTTCAGTTTGTATCTCTAAGAAGGAGACTGCCTAAAGATTTCTATTGTCCTCAGGCAATAACTCAGGGTATGTATGTGTCTATGCAGCATCCCTATCCCTGTCTAAAGAACTTGCTTTGTCTAAAATAATTTCAGAAGTAGAAATGAGCAGGCACCTTTTCAGAACTTAATCTGAATCACATGGTGAGAGTCGTTTGTGCTCTAAAAGTCAAATTTAATAATAGCAACACAGTGCAATTCCATAACCTTTTATAATAATGCTCTTGTAAATGTTTTAGGAGGATTCTGTAACCCTCACTCAAAGAAAACAATGACTGTATGAGTACCCCCTGGAAAAGCCAGCAAGGACTGAAGTGAACTTGCTGTCTCATGTGATTAGGTACACTTAGAATTCCTCAACATTCAATTAATGAAATGTTTGAAAGAAACACCTTTTTAAAAAGTTTAAATCTGCTGAGCTATAAGATAATTCAGGTATTAATAAGACTCCCTCTAGTTTGGACTTACCCAACCTGCAGCAAATAGCTTTGATTTTTATTCAGCTGCTAATCTGCTTGCTCACTGTATATTTTTCCAAACAGAGCTTGAAAAAATCACCTGAAAATGCATCTAACCCTTCTAATGGCACTGAATACAGCATGCCTTATTATGATAAAAGGCTTGGGGGATTTTTGCCAAAGTTCCCTTGCAGTGCCTTTCTTTTTTTTTTTTTAAAGTTACCTTACATCTCCTTCCTATTCATTAAAATTGGAGATTCCTATCACTCCCTTTTTGTTAGAAGAGAACTGCTATAAAAATAGATAGATAAAATTCACCTTTCAAACAGGGCAGTTATTTTATAGCTGCTCGATCTGATATACAGTGCCCAGTCTTGATGTTCTCATTAGACAAACAGTTAAAAGCTGCCAAGCTGGTAGATAGATCATATTTTGAAGGATTTGAAACTGAAGTCACTGGAAAAAAAAAAAGACATTAAGAATTCAGCTGCTACATTAGAATCTCTATCTCAAACAGAATATTCTGTGTGCTCACAAATATGCATGCAGAGCTCAACTCCGGCTGTGGACAGAAAAAAGATATTCCTTTAGTTCCAAGATTGAGAAAAGCAAAAAGCCTTTTTAGCCTAAATCTGGCAAAGTTTCATTAGTACAACAAATGTTTTGAGCTTATAATAATAAGCACACTTAAATCACTTTTCTGAGCAATACAAATGCGTCTGGGGAGAACAGTGCGGAAATACTGAACATCGGAAATGGAACTGCTGGAGAGAGTCTAGAGGAGGCCAGAAGGCTGGACCACCTTCCCTATGGGAACAGGCTGAGAGAGTTGGGGCTCTCTCAGCCTGGAAAAGAGAAGGCTCCAGGGAGACCTTGGAGCAGCCTTCCAGTACCTAGAAGGGGCTACAGAGAGCCAGGGAGGGACTTGTTACAAGGCTTGTGGTGACAGGACAGGGGGCAAAGGCTTTGAATTGGAAGAGGGGAGGTTTAGACTGGGGTTTAGGAAGAAATTCTTTACAGTGAGAGTAGTAAGACACTGGAACAGGTTGCCCAGGGAGGTCGTGAATGCCCCCTCCTGGGAGGTGTTAAAAGGCCAGGTTGGATGAGGCCTCGAGCAACCTGGTCTAGAGAAAAGTGTCCCTGCAGAGGAGGGTTCAAACTAGATGATCTCTAAGGTCTCATCCAACCTAAACCATTCTATGAATCTGTGAATCTGTATTATATGTTTTGTTACTAAAAAGTTAGTATTATTTACAGAAGTCAGTATAAGTTTGAAAAAAATAAAACTGTTCTTCAAATTGTTTTTACTAATGCTTTCTATCATCTATTGACGAGCTTTACTCATGGAATACCTTGTTACCTGTTACATTAGAAATATTAAGCATTTTTATTAAATCAGCATCTCTCAGCTTCTGAACAGATATTCAATAGATAGTTAGAACACTCTGTTCTGCTTGGCCCTTCCACATGAAAAACGGAAGTCTTTGCTCTCTAGAGGAAGGATGATAACATGTATTTCAGGTGCAATTTTTGTTCCCATCACCCTGTCTTGAAATATTATAATACAGTTCTAAATCAACAGCAAGTCTCTCAGGTACTGCTGCCACTCCTCATTAAGAGACAGCCTGACTTGCCACTTGGTCTAGCAAGAGTGCGTTGGGCAGGTATTTTGTTGCAGCAACGTTAAGTATACAACCAAACACGCCTTCCTCCTTTCCTTTTAAATTTCTTTGTAAACTTAATTAAGCTTATCGAGAGCTGGATAGCTCAGGCCCCGTCTGCTGACAAAAGACTTTAAAATAAGCAACTTTTCTCAAAGCTTTCCTTTCGTATTTACTGTTCTGTATGGCATGGCTAAAATTTGAAATAATGTGCTGGAGAAATTCTTCATCTGCTAAAAGTTGCTATCCCTGGTTGTATATTAGTTTCTGTATGGCAAAGAAATCATAAGATTCAGAGCTTTTTAGTTGAAGTGCAAACAAACCAGTGAAAGAAAATAGCTTTTGGTCCCCTGATGCAGCGCTTGACAGCTGACTCGGCATAGCACAATGAGCAAGACATGCATGGCTTGAGAAGAGACAGAAAATGTCAGTTGGGGCTATTCATATAGTGAATAGGATGTGATAACCTTTAAATACATATAAACAACGTGTCCTCACATACTGTGCTTTGCCGTTCTCTTCAGACAGACATTGTCCAACAGCTCTACGTATGGTACAGAAAGGAGCATGCCTGCCCACTGAAAGTTAATGAACTTCATCAGACATAAAGCTTTCTGAAGATCTAGTTAATTGCAATGGCAAGGGGAGAAGGTCAGAATTATGACTGTTTATATGGTCTGAGCACCAAGCAAATAAAATTCCAATCCAAATCAACAATGACCTTAAGTTACAGAGAGAAATTCCAATATGTACATGCAAACCAATCACACTGCATTGCTCCCCCCAGCAGAGGAAAACAAATCCCATAATTTCTAATTAATTTACAAGGTCAATGAGTGAGAAAAGTTTCTAGGGAAACATTTTAGATTTGGCCCTGAAATTTTGCCTGGGGTTAGAAACCCATCAGTCACATTATCTGTCTCTGGAATATTCAGGGTCACTTATAATGGAGCTGTAATAGAATGCATATATGGCAATCCTCTACTAATGACCAGAAAAATCTTTTAAGTTTATCCCTATTTGAAAAACCTGAGACTAATTTAAGAATATCTGGGTTATTATTTTAACCATTAAATATATATGGATCTTGAGAAAAACCTCCATTTTTGTGTCTCCAGCTAACACACAAGTGCCTTCTGTAGGTTGAGCTCTTCTGACTCCCATCAAGCATTTGTTGTGCCTGGGGAGATCCGAGTGTGTATTCATTTCTAGCATAATCATTTGGAAGAGCCACGTAAGGTCAGGCTTACCAACCTTTAAAGAAAAACGTGTATTGTAAATAGCTGCAGATAATAAAAGCCTGCAAAGATGACTAATTGACAGCATTTGCTCTGGAAAAACGAAGTAAAGTTATTGATTTGCAGAAAACAGGGCTGAACTTTGTTTTTTAAGAATACAGTAATCTAAGATTCTGGATATATGCATAAATATTCAAATAAAGCAGCACTAAGACTGAAAGTAGGTGAAAATAAACCATTGGAATGAACATATTCTGTTTAGAGGCTACTGATTCTATTGATTAATACTGGTTCACTGACTATTTTACACACGAATTCAACTAAAGCCATGGATAAGTCACAAGGTGAGCTATAAACTGCTCACTGCATTTACACTTATTTTGCATAAATTCAAAGATCTGATGTACAAACAAAGGAAAGAGAGAGGGATCTTGGTCTTCGAGTCCAATCCCAGACTATTACATACATTCACACTACATAAGATCATTGACCAGTGTTTAAGGTTCCTTGCAAAACAAGTCTGCTTATCCTCACTACTTCACCCAAAAGACCATCCAAAAAATGACCATTCTTCTTGACAGAATTGTTCCAATTTCTGCCCTGCTTTTATTCAAGCCTAATGATGATTTGTTGTCATGATGCCATCATCATCCTTCTGCTTAAATAGTGCTTTCCCATTCACCATGTTTATTCCATTGTTACATTTTCAGACAGAAAATCACTCTCCATCTCAGCCCCACTTATGTTACATTAAGCAAGCCAAGCTCAGCCAGTATGCTGTGGTGCCATAAGCTTCCCATTTCTCAGGTCATTCCAATAATCCCCCTTGTGTATTTGTCAGGCCCTTTGCATTCTGCCTGCAGGTTACTCACTGCCTGTAATTGCTGCAGAATTCCAGACCTCTGGACACCATCAAGTAACTGCTTTCTTCCTGCCTCTCTTCTTTTGAGGAACCAGACATAAAATATTCTCTGTTTCTTATCAAATGTGACATATCTATTCCCACAATGGTGATGACTGATGCTGTACAAATAATTGCTTTTTCAGTTTGTTGGCTAAGTCAAAATGCATAAGAACATTCAAGCAGAAATTCTTCCAGCCCAAGCTCATGGCTAAAGTATGGAGTAAGTTGTTTCCTTCTAAAAC
The DNA here is from genome assembly GCA_013400475.1 of Tricholaema leucomelas. Lineage (NCBI taxonomy): Eukaryota > Metazoa > Chordata > Aves > Piciformes > Lybiidae > Tricholaema lacrymosa > Tricholaema leucomelas. Next base: position 577,408 of record WAAF01008169.1, read on the forward strand.
AGCAGAAAGAATTAATCCTTGACTTCTTGCCCAGTAAACTAATGCTTACTTAAACGTGACATGGGTTTCAGTCCATTTTTGCTTTAACATCTATGTATTGCATCCCAAATGAGTGCTCTGATAACTATGTTTCTGGAAGAGGTGAACACTATCTTCGTCTAAGAAAGACACATGAGAAAACTTCATAGCTGGACAGCTACTCCTTGTGATGCATGATGACATTCATTGTTCAGGTCATATCCCTACCCTCTACGTCAGCCTTTGTAATTTGGTTTGACAGGTTGCCTCTCATTCCTTCCTAACAGATCTCTTCCTCTTTATGTGGAACACTTTATTTTCACTGCACCAGCACCAGACAGGGAAAATCCCAAAAATTTCAACTTTAGTCTAAGTTCAGATTCATTTCTTGTCTGAGTCAAGGACTGCCAATGTTGCCTTTAAAAGATACCATAATTTTGCTTAGGTAAACTGCTACATAAGTCTTGTCCAATCAACTGGACTAAGCAGATTTGGCTTGTTCTGGGCAGCTTTAGCTCCCTCAAGCTTCCAGTGCCAGCCTTGATAGCCCCAGATCCAGCTGAGAGTTCTGGAAGACCATGCTTTTCTCCCAGAGGCAGCCCTCTGCTCAGTCACAGATTTACTGATTCACAGAATGCCTCCATTCTTACATTAAAACCAACAAACAAATCAAAGCCCCCTCCTGTTCCCTCTCCAGGGGTGTGAAAGGCAGCAGGGTTCTGCCTGTACACAGATGCAAGGACTATCATTCCTAGAGCTGCTGTTCAACCATAACCTGACAGCCAGAACACAGACAAGATGCATTATGACCTTCTCCTCAGCACATACCTTCATTTGTTTGTGTTCATGCACACACAGGCACATATACATTTAATTCTCTTCCATACACATCTAATGATGGAAAATAAACCAATTTAAACAGACACCCAAACGGTTTTATGAAGAAGTCAGGGTATAGAAGGATAATAAATTGCCAGATTTCTATTAAAATAGCACATATTCTGCTCTCTTCAGTCTGCTGTTTTCACAATTTGAAGATTCTATAGCATCCAATATAACCTCTGATTTTCCATGTTCCGGGTCCTGTCTCGCTCGTGTTTATGTCAGTGGGAGTTTTGCTGTTATCTCCAGAACAGGGGTGAGCATGTGGGTAGTATGGCATTTGCACAATATTAAAATAACCTCTTACAACTGGAACACTTTGCCATAGTTAATTAAATATATGAATGACTTGTTTGAACAATCTTCTCTTTGCATCCTGGATCGTAGCCATACAATCTGCTGATGGTGCCAGGGTTATCTCTGCTTCTGCTTCCACTTTCTCTGGTTTGTTCTCCTTAGTGTGGTTTGTTAAGCATATGTTCTTGTGAGTGTTTCTAACCCCAACCTCCACTGTTTTGTTTTTTTTTTATACTTATATAAACTGAAAGTGACAACTCATTTGTTTACTGTGGTTCTAAATGAATTAGGATTCTCTACGGTGTACTTCATACTGTTTGCTGTGGATCCAGTTTACTGAGTGCCATAGTAGCACTTTGCATCTTACACACTTCATTTTTAAAAGGATTTCAGAATATTTTGTTATAGAAAGTAATTATATTTCAAAATATGGAGATAGAGAAACAGAAATGAGGTAGTAATGCACAGTGACTCAGTAACACAACTAAGAATACACACTTGATGAGTCATTACTGCAAGTGATGCTACATGTTTAGTCTCATGCCTCTAAGCATACCTTCTTGCTTCAGCAGAGATTCTTACAGATCAGTGAGATATAAAAGAGAAGATACTGAAATCCTTCCTTCATTCCTCTTTCACCCTCAGCTTAGTAGCATTTGCTATTGTATTAACCTGATTTGTACAGAAGAACACAATACCAGATCTATTTTGTAATGGTTAGCTCTTTAAAACGCTGAGCTCCAACAAGTGAACTGTTAAGGTTGCTAGACTCTCACATCCAAATACATCATACTATTGCTCACCTCCAAAATGTTTCAGTTGATGAGGGGAGCTTTGGACTATCTGTAGAATTCTATTTTCTTTGCTGTTAACTACTCAGTCAAGTATACTAAAGAAGTCAATAGGTATAAAAGCAATTATAATAGCATTCCTATTTACTAGTCCTCATTAAAATAGTAATTTTGCTAATATGCTGTGATTAACAGTTCCAGGACAACAGCTGACAGCATCAGTGACACACAGGAAACCCCTGGAACATTTGAATATCACTTCCAATTAATTCTATGAAAGCTTTCCCAAGGCCTAAAGCTACATCACTGCCATTCTTATCGTGATTCAAACGACACCCTCATACTGCCAATACTGTATTGGACCTCCCCAAGATACACTGACTTCTTTCCTCAACCTTTCTAAGATGCTGCCTCACGGTAGCATTTTCTGTCCTTCAAATGTGTACACCACCACCTTCAGAAACTCTGATAGCATCATTTTGGAAAGTGTAGTGTCCTTGGTTTACCTCTTTGCACAGGTTGTCTCAGAACTCTGACAGGATGAAAGAATGACTCAGAAACAGCTATATTCTTGTAAGCTGTGAGTACAGACTTTTCAAAACTTTTTTCCCATTTTAGCCCATGTTAATTTACAATCAGTTGCAGAATATGGTTCTTATTAATCTCTTTTTAAACATCATGGTTTGTTTGCTCTTCTTTTCTTTTACCTCCTGCTACTAACTACTAGGTCACACTGTTACTAAGTGCTAGATCATTATACGCAGGCAGGCAGGAGATAAATTAAATATAATATAAATGCACATTTTAAATAGGCATTATAAATGAAAAAGTCTGATTAAGTACTAACCATCCACTTTAAAGAAACTATTAAAATTACTCTAGTTTTATGCTCACTGTTATTTGCTTTCTCTCTACAAGAATGGTCCTATCTCTAGGCTTAAGTCATTTGCTCAGTATAGACACAAGGCACAGCACCTGTTACTAAAGAGTGTATCTCTTTTTCTTCATGGATTAGGTTGCAGTAGGAAGATATTTACATACTCCCCCTAGAATTTTACTTACTTGGTAACAGTCAAAGGCTTGATCCACACATTGAAATCTGCATAAAAGTCAAACCCCAGATTAATAAGAAACAAATTTCAAGTTGTGCTTTATTATTGTAGAGATTTTGTGGTCAGGAAGATCACAATGGCTGAGAACTGTGGGAAGAGGATTTAGCTAGACAGTGATTCTCTACAAAATAACAGTAGAATGGTTTTCTGTAAGTGGTGCAAAACCTTTATTTTTTTGAAATCCTTTCTGCTCTTACAATGCTAAAACTCTTACTACTACTCAATCATTATCAATCCCCTCCCATAAGTGGAAATATGATTTTGAAGAGGAAAAATGATAGGGCTCCATACTATAAATCATGCTATTAACATAGATTAAATTGCCAAAGACAGCTGTGCCGTAGAAACATACAGAATAAGTTCAGTTTTGCTTAAGCTCTTTGCAATTACAGCACAAAGATCACAGGACTGAGATTAACTAAATATTCCCAAGAACACATCATCCTGTACAAACAGCTGCATGAAATTCTGTGTTACCAGACCAGCCAGCTGCCTGTACAGGCCAATATTCCGACTCACTCCAAGCTGTGCTGGTTGCTGAGGAAAAGAAAATACTCAACAGGGCAAGCAGAGCATAGAGAAACTCTCCCCAGCTTCCAGTAAGCACTGAAGTCAAACACATTCTAAACAAGAAAAAGCACTTAAACTCGGGGAGATACTGTGCAGAAATTAATCTCTTGGAAAATACCTATTTGTTCAAAACAAATGCCCATGGAAGGAATGAGTCTGACAAAACTGCACAAAGAAAATAATTCAGAAAAGAAAGTATTTTTGGAAAGTGGAATTTTCCTGTTTAGACCTTTTAAGAATGTGAATTTCTGTGTTAGAATTTGTTCATTTCAGTTTTTAACAACACTAAGGGATGAAATAAGTCACAGAATGAATGATTTCCAAGATTTTAGTTTTGAGTAGAATTTCAGAGTTATTATTATGTTGCTCTGAAATGGAAGAAGTGTAATTAATTCCCAAGGAAAAAAACCAACATCTGTTTGGTTGTTTTGGGGTTTTTTTATGTATGTGAACGGTAGGAGATTGCAAAACTATTTTTTAGCTGTTGAAACCACTGTTATATCTCTTATGTCTATAAACTTGCTTTGTTTATTCATTCTTTCTTAATGATAAAATTATACTACTAAAACAATACCATTATGATGTTAGCCATAATGTCCTTAGGAATGACCTAACGAATGGAAGAGAATTGGCATCTAACAAACACTCAAGCTCTTGCAGTGAAGAGTATGTACAGGTACTCTGTCTGATGGAGACACTGTTCCATTAGCCATTTGGAAGAGCAATTTCTCCACAATAATTTCAAAATCAGTGTCAAAAGCCATTTATCAAGATTTTTATTTTAGTTTAGTTACTTCTCCTTAGCTCTGGGTAGCATCACTATTACTGTCAGAGCAAACAGGAGCTTCTGCAGCAATAGTTGGTTTCTTGACAGCGTTTATTTGTTCTCTTCGTTCCGATTGCTACCTATATTACATGTAATAACAGTTTGCTGTCTTATTTCTATATTGGCACATTCTCTATGTTTGGGAATAGCAAATGCCACCAGCTCACATTTCTTTCTCTCTCCAGAAAACCCACCACTACTCCATGTCCAACACTGACTCAGTATATTGCTTGTTTGAATCTGAATGCTGCAGCCAGCTGGAAATGACGCTGACTCAGCCTTTGACAGGATCAAATCAAATTGCCAGTTTACTTTTGAAGAAATGTATGCCCACATGGCATGTAGACCTCAGGAGGGGGGTAATGAGTGCTAATGATATTTTTCACTACAGTGCAAATCAAAAGTAAGCTGTGAATTGTAACTGTCTTTTTACAGTCCTTCATAGGTTTAAGACTCTTTTTTCCTAATTAAGTTTCAAAGATCACAATGCCATTAGTGATGCAGTAGTAATTGTTAGAACTTTGCAATCAATGCAAATCCAAGTACAACACTAATATCAGAGAAGGTGCCTGGCTTATATCAACTTGTGTTTTATGGTGTTTGAAAAATCATGAGCAAGCTAGGAAGGATACCAAAATATCCTTTGCCTTTGCAAAGTGACTACAGTGTAAGGAAGACATCAGTGTTTAATGCAGAGGAAGGTTTGAAAGAGCAAGGGTTTTGTTTGTTTGTTTTTTATCCGTGCTACATGGAAGTAAACAAGAGAAACCCCATCCAACAGACTGCTTAAAAGAGAACCTTGGCAAAACAGACAGTTCTGGATAAGGAAGCAATACTTTTGACTGCTCTATCAATTAAACTTCCAGATGTCCAGGCAAAATCCTTTTCTACTGAACTCAGTGAAGAAATATACCAAAGAGTTTAATGGCTTAGATAAAGTCTCATACCTGAGGCTTCAAAGCCATTTTGTTGTATTAACCTTTTATATTATTATTACTCGGTCTTTAGTTTCTTTCAGCTTCATTACATTTTAATCAGACAGGATGAAATTTTCCACAATAGGTGAAATTTTATGGGCCAAATGGCATAAAAAAACACCAACATTTTCCAGGAATGAAGGGAAGTCATTAAAGAAGGTTTCATTAATAAAAACAAAACTAATTAAGAAACAAATTAAGAATCCTCTGTTTTGGTGAAAGGAACAGCTACATGTAAACAAGCTGCCTTTGGAATTCAGATTGGTCCCAGCAAGTCTGTCCAAGTTAAAGATCTTGTGAAAATATTACTTAAATTTACTACTCAGGGAGTTGTTTTACAGCTGAGACCTCTGAGTCTCATGATAGAAATATCATTCATGTGCAGTTTTGATGCCTCTGCAGGTTCTTAAAAGCTCAACACTACCCATGTCCCATCTCTACAGGGTTGAAGTCAATCACTTTCTAAAACAAGCAATGCCAGCAATCAGATCTCAGATTGTGCCTCACTTCCCAATCTGATGTTTAAACAGCATGGAGCTCTGACTGCAACTATGTGGTGTGCTTTTCCTCCTCATACTCTCCTTCGGTTTCTATTTGTGCTCCATTACTTATCTGCTGGATTTTCACATCTCCTCCATTCATAGAAGCTGTCTGCTTAGTTTAAGACAGCAGCTTATCAAAATACTCAGTTGTTTTGTTTGTTTGTTTTAAATAACAACTTCTGATGAATGGATCCAAACTCTGCAAATTAAATCCAAGCATTTCAAGGCAGGCAGAATAAAAAAAAAAAGGCAATCTAAAACAGAAAATTAATGAACATTTGAGGCAAATTTGATCTTAAGGGAATGAACAATACACAGGAACTCTGCACTTCAGCCCTGAACCAATAACCCATTGTTTTGTTGTCTATCCTTGCCTAGCTTACTCTTCTCACCTTTCAACTTGTGCAATATCTGAGGCAAGTATTATACTGATAGGAATATTTCTCAGTACACATTGGCATAAAATCATCATCAGTTACTAAATTACATTGTAAATTACACACAAGGCAACTTAAATATTCTTTCTCATGCACTTCCTAATGCTGAAGTTTTTATACGCTAGAAATAATCTTTCCATCTGTTTGTGTGTAGGAGTACTCATGACACTACATCTAAGCTTTTCTGAACTAGTTATTGTTTCATTCTCAGTGAAGCCTTGCACAATCTTCACTGGTTTCGAAGCTTAGATAGAACGCATAATTAAAATACTTGTCTGGCATTCATCTGCTATCTGTCAGCCTGCACTTGTTTTCTAACACAGTTCATTTTCTACCTCTTCATAGAAATACAGAGGAGACAGGCAGAGAGCATGTCTATCTACTGAGAGAGGAAGGAAAAAGAACAAAAGACTTGCTCACATTTCTGCCAAGCTTCATTTCAGATAGCAAGTGAAAACCTTGCTCAGTGTCCGATGACAGCATTCTCCTCTATGACTGAGTAAAGACAGTACCAGAGGTCTTAGATACCCAGCATGTAAATACGTCTGGAGTCTGCCAAACGCTGTCTATGTCATACCTAATGATTAACAATGACAGTGTTGTTGCTGTTTTCATCGTTACTGAAACTTACTTAGAGCTACATTAGGTATTTTAGAGGCAAAAATCTTCTGTCAAGAGTAGAAAAGTGCTTGTGTGACCCAGTGCCAAGACATAAGGCATGTCCAGCTCTGAAGCCTGGAAGGAAGAGCATGGACCTGAAGAGCAGGTAAGAGGATGGTTATGAAGATGATCAGGGGGATTCAGCATCTCTGCTACAAGGACAGGGTGAGGGAGCCAGGGTTGTTCAGCCTGAGGAACAGAAGGCTTGGGGGAGAGTAGTGACCTTCCAGTACATGAAGGCTGCAGGGGGACTGTTTCCAAAGCCCTGCAGTGATGAGAGACAATGGTGGGAAATTAGAGAAGAGAAGATTTAGATTGGATGTTAGGAACAAGTTCTGCACCATGAGGGTAGTGGAGCACTGCAACAGGCTGCCCAGGGAGGCAGTTCAAGCCCCATCCCTGTATATGTTCAAGGTCAGGCTTGACAAGGTGCAGAGAAACCTGATGTAGTGGAAGATGTCCCTGTTCACTGCAGGGAGGTTGAACTAGATGACCTTCAGGGGCCTCTTCCAACCCAAACCACTCTATGATTCTTAGAATATAAATTGACCTTCCTGGTGCTGGGTAGCAGTGCTCATTCAGAATCAAGTGTAGTAGAGATCTTGGTGTTACCATCTATTCTTGCAGGTTTCTTACTACCCTTCCCCCCTCTCCCATTTTTTTCAAAGATTCACTGTAATAAAATGTTACAATTTGTTTTCACTCTGTAGTCTACTTATTGAGTTGAATACTCACTATGCTGCAGCGTGAAAATAAGAGCATGCAAGTTCTCTTAGGAAGCTGAAAAAAAATCAGATATGCTTTATTCCAGAACTTCAAATTTGATGTAAGTAAAACTTATGCATTCAAGTAATCCCAGTGTTTTTCAAACATCATCCTTGTAAACTTAATTTGAATATTTTACTTTGGAAAGAAAGACTTTTGACCCATGCACATCCAGGTCAAATGACAGGATTGTCTTAAGTATACTGTTAGATTGTCTGAGAATTTCTTTTGGATGAAAGAAAGCGCAAACAAAGCAGCAATGCCATCAACAGAGCCCAACAGACTGCAAGATATCCTTAATAAGGGTTGAAACATCATCCACCGCAACTCTGGACACTCAAGTATTCACGAATAAAAATAACTTAATATGCATGAAATCATTCACTAACCAACAAAGATAATGAACAGTACAGAAAAAATTCCTCTGTCTACAACCTACCAGGGGAACAGGCATTGTGCTCCTATTCTAACCTGCACAGAAATATTTATTAGAAATACTGATGAACTAGACATTGCTTGCGTACAGTAAAATAAGGCACATAAAGCGATACCTGTCTATCATACTTTGAGAGTCATTGATAAGGGGAATTAAGAATCCAAGGTACTTATTAGAATTTATATATATATATATATTTTGCATTGGAATGGACTATATATAGCTCTAAAAGCCTTCCCAGGTAAAGGACAGAGCAAGTATCTACGAGGAATAATTCATCTGTTGTGTAGCTGGAGTATGACCTCTTGAGGATCTTTCAAAGCTAAATTTATGCTTTAAATGAAAATATTAAAGCATTCAGGATGGACACAGCAAGATCATTCGATTAGCACTGCAAACTTAAAGCTTCCTAGTCATGAAAATTGTATTCATGCAATTAATAATTAAGTTCTCTAAAAGCAAATAAGCCTAATGACATTGTGTTATAAGCTTCTCAGCTTATAAACCCAAAATTTTATCAGCAGTTTTATTACTGTTTTCCATCTGTAAATTTATAGCAAGTTAGGAAGCTATTTCCTTTAAAACAAGTGGTAAGGGCTGACGAATAGTTAATAGACCTTAGAAATCACTGTTTATTCACCTAATTTTTTTTAAACAAAATTGCAGTCATTTATATAATTGCTATAAAACTCAAACTGTGCCAACTGGAAAGCTGTATCAGATATCAAAGACTGTTTGCTGAGTCTTCAAATCATTTTGTTATGTTTTTAACTTATCAGGCTCCTAGGTGGCATTCATTTGTGCAAGTTTTCCATCAATAAGAAGGTACAAATTACCATGAGGAATTCTGATACTGTTTCAAATTCACCAGCCTCAGCTGCGCTTACTCCTCTTGAAGGCTATGCAAAGTAGTACTGTGAACAATCACAATCATGACTTTAGGAAAGTTTCAGCCTGAGACTGACCACTTCTCTAGCTGAAGTACTACAACACATACATACATGCCTTTTATCTTCCTTTCTATCACAGAGTTGTAGAATGGTTTAGGCTTGAAGATCATTTAGTTCCAACCTTGCTGCCACTGGCAAAGACCTTCCACTACACCAGGCCACTCAAGGCCTCATCCAACCTGGCCTTGAACACCTCCAGGGAGGGGGCATTCATAACTTCCCTGGGCAATCTGTGCCAGCATCTCATCACCTTCACTATAACAATTTTTTTTCCTAATGCCCAGACTAATCTCCCCTCTTCATTACTATTTACAATGTAATGCCATTAAATTATTTCCCCAAGAATTGCAGCATTTCCAGTAAGACTGTTGTGGAGGTCCCATAGGCCGGAAAATAGACTTACATGTGCCTTGCCCTGCCTGGACATGTTTTTCTGCTCATAGCCAGAGGTGAGCAGATGGCGAGCGCAGAGGGGCACAATGGGCCTGGTGCCGTGGAGTCTGGCCTGCCCAGGCTTTAGGTTATGTAAGCCCCCACCTTGCCCAGCTCATGCTTGCCGGGTGCTAGGCCCATGTGATCCCCATATTAGGAAAGTCCAGGCCTGTGGCTTCTTGCCTATTATGGTAAGCTTGGCTGGCTACCAACCTGATTGTTCATTGTGTGGCCAATGAGGCCACTGATCTCAGCCCACATATAATAAATAGAGACACACAGGCTCACGTGCCAGTTCATTCGCTCACTTGCTCATTTGCCCACTTGCTCATGTGCTCGTTGACCTGCTCAGTTGCCTGCGTACTTATTTGCAGAGCTCACTTAAGCCTGCCTTTGCGGAGCACAGCCTCCCGGTGCAGCCGTGCATCCCACTGCACACCCACTGCCTTATTGCCTGGTGTGTGCCATTGCCACGAGTTGCCAGGAGCAGACCCACTTGTCTGCACAGGATCGTATTTCCTCTGCACCTGGAAATCCGGCCTATGAATTCCCTGGACACAGCAGCCAGAAGGAGCCAGCAGCACAAGGTCAGAGACTATTCCCCCTGAAGCCGGGAGGATTCCAGCCTCGGAGTCCATGGGCGGAGACCCTGAGGAGTTGGACACTTTATATAGGCTGTGACGTAGCCCCAGAGGGTGATTTATAACTAATGAGAATAGTGAGTAAATGCCTCTGTAATTTCTATTGCGTCTGCCATAGAGCAGAAAGCTTTCAGCCCACCCTGCTGGGCAAATAGTATATAGACCCCAAGTGGCATTAAGCCGCAGGGAAAACTCTCTCTGTTCAATACTTCAAATGTATGGTAGTTATTATAATAGTTGCAGTTTGATATATTCCCATAATGTCTTCATAACCATGTAAGAATATTAATATTATAAGTTCAGTGTTTGGGGGTGGCGAGAGTTCAAAAATAGTGAAGTTAATAAATATATACATTTTTATAAATATCCTCTCACATCAATTAATTTCTCCCCTCCGTGACAAAGACCTTAAATATTTATTTAAAATAATTATCAGTGATCAAACCCTTAAGCTATTTCAAGACGGATTAGAGCAACTACTACAGGAAATAGAGCACAAATACTTAGGTAAATGCTCTTAAAGCAGTAGTCTGATAAAACATTTTGAACCTGAAAGAACGCTCTTTTTTAATGTTCAGCAACAAAAATACATGTATGATCATAGGTTGTGTTTTCTTTGGCATAAGCCATCATAAACAGCATTTTCAAATGTTATATGAAAGCCTGGTATGGTGTGATAAAAAGGGAACTATGTTGATTTATAGTATAAGCAGTAAAAAGAGATAAAAAGAAACCCTAATCTGAGAGATGGCTTGGGCAACTGTTTAAATCAGGATCAACAATGCCTGCAGACCAGAACACATATGGGCTACTTTGGAGTTATTGGGCCAAAGCTCAGTGCAGGTCTAGCTGACACCACTCTAGTATGTCTCTGTTTTTACACTGTGATCATAAGCAAACCACTCTTAGAATATAAAGTGTGAGACACAACAGCAGTCCACCCACATCCTTGGGTTGAACTGTGGAGAACACTGTTGCCAAGGCAGGATTAACCACACAGACACATCCATGACACTCATGATTACTCATCCAATTCCCTGCTACATCAGATTTCACTTTCATTGTTCCTGATAAAGGACACAATCTTAATGCTTTATGTGGATCATTGTGCAGCAATGTTTGCACCATTATATCTACCAAGACAAGCCAACAGTTCAAATCTATAAATATTTACTTCCCACACCACTGACTTTGTTTATTCTCTTGAAGTTACCATGAGGAAAGGTTCAACATTTTTTTTTCACTGCCTTTGCCTGAGCAGCTTTACTCATCAACTTGTACTAAGGTTGAAAGAGCATTGCAATGGAACTCAAAGAAGGCTTCTAAGGATAATAAATGTCTTTTGACTGAGTTAAATAGCCTCAGCCCTAAGTATGTAACAAGCACATTCCTCTCTCTCAAATAGTGTCCTTAACAGATGATCGTTCCTGGAATAAAAAGAAAAAAATGTCTATAGAAAAAATTTCCATAAGTGATTTGGGCCAGAATTTCAAGACAGTAGTTTCATTTAGCATTTGGAAATGATTCCCTGGTCCTGGACAAGACAAACTGAAATCTAATTGCTTCTAAATGGTTTATGCAACATCATAGTCTGCACATTGCAAATTCAAGTTACTTGCCAGCGCATATTATAATGAGAAATTATTGTCAGCAAACTGCCCTTTGCTCAAACCACAAAGATTAACCATTCTACTCTGATGTTTGAGAAAAATTACTTGAGCTGTCAGTGAAACAGAGTAAAAAATAAAACTACTTCATGTAATACAACTTGTGGTGTGATGGGCATGTCCTTCCTTGAGCAATAGGAATTAATCTTGGTAGCCCTTGTGCTAGCAGGCTTTTGAATGCTAAAATGGGATGGAAATGACGTGATATCTCCTTGAACTATTGCATCACTAACTGTTGCTGCATGGTGTTCACAGAATGTCATTACTAAGAAAAATGGACATAAAAAGCCAGATAGTGAGAAATAATGTTTCTCTTTGTCTGATTATCTATAGCCTCATTACTCTTATATCCCCTTATTTTTTCAAGCATGATGTTGAAAATATGAAACTGGCAAAGGGAGTGGAAATCCCACTGAAGAAGACTGCAAGGAGAACAAACTAACAGAGAAATACAAGAAAAGAAATACAAACGTCTTTGGAGCAAATGCCCTGGCAATGGTTATATAAATGTAAGGCAACATTTTTTTGGACATGATGAATTCTGTCATCTTTTCCCACTAATGCACCTATTGTAGTGAAAAGGTAAATATCGTGTTCTGAGTGCATTGATTCTTTTAGAGAGAAGCAGTGAGCCACACCAGTAACAACATCTGCTCAATAGAAAGGTCTAGGCTGAAGTTTGAGTATTTATTGCACGGGAAAAGCATAATTTTGAAACTGTTTCCAGCTTTTAACTGGCAGGTTTTTTCTTTTCAGTGTCGAACTCCTTTTATTTTGTCATTTTAAAGGGTTCCAAATGGTCGCTGTTCTATTATGACTCACGAGAGAAAAGTGCATGTTTGAATTATGAAGCACAGCGACTCTCTGGAGAGCTGTACGCATATTACAGGAGCTTTTTTTCACTGATTGATTGAAAACTATTGTTTCTGAGCTGCTGATTACAGGAGATGTCAATTTACAGACCCGCTAAAAGGTTTGCCGCAAAATTATACATTGCATTTAAAATAAGCCCACACTAAGTACTTTTATAAATTAGCATCAATACAGTTTTACAGACTGGTTATATTGACACTGAAAATTGTATTTGTGAAGATTTGAAGAAAAAAGTCTAGCGACTGTGTCAAGATAAAAGGCAACAATTCCATTCCCTCATCAAATGAGGAACTGGATTGTTCCACTGTTCCTGCATTCTGATCTTGACCTGTAACACTGACGTCCTTTGTACTGAGAAGTACAATTTCATTACAGAAAGCAAAACTCTCTATACTGTAGGCACATTTCTTCTCTCACAGTACTAACATGATTAAAACTTACATTATACATTAATATAGCCTCTACACTGCCTGATAAAAAGTTCCTCTCCAACTTTCCTGTTGACCCCCTTTGAATACTGGTAGCCTGTTCCAAAGTCTCCCTGAACCCTTTTCTTCTCCAGGCTGAACAACTCTAACTCTCTCAGCCTGCCCCCATAGGAGAGGTGCTCCAGCCCTATGATCATTATTGTGGCTCTCCTCTGGACCCACTCCAACAGATTCATGTCTGTCTTATGCTGGGGGGTCTCAGAGCTGTATGCAGTACTCAAAGACATTGTTGTAAACAGCATGGCAGATGCATCTGCCTTTCGTGTCCCTAGTTAAGTTGTTTAAAGTTATCTAGATTACTAATACTGCTAATCATTGACTGTTTTCAAATTACATAACAATATAGCTGGAAACTAATGAATTTCAAAACATTTACAGTTTCCTAAGCTTAGGGCAGGGCTTTTAAACTTTCCATCCAACTGTTTTCAAGCGTCTGATGGTTTGGATGTTACCCGACCCTCCACTCTTATAAAATCACCCAGGCTAGACTCAGCTGGCTGGAAGTTAAGGAATGAAGCTTTATATTCACATCTTAGCACAATATACAAACAGGTATTTACAAATATTTACAGCTATATACAGAAATATACAAGTTAAAAGTAATACAGAAACACAATACTCCTCCCAAAAATCAGAGTCCCCAGGTGGTGCTCCCAACCATCCTTCCACCTTCTTTCCACCCCTCTACCTTATCCCAGAGCATGCCTTAGGTGCAAGGTGAGTTTGGAGGATCGGCAAGGTGGTTTAGAAGCAGAAGGATTAGTTACACAGATTCAAGCAGCAGAGAAACACACACTCTGACAGACAGACACACACTGTCTTACCTATGTTTGTGTTCTTGTTTTTATACATCTCAGCAAGCCTATGGGTGAAGTAGACATCACCACTGTTTTCTTTTGACAGCCTATAATCTATTTTTTCTCATTAAAATATTCCAATTAGCCTCAAACCAGCACAAAAGGCTATTCCATATTACATTTTCTGCACAACAAATCTAGCTAACATCCGTACACTTATCTGCTTTCTCTTGATCACCACAGTACTTTAAACCACAGTACCTTAAATAAAACTGTGAGAATAAATACCTAAGAATTCCAGCCAGATAAATATTTGCATAGTGTTTAGTTAAATCCCTACCAAACAGACTAAGACTTCTTGTCAGTGTCCAGATAACATCCTGAATTCATCAAAGCAAATACACCTTTACTGCTATTATTTTAGAACATCTAAAGCCAGTCTCCATTCACTGATGGGGCTTGGGTTTGTTCTGGATTTTGCTTATTTGGGGTTTGGGGGTTTTTTTATTTCTTTGTTTTGGGGTCTTTGAGAAGTGCAAGGGTACAGAAAGGTATCTATTGAGAACTAAGATGTTCACCTGTGCATCATTTACAATAGAGAACATGGACAGTTTCATCTACAGGCTACAGGCAGTGCATAAACCTAGATGTACTTCATTTTTACCATCTACTGCTGATCAGACGCAAATTATTTCACTACAAGTGGGATATTATAGATTTGAAATCTCTCTGGCTGAAAGCACATTATCCTATCTTTTAGAAAAAACAGATCATTACTCAAATGTCAAAAGAAATGGATCTTTTAAAGTTGATAGAAGACAATTGGTTTCTTCCAAAAAACTTACTTGGCTAAACATCAATTACCTAGCTAGATAAGTTACAGACACACAGCACTCACTAGATAGCCAGCAGTAAAATATGAGAGCATTTAACTGAAATGCTTCTAAAGTCCCAAAACAGAATCTGCAAAAGTAAATATGACTAAATGTCAAATTCATAGTTAGTCCTACCTCCTATCAGCTTCTGGAGATAACCTGTTTCATTAACCATGATAACTGACAATTAAAAATACAGTGTGTGTGCAGCAGCATATTCCACTGGGATGCAAAAGGTATCTTAAAGGAACTGAGGATGTTGCATTATTTTTTCACTCCTCTAATGGTTTTCCTTAGTTAATTTTTGCTGGTGGCAGTGGATCTATTATTTCTCTGCTGCAACCAATACTACCTGCTTTAATAAAAAGTCAGTCAGAAAACAGGCTACTATTAAAGTACTTAGTACCTTTTATTAATAGTACTTAGAGTAGTATTAATAAAAGAAGGGGCAAGCACAGAAAATACTTGAGAATGTATTTATTGTAATATATTTTAAGAATAATGATCATCTTTTTAGACTGAAAGTATGTGGTGAGGGCAAAGAGATAAGAAGGTGACTACATTTTCATCTGATTAAAAGGCCTCATAAATACTGCATAGAAGGAGGCAGAGTGATGGCTGGATTGGTCTTGAGTCTACTTTTTTCCCTGTAGATATTTGGGCACTTGACTCTGCAAGTCTTAATTTTCTCAACTCTGGTATATAATTACACATAGATAGACTACAAAACTCATGGGTAACGAGTCTTCGGGCATGAATAGCAGGAATTGTTTCTTCCTTTATGATCACATACCATGGTGCCAAGGACAACGTTACTACACAGGGTTAAAAGATAGGCTACTGAAACATTAATGAAAGAAGAGTCCTTCTTATAGGGTAAAATTCAAAATTAACAAAACGAACAGTTCTGTTCCCCATTAATTCTGCCAGAATATACTTGAGGTCGTGGCAGAACTTCCAAAAGTAGATTTGTGTTCATTGTTATTATCTATTCAAAAGTTTGCAAAAAAAAAAATATTTTGAAACAAAACTGTATTTTGAAATAAGAGAAAGGATTTAAGGATTCTTAAATTCCATCTTTCAAAATTACACCCTAAACCACAGTCAGATGTAATATTCTACCATAAGGATCCAGTAGTATGTCACATCCACTTAGCAGTGGTATAACATCAATCACACAATATGTAGAGTAGCAAGCACTAAGGCCCAGACAGATAATGAGCCTTTCTCTATACAACCTTCCAATAGTTTGTATCCTATTTACTCACCTCAACAAAATACTGAAACAACAAAGTGTTAACTCCATTTTATCCAGGCACCATTTGGATAAATGGCTTTGGACTTAACTAAATATTCATAAATACTGAAACTGGTTGAAACTAAAATAAAACCTATTCCACTTTTGAGTGCAGTCTTGCAATTAGTTACAATATTGTTTCAATGCTATAATACTCCAGGTGAATAAACACATACAATTATACCATTCCTTCATTTTATAAAAACTACAGACTACATGCAACACAGAAGCACAGCTACCTACATGTAAATATGGGTATGGAAACATATATGCTACAGAAAGGAAGGGTACACAGTCAGTGATGGTTTTGCAGTCCCACATCAGTTTCCTGTTCGCACAGTTTAACCTGTTGCACTTCCATGGAGGTACATTATCTAGATAGTCTTATCCACATGAAATTGTACTCCTTCTGGCTGCTTTCCAAACTTAGAGAATATGTCAAATGACAGGTTTTAAGAGCTCTCACTCATTTTTAAAAGCTCTGCCTGCTTCATAGGTCCAGATTAGAGAGTACTCTGCCAAGAACTGAGCTGAAATCCCTAGGATGGTGACCTCCTCTGTCAGAAGAGCTCACACTGGAGCTCAAACACCATTTTTTTGGTGAGACTTGAGTTATCCTCAGAAGAAAAGTCAGTCCTCACATATATGCTACTGTCCTCTTAAGCTCCTGATGCTACCACAGTAACTGGTGCTAAGGTCTGAGGTTTTCCCAATTACCGTGCATAGTGCGGCGCAGCTCACTTTTACTTGCCTTTAACGATTGACATCCTGATTAGCAGAGCTGGAAGCTGTACTTATTCACTTCCAGGCCCTGATGAAATGACACACAAGTACTTTTTTTTCATTTTCTGAAGTCAAGTGGAGATTTTTTCCAGTGACTTAAAGGTAGGTCCAAAAAATATTATGTTAAGGAAAATGATTTGAAACTAGATACAATGTGGGGCATTTTCAAGTTGAAATATAATTTTCCTAAAACAAAGTTCATTTTTTGGGAAAACTTAGTGGATAAGTGGAGATTAAAAAAAAAAAAAAGAGAGAGAGAACTGAAAGTTTTGGTTCCTCAAAACCTGTGATATCTGAGGTTACTTGTCTATGAACAAATTAAGAGCAAGTCTGGGCACCTTGTGTAACAGGAAAATGTCTCCAATAAAATACAGCTGTAGGCCACAATGGACAGCTCCATGAGCTCACATCGATGTCAGATGCAGGTGTTAGGCTGCACTGCCTTGTACATGCCTCAATTTGTCTGTACAGCAGTTTCCAGTTATCTTGCACATGGGAACAGACAAATACAATGGCATTTTGTTTAAGAAGACAATTAGCTTAAGGAGATGTACAAATATATTGTCACAGTGCATCCCATACTGGTAAAAAGCCCTTCCCTAAGTAAGCTGATTCTGTTGCCTGTTTTCTTCTATGTTCATAGCACATTTCAAGCATGGATAACATGCATGCCTCTAACCACTTACTGGTTCAGATACGGTTTGTTTGCAGAAACAATGTGTGAAACCCCTCAAATACAGACATGAACTAATTTCTGAGGGATCTGATTTCATGACTAGAATCAATCATTTATGTGCCCCTATCATATTATCATTTTCTTCCCTGTCCTCCCCTGGAACTTAAACCTTGCTCTCTTTTCAAACAGATGCAACATTTTCATTTGGTGCTGTGAGCAATATCAAAGCTACTGCTACTGTTTGAAAACAGTGATATTACAAATTACCTCTTTTCATGTTCGACATTAAAATGTCTTTTTAGACACTCTAGAACTTATTGTTTAAATTAATCATGGGCAGAGACCGACATCCATTTTTCCTTTTGTTTGACTGAGCTGAACTTCCTTTGATTCATGTGCTAATGGAAACAAATGATATATTCCACAAAGAATAATTTTGCTCTGCTCAAGATGTGAAAGCAATAATAAAATAGTAAGCACAAGTTAGCAGACCTCCTTGTAAATGTTACAACTGCTTTCTTTGTGACGACAACAGATATTTATATCCGCTACCTACTTTTCATATATATGCAACATAATGAAGTAAGCAAAAACGTTTTTCCTTTCTAAAGCAGAAATGTCCAGGATTAACAACTCAGACCAAACTACAGATAAGGATTTCCACCGTGTACATCAGCACTACCTATCAGCTGGCTAAAGCAACTTCATTTGAAATTCTCTCCTACATTTGCAAAAGGCAGATTAGCAGTAGTAAGAATTTCAGAGCTTAGTCTGTCCATGCTGATTTGACCTGGGTGAAAATATACACATGGAGGGTTTTTTTTATATATTATGCTATGAGCAACGTTAAAAACAAACAAACAAAATTCAGAAAAGAATGACTGCTTGTCGCATTAATATAACTTCCTTATTGCATCATAATGACAGGAGAAAGGGAATGTTGACTGCAACCAAAATGGTCTTACTGATAGTTTCCAATCTTGCAAGGCACATGCTGCAGAAATCATAAAACAATGTTTTTAATTAGCAACTGCAATGGACCTTATGGTAACTGAAACACAGCTAAGGCACAACTGAACTCTCATCACACTATGCCCACCTTGGTTCAAAGGGGCATCTAGATATCCAAACTTTACAGTCATTTCAGAATTTTAAAGGCTATGCTGAACCCTTGGCACTCAAAATGCATCTTTACAGGTTCTAAGCAAGTGTCTGTGCATCAGCTGCTTCCATCCCTGCTCTTTGATTAAACTACTTTAAAAAGAAAGTCCTGCAGACAAATAGGAATAGGCAAGGGAGGATAACAATTTTCTTGAATCACCACAAATACATTTATCACAGTTCATTGACTCGTGCCCAAAGATCTGCTGCTTAAACCTACACTGCCAAGAGAGCTCACACATCTTTCTCAACTCAGTCCCTTTAAATAGGAACTGGCCCAATAACTTCCCTTCTGCGGGTGCACTCTTCAGCTGTTGACTTCCCATCTTTTCAAGCTCCCTAAGCATGCCTTAAGCACTGCTGCCAGAAATAATAATGAAAATTCAGGAAATAAACAATAATTTTTAGCCATATGTATTGCTGCCTAATTCACTGTCTAAAGACTGTTTAAATTCAGTGTACATGGACAGAGAAAAATATTATGTTATGTTTGGGCAAAGAATTCCTATCCATCTTCCTCTCTTGTTTTTCATTTTTCAGTAACATACACTTCTTCATATTTAAATGAACCAGATTATCACCTCAAATATTAGTTTTCAAATCAATTACATTCAAGTTGTAACTACAAACTAATGAGTCTTTAAAATAAGAGTTTGGCAAAGAAGTATTTAAGTGATAGAAAAATGATCTTGAATAGTGAGATGTGCTCTATTTGTTATATGAGAAATGTTTCATAAACCTGTTTAATATTCACAGTAAAGTAGAAGGAAGGAAAAGCAAGTATTTTGGTTTTGAGCATGCATAAGGAGAGGAAAACTGTCTGCTGAGAGAAGGGAAATAAGAGAAAAGTAATCTATGTCAACAAACAAAAAACTGATTTATATTCCCAGCCTGAGAAAATGATCAGAAAGAAACCAAAGTAAGATTGTTTGACCTATGTACCAGCCACAGCATATGCTTTAAAGAGGGGAAAAAAAGAATACAATGTATCCCTTATTACCTTCCATTGCTTTGATACGCTCAGGGAGAAGATGTATGAGACACATTTCAGGAGTTGGATTTTTCACAAACAGTTTGACAAATTAAACAATCACAGAGATATAAGATTTCCAAGATCTTGGGTAGAATTCTTCATAAGTGATATATTGTTTTCATTAGGGTTTCAAGAACAGTTTTATGTACAAAAAATACATGCTTAACAAGAGGAAAAGAAAACAAAATTGTTGTACAGTGTTTTTCCCTTCTACCTATGAAGCAAAGTAATCAACAATTCCCAAGTTTTCTAAACACTTTTGGAGTTCACAGAGAAAAAGCTTTAAGAAGATATTCTTGCAATTGTAGTTTCACCAATGTGATCCACCTTATTGTGGCCTTCCGGTATCTGAAGGGGGCCTACAAAGGAGCTGGGGAGGGACTTCTTAGGGTATCAGGTAGTGACAGGACTACGGGGAATGGCGCAAAGCTGTAGGTGGGGAAATTCAGACTGGATGTGAGGAGGAAGTTGTTCAGCATGAGAGTGGTGAGAGCCTGGAATGGGTTGCCCAGGAAGGTGGTGGAGGCCCCATCCCTGAAGGTGTTTAAGGCCAGGCTAGATGGGGCTGTGGCCAGCCTGATGTAGGATAAGGTGTCCCTGCCCATGGCAGGGGGGTTGGAACTAGATGATCCTTGTGGTCCCTTCCAACCCTGACTGATTCTATGATTCTATGAATATGGGATACTCTCAGAGATTAAGAATCAAGATTATGATTGTACCTTTTTTTATCAGTTTAGTATAGTTAGTTACTTTTGTGTGCAGGGATAATATTATTCCAACAGGAAGCATAAACTAATAAAAAACCCAAAAAACAAACTAAAACAAACAGTAATTTCAGTCCCTTTAATTCCTTTAGTTCCTTTATAAGGGATATCCTTGTAAATTCTGGAAATCCAAAATCAGCATTTTTCAGGCTATCTCTACAATCCTTCAGTGTGTGTGAAAAATCATTGTCACTGCCTTTGATAAGTAAAACTACAAGAAATGAGGATTACTTCAATGAAAATGTGTCCCTAATTTCAATAAATTTGAATGAAGAAAGAAATCTGCTGTTTAAATCCACAAGGAGTTTTGTTTATAGGTAGTAACTGCAGGGTTCTTTCTTGTGACAGGAACATATTTTGTGTCAATTTGACCTACATTTCCCATTATTATTCAGAATACTTATCTCCGTTCATCTATTGTTCTGTGACCCTATATGAAATTGTCTTTCAAAAAATCTTACAAGCTTACAGATAAATAAATTGAGAGCTTTGTGGTTTGTTGTTGTTTTTCTAACTTGAGGAGAGCATGCTACAATTTTAATGTAATCAGAGCTGTAATTTTCCATTTAAGAAGTTGTCACTGTGTTATAATAGCCATAAATGACTATAAATCAAAAATATTACTGACTCTCTCTGAGCATGTGTCAAGGAAAATAACTTCCCATATAATATAAGATGATAAGCAAAGAATATTGCACTGTCTCCTGTGATGTAAATTGTATAAATGAGCTATACTGGCCAAGTAACTGCATGAAATTCAACAGAAATATACCCACCATAAATCAACAAATGGGATATTTGAGTAGCACAGCAGCACAATGTGAATAATTGATTGATTTGTGTTTGTTGTCCTAGCTACCCCCTCCAAACACTGGGACGTAGATAGAAAGCAAAACATTTTCTTTCATTCACAAATGTGTAGGGTCTTTAAAATTGTTCATAAAAGACTGTATTCAATTTAGCTAATTTTAATTTTACTTTTGATTGCACTTATATTCCAACACAAACTATCACTCTGACAAAGAAATTTCTATTATTTTATTCTCAACGTGTCAAATGAGATATTTGGATTTAAATTCCCCATTGCTTTTTTGGTTTTAGTTGGGGTGATTTTTTTTTTGTTTGTTTGTCAGATTTTTATCCAATTAAGCAACGTGCTACTAGTTAAATTCATTACATCAACCTTGTCAACAGTACTTTCATTGGAAATTTGTATTGAGTTACATACATGAGATATTTGGTGATTTATTTGAATATTAGAATGCTAAACATACAGGAACTGATGTGCCACTTGACAGACAATAGTAACGATCTGAAGTAATGCTCATCTAGCAGGTGCTTTTTTTTAACATCATCTACTCTATGAAACTTTACCTTCACATAATCCCTCAGATTAAAACTGCCTGTTTTACCTAACACTAAATCTTAATTCACTGTTCTCAAATCACCAGCAAACTTGTCCTCTAGGGCTGCTCATGGAGAGATAGAGATAATATTAACAAAGTTTCTTTGCAAATAAAAATCCTTAGTGCTGAGGGCATCTTGGAGGACAGCAACATTTAGAAAAAAATATTTAAATGAATATTGAACACCTTCAACCTCCAAGAAATACCTGACAAGTCAAGAGGTGTTCAGCATGCCCAAACAGTATGGGAAGGGAGGTTGTGTAAAGTGAGGGGGTGGAATTCAGGTCCTGTCCAAGCAAGGGAAACAGAAAGAGCAATGTATTCTGGCCCCTGAAACAGAAAAAATCAACGACAGAGCAAATGAAGAAAAAGAGAGCTTCACTGAAGCGGGCTATAAAACAAAATGATAGAAAGGTCAGTGTATCATTAAGTCCTTTTTGAAGCACATCAGAGCTTGCATGCTGAATATCGTGCATGGTTTTGTTCCACAATGCAAAAAATTTAGATGACACAATTCAGGGATATAAGACCTAGAAAAGTTCACTAAAAGAGGACAGACCTGGCTCAGCAAGTCTCTCAAATACCCACTACTGGGAGCTACATCTGTCCTGGGCTGTGCTTCCACGGATTGCTTCTCTCATCTTCCACCCACAGCACTACTGGAGATCATAACCAGAGATCTCATGCCTAAAATAGCCAGACCTGTACCAGACACCAAAACTACTTTTCTACATTTCTATCTTCATTTCTGGTTTTGTTTTGGGGGTTTTTGGTTGGTTTTTTTTTTTGTTTGTTTGTTTGTTTGTTTTTATTTTCCTTTAAAATAAAAATGTTTTGTCATCTGAATTAATGTCTGAAGTAAAGGACACTATGAGAACTCTGGAGAGAACTCAGTCCTAATCCAATTGCTTTTCGGTAAACATCTTTATAACCTAGTTTGCATACAGACTATGGCTGAGACCTTACCTAGCTTATTAATGACTTTGTAATTATGCAGACTATGGATGCAATATTCAAATATGAAGACACATTACTTCTATAATCACAGTCAAATGTGAGTCTCCAGTATGATATGTGGTTATCCTGTACCAACTCAGCATTCTAAACTTATCTGGTCCTAAGAGAGCCATATCACCAGATATGCTCTTTGGCTGTTTAATGACACTTGCATAAGTGTCATAAAGAATGAGTTCCTTCACACTATTTGCCTACTTACTCCTAGGGTGTGAGGTGATCAGTTGTGCTTGATTTTGGAAGAATCTTCACAAGCTCAGTCAAGAACTGAGCTGCTGATTTTTTGGATCAGCTAGCTCCCAGCAGACAAACCACATCTAGTTTTACTTTTATGGACTATCACTCTAAAATAAGACATTTGTTGTGACCTAACTGAATATTCATCTCCATATTTTTAAGTCACTTTTGTCTGCATTTATTCTTAGCTGTCAATCTCAGACAATTTAGCACGATGTCTCTGTAAAGCTTCTTAAAGCTGCTAAATCCAGAACATTAGAACTACAAAAAATATCATTTGTCAACCTACACCAATTCTCCAGGCTTGTTCATTTAGAGGACTGAAAATGACCTGTTGCCACACCTCATTTTCCTCTGGTAAATTCTAATCAGAAAAACACCATCACTGAAGTCTAGATAGAATATCACAGTGAAAGTGTAACTCAAGGAGATACCTACACTGAAAATACATTTAACACACTAAATCAGCCCAAGTTCATCTTTTTGTCACTCTAAGATGATGAATATTCTCTTCAGAATTTGAATGTCATTGTCAAATAATGTTAAAAGGGTAGGTATATTTAGACTGTCATAAATATATAGTTCAGAGCTAGGGCATTATATTGTATTTACATTCTACACAATATCACACAATCAGTAGTATTCTCCTGCATATCTCAGGCAAATACCACTCAAAAGTCAGATGTGTACAAAATTTAAAACAACATCAAGGTTCCCTATAATTCTACAGGTAATTTTTTATCACTCCACTTTCTAAAATTACTAACCTTAACACTAGTACTTTTTGAAATCCAGAATGGGTATTCACAGCACAAAAACCTTTTACATCAAATATACTTCAAGTGAGAATTATTGAGGGGTCTCTTCTATTTGGTGTTTTAAGACAGGTAGAGTAGAAAACACTTGTGATAGAGGCATTTACAACAACTGCTTCCATGCAATACAAATGCTCAGTAATAATGCTACAAGTGAATAAAACAACAGCTTCAAAAAGAAAGAATCTATTATCAAGAAAAATACAAAAAGTAAAATTTCTTGTCCAAGATGGATATTCTATTCACGTTTTATTTTAGATACCTTGTGTAATTGAATGATTTTCCTGTGCATATCATATAACAGCCCAGAGTTATTGTTCAAGTGAAGTGATCTCCTCAGAGATACTTGAATGTTCTCCACTTCTTCAGTCAATTGCAGTTCTGATGTTCCACACTGTTACCCTACTTGGATTTCATTAACACCTAATTTACAAGCACAAACCATGTAAATGATTGGAGCAGATGCAGAAAAATAATTATAATTTGGGTTAAAGTCTTCATTTCCTGACCTAATCCAGTAACAACAAAATCCTCTCTCTAAAGAGTAGTCAGGAGAACGCTATGCACAAACCCAACTGCATAAATGTTTTCAGCCCTGGGCATTTAATTTCTGGAAACAGTCCACAAATAGAAGAGTAGTGTCCCAAACCATGAATCAAGCAATGTAGGACACTGTTCTCCACATAAGGACTGCACTGATAAAATAAACACAAAACAGGAAATTCTTAATGTCTCCAGTAAAGAATTTCTTTCAGTGTTTTAGCTTTAAAGTACACAGCATTTGGCTTTAATGGAAGTTTTCTGGGTGATGAAGATCTAGAAGATCCTTCTCCTTTTGGGTACTTTTGCACAAGAATTTCTACTTGTTTATCTTATAAAACACAGCACAAAGGAGAGAGGATTTTGCTGATGGAGTCTGGCAAAGAAAGAAAAACATCACCTCCCAATGAGTTTAATAATTCTGATCTCTGGAACTGTTCTCAAATAATGCCCAGAGACATACACTTTTGTGGTAGAACAACTGCAGCCTCATCTATTACAACTTCCTTTTGGCAATAACCCCCAACTTTTTTTAATACCAAAGCTGTATTGACATTTCTTTTATTTGCTTCACATATCTACCATGTCCAAGTTTTTTGCCATCACATTTTGCAGTAGTATGTATTATGGATCACTGTGGCAGTAGATGAAGTTGTAAGTTTTAGTCATATCAGAGATGCTGCTACACTCACACCAGGACAACAAATTAACTAACTTCATGATGTATTATAAATAGGATGTCAAGAAATTTCATATCTATGAAAATGCTGCAGAAGTAGATCAGAATGTCTGCAGCTAAAGATTTACTGTGGTTGATTACTTCGCAATAAATAATAATGGTCATTGATTAGTTTGCTTCAAGATCAGAAATAAATCAAATTAGTAAAAAATTGCACAAAGTTTTAAGGTTAATTTTAACAAGCTCTTTCACAGTTTATGTTGGTAGATACACTCAAGCACTGTACACAATGACACATTGAGTGCGATCTTTCCAATCTCAGAATACAAAGAACGTTCTATTTATCAAATATATGCCCAATTGCCTCAGAAACATCATCCTAAAGACAAGTCTTCCAAACTATCCATCACTAAAAGTCAATTGACTGTGCTTGACAAAGGCATGAACCTGAATTATCCATGCATTGTTAGTTACCATGTCATTTAGGGATCACCACTCTCATCTATTTTCTTGCCATTACTTATTCGGCACTGGGTAAGTGTCCTGGTTTTGGCTGAGTCAGAGTTAATTTCCTTCCTTATAGCTGGTACAGTGCTGTGGTTAGGATTACTGTGAGGATAATGTTGATAACATGCTTATGTTTTAGTTGTTGCTAAGTAGCACTTATACTAAGGTAGGGATTTTTCAGTTTCCCTTACTCTGCCAGTGAAGAGGTGCACACACAAGAACCATTGCCAGGAGAGATGATCTGAACTAGCTAGAGGGATATTCCATTCCTTCAGACATTGTACTCAGTTTATAAACTGGGAAGAGCTGGCCAGCAGGTGCCCAGATGCAGCTCTGGGATTTGGCTGGGCATCAGTCAATGGGTGGAGAGCTATTGCATTGTGCATCACTCTGTGATTTTGTATATGATATTATTATTATTTTCCCTCCCTTTTCTGTCCTACTAAACTGTTTCCAAGTTTCACTTTTTTACCCTTTCTCTTTCTTTTTTTCTTTTTTCCTCCCTTTTTTTTTGTTTTCCTTCCCCCAACTCTCTCCCTCATCCCACTGCAAGGGAGCGAGCCAGTGGCTGTGTGGTGTTAATTGCCTGCTGGGGTTAATTACACCAGTAAGAAATAGCATCCCTGGCTCATAGCTTGCACACACAATTGTTGGCATGGTACTAAATTCCATGTAGCAGAGGTTTGACATTGCCATTAGATGGGAGAAGAACACTTTTCAGGCACACACTTTCACACAGCCATTTAAATATTTTCTGAGGAAATGACAGTCAATAGCTCTTATCACAACAGACATGATACAAACCTTAGCGCTAGTCAACCAGCTATGTGATGTAAACTCTGCATTCTGAAATGCCAAACTGTTACCTACAAATGCAAAAGCAATTCTCTCTTGCACTTGACATGCTCTAATTCTTTGGTTTTTTTCTTACAACAACAACAACAAATATTAGAAGATGTTGGTGAAGGGAAATTCTGGTAGCAGAGCTTGAAATTTGAGTGTCAAAGGCACACAGGCAGAAAAGAACACAAATCAGGCCATAGAAATTCAGTGTTTGAAGACAGAGTGTCATCCTGCTGTCATTCTCTACTTGACTTAGGACTAAAAGCACAACATTTCTGGTTTATTTTATAAGATGCTTCTTATTTGTGCTTTTATTTTAAATCTTTTTTGAAATCGTACTTTACATAATGTGACACAAATTGCACACTGCAGAGGAAACTGTCTGTCTCAGTGAATGAAACCATTTTAATCTCGAGAGTTTTATTATCTGTTAAAATCTATTTAAATATCAGCATTCAATTTTACATTGCTTGACTTTTATGGAGGAGCTATTTTGTGAGAGCAGGATTTTGAATAGACAAGATCACAACAAATACTTGTGACTTTGACATGTAAGAGCAGAAAACAGGAGGAAAGAATTATCTGAATTTTCAGAGTTATTCACATATCAAAATATTTTCATAGGCCAGAAACCTTCTAATATAGTGTATTTGTTACGATAATACCTCCCTGACATGCAGTAATGTGAAACTGTACACATCCTAGACACGCAAACAAAAGCAGCACCCGGGACTATTACATTTAAAGCTGCTGAAGCATTTTAACATTTAACCATGTAATTCTATGATTATTTTTTAAGTATATTACTTGATTGACAGAATCATAGAATGGTTTGGGTTGGAAGGGAACTCCAAAGTTCATCTAGTTCAAATCTTCCTACAGTCAGCAGGGACATCTTCCACTAGATCAGGTTACTCAGAGCCTTGCCAAGACTGGCCTTGAAAATATCCAGGGATGGGGCCTCAGCTATCTCCCTGGGCAACCTGTTGAAGTGCTCTACCACCCTCGTGGTGCAGAAATTGTCCCTAACATCCAATCTGAAACTCCTCTAATTTCAAACCACTGGCCCTCGTCCTATCACGGCAGGCCTTTGGATACAGTTCCCCTACAACCTGCCTTCAGGTACTGGAAAGTCATTAGTAAGTCTCTCTGCAGCCTTCTCCAGCCTGAACAACCCCAGCTCTCAGCCTGTCCTTGTAGCAGAGGTGCCTCAGCTCTGTGATCATTTTCACGGCCCTGCTGTGTACCACTCCAGCAGGTACCTGTCCTTTCTGTGTTGAGGGTCCTACAGCTCTGGCCATTGTACTCTGATCACAGATTACTGAATAAAATACGGTCATATGTTCCAGAATAAAAAGGTTGATGTCAGACTACTCTTTCACTTCTCTTTTACACACATGGTACAAAGGCAGCTTGACTTGTGCACTACAAAGATCATCAGGGGTTATTTTGCAATCTTTTTGTTCAATGTACTGCAGCAAGAGATGGTTTTACTGTAACTCATGGCCAAATTGTTCTGGTTGGAGTTAAGAGAATTGAGAAATTGAACTTTGTATGTTAGATTTTACAGTGCTGAAGGCTCTTCATGCCTGACTCATGATAAAGAAAAATAAGATTATTATGAAAAAGTGGCAAATCATTGCAATATTTTAAATTACACTGAACATTCTGCATGATACTTCAATCCATCAAATGGCCACTGAAAAATGAGGTAATTACCTACAATAATTTGCATGTTAAAAGCTAATACAATATTACAAAGTAAAGTCCAGTTGCACATTAATTGTGAAAGCAATGCATAATTTCCTGATTAATGTTTCATGCCTAATATTCTTCCGTGCTCTGTCAGATGCTAAATAACAATATGGCCAATCAATCTACTGAAAGCAGTCTCAGGCAAGGACCGAGTTTAGGCTTCATAAATTCTGATGCCATGATTTCATTTACAATAGGTAATATCATGAAGTTTTTAAAAGCAATGGTCCAAACTGAATTCAAAAGATATTTAAAATAATTAAACATTTCAGTGAAAGCACCCAACACACAATTTCTGATCCTTTGTACCCAGAATTAAACTCCACCTCTTCTAAGAAAGCAACAACAGACTGGAGCCAGGTAGAGAGCAATGAGAGGGTAATATATTGTCACCCATCTGCACACCATGGCTCATGGGTGTCTGTCTGGTCAGCAAAGGCTAAGCACGTCAAAGAAATGATATGTTCAGAGTCTCTAGAGAATGGTTTCTATCTATGCTCCTCTGTCGAGGCAGGAAGGAGTATTCCTCAAGGACTGAAATTCACAGGTCCTGTCAGCCAGAGACAAGGTGTCACACTTTTGAAAGAGTGTCAAGCAAAGAAATGAAAGGATGACAAAAGTAAGGATAAACAAAAAATACTTCTAATAAACAGTGCTAAAATGAAGACAGTATTAACTAGTAACAGCAAAAATGTGTGGCCTCAAATCTCTCTATTAGCCATGTCAGTGGCCAGATTTTTGTCAGGCATAGTTTGCCTGCCATGAAACGTAAAAATAACAATTACAGGACCATAAAGTCTTTTGTTTGGTTAGTTGTTTCTTTTAATGATTTTCTGGGAAAACCCTCTGAAAGGTTTGACAGGTGAGTTACTAACCCAATGTCATTCAAACCAGCAAAATGTTTCACAGAACTTGGAGAGAGTGGTCAGCTTTAAAACACAAAATAGGCATAATGAGTTAAAAGAGAAAAAATAGTTAAAATCCAGAGCTACTGATACTAATGGAAACCTTGCTCATCTATGGAAATCAGAAATAAGATTTGATTTTCTTTGGATGCTGAGGAAATTGCTCAAGATTTTGTGATTCAATGGATGTAGCAATAAGGAACTGAAAAATTTTAAATGAACTACGCCAACAATGTAACTGTGTGACCTTGAGCAAGGCATGTGGCTGAAGTGTGTAATTTACATCATTTGTAAAAGAGGTATACTCTAAGTGTTTCACAGCAGTATTTGGAAACTTGATTAATTTACAAAACCTGCCTCCAGACTCTTGGAGGAAGGTGACTCTTAATTGATCTTTCCTAAAGCAGACAATTTTGATTAGAATAAAAATGGCAATAAAGCAACTGCAGTTTTCCAAAGGCAGACTCTAGGGACAGATTCAGTGTCCATTGTTTAAACCTTAACTAAACAATAAATATTTGCTGAGGGTGATATGAATATGTTTTGTGTTAATTTCCTCACGGGCACCAAAGCTATATGATAAGCTCTTCAACTACGAAAGCTAAGATTTCACACTACCCGTGTGTTGAGATTAACCTCACGGATATATTTTGAACCATTTAGGAAAATAATAATTCTGTCACCTACCTATGAAAACAATAATAAAAAAAAAAAACAAACAAAAAAAAACCTCATAACAAAACCAAAAACTCCACGACCCTAAAATGGCTTATATGGTTTAAACACATTCTCAGAAACTTGCTAGGAATTTTTTATATTCCTGTACTGTCATCCTGTATCACCTTCCAACCTCCAGTCAGATGGCTACAGAATCCTCCTGGGAACCTCAGTAGCCAGAAAAGCTGAGTGGCTTTAGTGCAGCAGGCTCTACTTTGAACAGCATGTTTCTTATTTGCAAGCTTTCTTAAACTCTGAGCTAGGCTTTCTTTACCACCTTTCCCAGAATTGTTCATTGAATTTAGACTGTCAGACTTGGCACTTAAAGTGAACTCAGCATACTTCCGCTAGAACTTATTGCACTTCACTTTCAATCCAAAAGTTTTTCTGAGTCGGTCATGACAGTAAATGGTTTTCCAATTAGGCTATTAAGCAGTGGCACCGTTGATTAAATACTGGCAAAGGATTTTTGTACTTACTTTCCAGGTTCAATGGTAACTCCCATTCACATCAGCGGAGGACCACACAAAATAAATGCCCCAAGGCAGCAGAAGGAAAAACAAGAGAGGGGAAATCATGGTTCATTTTGCTTTTCTCTTCCACTGCGGGGTGCTTCTAAATGAAATTTAGAGATATTATTCATCACTGATCTTTTCTCAGCTTTCACAACCAAGCCCATACGACAAAATTATTAGGACAGCTACTGACATTCCGTGGAAAGCTGCCTCAGAGTTACTTTGATGCTATAACAAATATTGCTCATCTTTATGTGTACTATGCCACACCTGAAACTCTAATTAATTAGGAATTTACTCCTGTGAATAGTTGCTTTCAAGAGTCACATAAGTAAATAAATATCCCTAACACTTTTAAACAAAATATGAAAACCAGAAATTTACAACCTAATAAAGTTTTAGGCATCTCCATCACATGTATTCTATTTAAGAGCATAGGTCACTGACAAATTTTCCCACTGACACAATTTTCTCACTGCTCTCTTTATCTTCATTTTATTCACAATTAGCTAATATAGTTTGATTTAGAAACCTACATTGTCTACTTTTAAGAGTAGTTCTACAGGCACCAGAACTAATAAAAAGTAATTTGGTAGATAATGTATGCCACAGTGTATGATCTAGAGAAAGTTTTCCACTTAACAAAAACTCACTTATCTTTTTAATTGCAAGGATTGTGAAAGTATTTATCTTCAGAGACAAAGAATTCACTATGCTGGTTCTCTCCACAACATACTGAATGGAAAGAAAATATTAAACACATGACTGTGAGAAAGAACTTAAATAAATAAAAGGTTCTCTGACTGGCAGGTATCTACAAAAAGCATTGTTAGATTGCTATAGCTACTCACACCGAAACTTCTCCCGGTTTTTGTCACTGTAGCAGTTTCTTGCAGTAAATGAACTCTTTAGTGTAGAAGTAGATGAAGATGGCAAAGATCACACAGCTCGTAAAACAAGTATTTAAAACTCTTCAGTACTCTTGGGCTACAAAGATGGTATTTCGTAAGGAACTCTCCCCAGAATAAGTAGCCTAGATACTTAGGAAGTAAATAATCACTCATGAGTAATTATGCTCAGGATGACATAGGTAGTTTGGGAACCAATAAGAGATACATTCCAAAGATGATCTTTTACATTTTCACAATCAACAAGTATTGCTCATTGTCAT
The DNA here is from genome assembly GCA_013400475.1 of Tricholaema leucomelas. NCBI lineage: Eukaryota > Metazoa > Chordata > Aves > Piciformes > Lybiidae > Tricholaema lacrymosa > Tricholaema leucomelas. Next base: position 609,262 of record WAAF01008169.1, read on the forward strand.
TGTAACTGGACAAGTGAGTAGACCATTTAACATGCAGGTAAACTATCAAGGTATTTTTGCCTTGCCTTAAACCATGTTCATAGTTGCTGTAGAAACAAGGGCACTGTGCTGTAGGTTAGCGGCTTCTATGGCCCCCTTCCCAGAGCTGGGCTCCTGCCAGAGTCCTCTTCCATGAATAAAAACAACCAACCACACTTTTAGAAAGTTAACAGAGAAAAATATAAAGAAAAGTGAAAGTTTTTCACCTGACTGTGAGAGAACTCTGGATGATGACAGGGACGTGATGGACTACATCTTATTGCAGTTCTGCTTTGGCTTGCATTTGTTTACATTTTTACTCTCAGCTGCAGACACACTCAAAAGTTTTACTTGAAAGTGCATATGATTTAACCAGGAATTTATGTAAGCAATGTATAACAAGAAACATTCAGTTCTGTAGTACAACAGAAGACAAAAAATATAGAGATGACATATGATTCTCCATTGAGGAACAGTTTTAAATAAGCTTGGCAGATTTCTGTCACCTCTTACCTCTTACCACCCAGACAGCTTGAAAAGTAAATTTGATCAAATAACCAAGAAAACAATAGAATGTGACAAGCAAAATCGATTTCAAATAAATATTGTTTTAATTACAATATTTGTAGGAGTTCTGACTTCCAAACAATTTTCACACTATTCCATTTTAAAGACAATCTGAAATGTCAATGCCATTTGTCTGTGACAATAGGAATTAATAGATTCCAGGCTTCAAGCAGTGATATTTTGATAAAAGCACTGTTAGGAAAAGAGTAACAACTATAAAATCATTTGATCTCTCTCTCTCTCTTCCCCCACCTCCCCCCCGCCCCAAACTTTAGGTCAAAATACAACTGAGATACAAAATGCCTTCCAAGAGCAGGAGGCATCAAAAGCGGAAGCATAAGCATGAACTGCAGGATCACAAACATCTTGCAGTTTTGTACCTATGGCTTTTTTCCACCTTACCCATCATTGCCTTACTGCATTGGCTGATGCACCTTCTTTAAACATAGCCTTTCCTTCCACACTGGCACACAGAATTGTGGCAATTTTGAGAAGACTTTTAAGAACAAATTCAAAATTACTTGGGAGGGCTTAAGAGAAGAAGAAGCAGAAGTCAGGCAGACACATTCTGAACACTATGATCGACCTGAGCACTTAGAGCAGAAGGAAAGATGAAATCATGAGCATGATATTACAATTTCCCAATACTGCTTCCTGCAAATGGATGCTACAGTGCAATTAGACACTACTCTCATCTCCTCTTGGTCTGATCCAATTTACACAAAAGCTGCAGGCAACATCCTGACAAACGTAGCAACATAGACTTAAGTCTCTAGATGAGTACATATGCACATAATGCCTTACACTTTAGCATTTCTTAAGTTGGACTTGTAAATGGCAATAATGATGCAATAAAGTAAATAAATAAATTCTATATCAGTAGAACTGATTTTTTTTAAAGTCCTAAAACCTTTGTCTATCTTCTTTATTTCTCTGATACTCATTGTTTGTGCCTGAGAACAAATCTAGTGTCAATGTGATAATTACTGTATTTATTACAGAGGATAATGGCTTCATATGTGCAAATATGTCATTCTCATATCTCATACACTATCAAAGTTGACAAAAGACCATACAACATAAAAGTCCCTGTAGGTGCCTAGGCAAGTACTCATATGTTTATGAGTATTAGAAAATTTGCCACTATGTAATTAAATAAAAAATTAGAGGATGAGAGCAACAGGCCAGATGTTGATCTCTTGTGCCAGTGCAATGCAGGAATGCCACTCCTAACCACCAATGTGGGTAAAATGTTTGCAAGTTCAGGCAGATGTCCTTAAAATCACATAGCTATGTCCATTACATGATCCAAAGGAGACAGGCACAGTAACAAACTTGACATTGTAACCTGACTTTGAGAGGAAATTCAGTGGCACAGAAAAGCCCCTTTGACAAGCACATAGCGAGTTCAGTTAAGAAGTGCATAGCGCTGTGTGGGTGCATGGGAGTTTGTGTGTGTGGTGTCTGAGTTTCTTTCTCTTTTCTGTGTTTTTGTTGCTTTCTTTCTATTTCTAGAAAGACAAATAGAGAGAGGATGAGCATATAGTGATGCAATTTCTCCCTTTCTAATATAAATTTCCACGTGGCTACATTCCCCCAGTACTGAACAAAGGATTTGTTGCTTCAGTTTGCCCTGAGCAGTACATACAGTTTTGCTCTAGGGAAGCAGACTCCAGTTGCTTCTCAGTTATCCTAATGTCACTTTACACTTCCATTCTTTGTAAAAAGAGTCCTTTAAGAAGTTGAGACTACATTTGCATTTGTTGTGAAATATCGTACAGAGGTTTATAAAATAATTTTTGTATACATGAAAGCTGTTTTGTTCGCTGGTAAAACTCACATCAGAGCCAGCTGGCATCACCTAGAAGACTCTAGGCTGCTACTAGTAAGTGTTAAAACAGTGTAAAAACCTCTTAATGTATTTCTGCAACTATAGGATGAGAGATGCAATCTGCATGTTACTCCTTATGCAGTACAGGGCATTCCATGGGCAGAGACAGAATGAGGCTTGTGTAGAAATAAAGTTATAAAAATCAGAGTTGGTAAATGTTCCATTTCAGAAAAGTTTGTCTCCCAGTTTAAGTATGTAGTATAATGAGGAAAGATTTTCATTTTTTGCATGCATAAGTTCTAAGTGCAGTATTTATCATTGGCTAAATCACAGTCATTTTTCTGCATTTTGCCAGCAGTTGCATCAATTGTCATTTAACTGCTCTAAATAATGTGTTCTCTTCCCTGCTGTATTAAACTATTTCTATCAAGGCTAATGATTTTCTGATTTCCATGTGCCAGTGAGCTTGGCAGTAACAAATGATGCCTCTCTTTTGCATGTTGCAAGTAGCTTAAATTATATTTTACATCCCCATTTAAAGGATCATTAGTTAAGTTAATATCCTTGCTATTCAGGAGGAGCAGGCATTTTAGTAAAGGATAGTCTCGCTATATATCCTCTGCTAGCTCTGAGTACATTTTGAATCGCTTTGGCTTGTTAAACTCACACTCACTACATATGCATAGGCTGCAGAAACCCTAAATATCCAGTGTATCTTCAGAGTGGCTTATTATCACTTTGATATTGTTATCCCTTGACTGAGGAGCTATGCACTTCAAAACAGAACCCATCAAAACTTTTGATTTCTTTCTAAAATATTTTCTAAAAATAACTATAAAAGCCAGTAGGAAACAAAAAAAGTTATGTGAGATTAGGACATCACAGAATTTCAGAAGGCAAACAGCAATCATAAAGGGATGTAATCATTTCACAAATTAAGCATTCTAAAATTGAGTTCTATTTATATATACTGAAGTAGTTTCATAGGACACAGAACTACCTCTCCTCTGAAATAAATAGCTTTCAACACAGTGACAATGAAATCTAAGAGAAGCATTTTGGAGGCTTATGCAAAGCAAACACAGCAAAATAAATTTTCCTAGTAATCTAAAGTGAAAAGGATTTCATTCCGGTTCAGAAAAAGACAGTTTTGTTCAGCATTAAAACCTCCTTTAATCTCCTTCTACACATGTAACTTGTGCACACACTTTAAAAGGTAAAAACCACAAACACTTCCAAACTTGATAAAAATACTTTTTTTTTTTTTTAAATTAACCTTTTTCATGTTCATTTTCATGACAGTTAAAACCCTAAATTGTTTTCCTCAAGAAATATACTGTTTATTTTCTTACAACATTCCTGTCTCACCATACTCTTTATAACAAACAGAATGCATAACAGATACATTTGCCAGTTGGCAAGAAATGCAGTGAGCCCTGAACCCTTGTACATGTACAAACTTGTACTTGAACCTGGGCACCACACAACCCTGAAATAGTCAGTAAAAGACATTAATCAATGCGTTTAACCTCAAAAAGACTTAACCAGTAACTGAGTTGAACCTTAAAAAGTCTTAACCAGTAACTGAGCATAGAGCCTTTCCATTTCCCTAGGAAATCAATTTCAGAAGGGCATTCTCAAATGGTCATATTAGACCATGTCACATGTTGGAATTCATTGTAGTTCCTTCAGGTCTTGTCCAGAAAAAAATGAAAGCTCAACTGGCTAAGAGACTCCAAAATATGTCCTCCCCAAGACCTTAGTGGAATATGTGCTGAAGCAAACTCAGGAGCAGATGAAGGCAGCTTGCGTTGCTGCCTTCACTCTAACAACCATTCTCCAGACTTGCTTGCTCACACCTGTTGTGAGTGATTTTAGAGCTGATGAAAATTCAGACTGCCCACAGTTTTAGTACTAATATGACATGGAGCTTTCTGAATACAGTCAGGCCAGCTTAGAAGGTTCCTGACGTGACCCTCAGCCCAGCAGTGTGTTGTTTGCCAGCATACAAAGGACAAGGGTCTTGGCTAGACATCACACCATAAGTAACACAAATGTGTGCATCTAAGTCTGGTCACACTAAAATTCATTTTAAGAAGGCTCTAACTAGGATTTTCTACAGCTTTCACTTATGGCCCAAATGATGCTTTACTGCTGCCAGCACAGACATGAGAGCACCAAAGCACAGCACTTAGAAAGCACATTGCTGCTATTACTGTACTGCAGAATTTTTTCACATTTTCAAATATTCAGGAGAAATAACAAATACATTGCTGTTTCTCTAAATTGCACTGTTTGACTCTGCTTCAAAGTAACTGTCTGTGAACACACATTTCTCTGGGTAGCTTTGAAGTATTTCTGAACTCAAAATGCAAATTAAATTTGGAGATTTCTTTCCAGTTTATTCACATAAAAATACAGCTGGTCTACAAGGAAGTCATGTAAGCATGCCTGTCTTCAAGCATTACTCTGTATGCCTCAAATCAAATGTCTGAAATTAAGAAAATATTGTTTCCCTCAGGTATAAACCACAGGTTTTATTTTATGTCAAGTAGCCACAGAAAAAGGGTAACCCTTGTTAAATCATTATGTTATACTCAGAGTATGTGTTCTCACTAAAGATTTCTCAACACATGAGATCTATAGCTGATGATAAATTAAAAAAGGACCCTATCAAGCATAAGATTTATCCTAGCTAGTCACAAGGGAATGGTTGTATACCTGCCTGACAGAAAGGCTGACCTTTTAGAGCTGAGATAAACTTAAGAGAGTTTTCACATGCATTATTGGTCTCTTCTTTCTTTATTTACCTTGTTTATACATAAATTACTTTGTTTTTAGCACTACTCCAAGTACTGATCTAATACTGGGAATAGACATGTAAACACAACATTGTCATTAAGAATTCCACACAAACTCCCATTTGGAGTAATAAGATAAATAACACAGTGGTTACAATGCTATGAATCTAAGTCTCTGAAAAGGACAAATGTAAACACAACCTCACTGCCAGCATTTCCCTGTTTGCTTGGAGATTTACCAAAAAAATTACTGCTGGACCCATCTGTTTCTGTCTATGATACCTGACATAAATATGGACGTCAAAACCTTTGATAGTTCAGAATTAAGTGTAACAGGATTCAGACAATCCTGTGCTAGAAAGCCAGTGCATTTTGCTGCACTTTCATGCAGGGTACCAGCCTGCCCTGAGCCCTACCACATTGCAGAATTAAAGTGACTGATGTGATGCATGATGTAAGGATTGTTGCCTTTTAAATTGTTAATGCTCCTGTTCAGTAGGGCCCCACTGTTTCTCTTCTAACAAGTTTACCTTCAATCAAATATACAGCAAGTTCTCAACATCTTTTCTTTTCTTGACAGCTTCAAAAACTTGGGTAGATTAATTCCCTAGAGTCCTATCACTGAAGAGTCCCTTTGCCTTCATCTATCTAATTAGGTCACAACATAATAATTGTTTCACTGCTTGTTATAATCAAGGGCAAATCAGGCATCTAGCAAGATACGTTGGTCAGAGGCAGCTGTCACTGATTATTTTGAATGTAAAAGGGTATAAACTGTATTATGAACACAATGCACTGGAAAAACATTACCATTTCTAAAATGTTCTTAGGTGGCAAATAGTGTGTACTTCCAAATGGAGGAAACAGAGTGAAGAGTGAGTTTTGTTTTTCTTTTGGTCTCAGAAATGAACAAAGCTAGTGTACAGAAACTGTAATAAGGACTTATCATAACCTGAGGGAATCTATTAAATTTCAATTAAGAGTATAAACTCCAGGCTACAAAACTGAAAGGGACAAACATCCCTTCAGATCAGAATGAAAGGCATCTTTAAAAATCAGATCCTAAAGGACTAGAAATATTAAATCCCTGCATAAACTTAAAAACTCCAATTCACAATTGGTAGAAAATAGAGCTGGTCTAATTTATTCATGGTGTATTTTATTGTATTCAAGAGAATACAACATTATCTCCCTGCATTAAGTTATAACCCCTTACTCATAGAGGTAGCTTTTGATTTCATTCCCATTGCCTTGGGCAAACATGTCTGAGGACCCGCAAGGCTGTGTCAGATGCTGATTGATTCATTTGAGACTGGAAGATAATAGAAACTACTCAAATTCACTGGGAAAAAAAAATCTGAGTCGGGACATTAGGCAAATTGCAAACCAGTTTTGCAACCTTAATTTTAAAAATTAGTTTAACATGAGAACATAAGGATTTTAATTAAAAATTGACACATCAGCTTACATCAGTCCATTACAATTTATCTGTTGGATTACATTCCCCAAATTCTGAGGAGATTAGAGACTATATGAAGCCTATAAAACTGAGAGATAAAAAGGCATGTCCAAGACATAAATTTATTTCTTCATTTGAGAAGTTCAATTTCTTTGGACCCCAGTGTGTGCCTTCCAAGTAGTAGAAGGATCTCATTTAACATGCTGGCTTTGCACAGTCTTTAGTAAGTTATTGCTGATTTAAGTCAGCAATAGCTCAAAGTCAAGATAATACAATTAGGGAATCAACAGGAACAAGAGCAGCAGCATAGCGTTCTGTCACTATATGGTCATTCATATAAAACACAAGTGACAATAATCATGGAGTACTTCTGTAGAAGACAGCTAAGTGTAAAAGTGTGTGACTACTGTGGATAGCTCAGAGCAGTACTTGCAGCCTTGGCAGCAAGTGCTTCATCTGGCCAATGTACTGTATGGACAATATAAACTCAGCTTCATCTTGAAATATTGATAGTAAAGGGAGGTATCCTTCTCCTACCTCTGTCCTGCTCCTGCACCTTAACCTCTCTCATCATATCATTAGTCATGTAAGAGATCAGTGCTGACAAGAAGTCTCTAAAGGGGGCACTAGGAAAGGCCAATAAATTAGACAGCATGAAGACATCCTGACTTTGAAGTGTAGTTGTCTATGAGATGAAGCTCATTTTCATCTATTTTTAACAGCAGCTTTGGTACCAGCACACACTACACAGACAAACAAAACAAACTAAACCTGAAATTAAATAGGAAATGAAACATAAATGCTATCAATAAATAAAGACTGGAGTACTGACAATGCACAACAATAGTTTTCTTGAATTTCATTAACTTGTGGCTGTCTGCTTTGAGGACTTTGTTTTATGTGACACAAACCGTGTATCCTGCTATGAAAGATGAACACAAGGAGACACAAGATAAAGAGACATTGTCTTTTATGACAGTTTACTACTTATGGGTCTGATATTTGGGGGACAAATAAAACCAGAAAGACTTCTAGCTTAAAACTTAAATAAATAGACATATAGCTAACATTAAAATGTCTTACAAGTAAAGGCTGCTGACTCCATTACCTGTGTCTTACAGACGAAAAATAATCTGAATATTGTTAGGGGGAACACCTGTCATGCAGCATCTCAAAGTATTACTAGCACAGTGAGTGATTTATATATTTTTCACATGTCAAACTCCCCTATAATACTTTCATGGCAAAATACATAGAATGGTATTAGAACACTAAGGGAGTGAATGGATTCACACTATGCAAACTAACACTGAGTTATTTTAGCTTTCCTACTAATACAACCTAGTGTACCTAGGTTGTTTCTCTGCTATGTGTCCCAAGCATATGAAATCCACTGACACCCTGGTGACTGTGTCCCAGTCAGGCTGCCAACAGTGATACCTGGGGAGTTTTGTAGCCTTGATCCAGGTGAAATCAAAGATCACTCATTCTTGCTAAGCCATTCTCATGAGTGATGCAGGATAATTTCAAGCTCTTGGCCTAGAGCAATAGCTTCTGTATGACACCCAGTCCCCTGAGGCCCCTAGGCCTACATGAACTACCGAGTTAAGTGCAGTACCTGCATTGCATTTTATGAATTTGATTGATGTTTAGGTCAGAAATGCTTCTGCAGACTAGTGCCTGTAATGCACATCTGGCTAAATAACTTTCTATTCCTGAGAACATGGCTGTACTGATGAGGGCTTTTAAGGGTTTGTGAGGGGTTTTGGGGACTTCTGATGCCTGAGGTCTTTGAACTCCGGATGTGTTCCAAGGCTTTGCACTATCAGCAGTCTCCTTTTTTATTATATAGCAATTGCCAATTTACAACCATCTCCTACTCAACTTTGCTCTACAATCAAGGTACCACTATTCTGTTTTCTTTTCTGCCAGCTAATTTAACCACTTTAATGCAGTTAATTATGTTTACATTTGTTATTTCCTCTACCACTCTCTTCACTGCCATAGAAACAGATCTTTGACATTTCCATGGGAAGAAAAAAACAAACCCCACAACAAAAACCAACACCACAAATGCAAGTGAATTCATCTAAATAATTGTCTGTAACTGTTTTCATTATCTTTTACACCTGCCCAATATTTTTGTGTGTACAGTACATGTTGATTGCATACATGAAACCAATACATGTGTAACATGCATTACTTTGTTACATCACATTTTAGCACAGATGTTAAAATCGCCTTCTAGACGCACTACAGTATTTCTTGAACCTCTCTCACACCCTGCTCGTGGCTGAACAACCTAGGGTTTGAAACACAGCACTGCATCTCTGGCCTGATAACTTCCCAGTTCAATTGCAGAGTCCTTCCCTTTCCTGCACTGCCAGGGGAGGGAAAACCACAGCTCCAAGTGCTTGAATAAGCACAAATGTTATGGCCATCTGATCTTAGCTCAGGAGCTGCAGCTTGAGGACCAGAACTAAACAGCCAAGGCTGTCACTGCAAACCTGACTAAAATCAAAGACACCGTGTAAATGTGTATAAAAACTGGTAAATGGAGGTTCTGCATGTGCATATGCATGCATAGCTATGGATTAGAAATTGCTCTAATATGTGTTCTAATCAGTGTAAACTGGTGCAGAGAAGAAAAACAAACTGTAGCATGTTAAGACAGGCTATCTTCTTGTACTTCTTCCTAGACAATTCTGAAAATGAATATCAGATTTTAACTCCCTTAGTTACACAAGACAGCAATCTCACTATTCATTTTCTATTATAGCCTCCACTTGGCTGTATTATTTTGTTTTCTACAATTACTGCATGTTTGATAATAGCTTGACAGAAAATGTACCATTCTGACACACGCTGATCAAACACATGTGACTGTCTACCTAAAACAGTTGTACCACACTCCTTGGAGTTATTGCAAATGCCAAGACTTACTGAACCATGAGATCCTGTGATCACTGTTATCCATCTGCTTCAATATTCGTGAGGCAGTTAAGGTCATGGTAATCTACCAGTGACTGACAGAGAAAGAGGTGTATACAAAACAGCAGTAACAATGGGAAGAATAGAAGCTACTCTTTCTCACACAACAGGCACGGGCAGGGCATCAATAGCTGCACACAGGCAGCAATGTATTTAACTTTTCTGTTTTTTTAAGAAAAGAAGCAGAAAAGTGGAAGGCAGCCAACATGACCTGCACAGACTGAGACTGGAAGATGAGGCTGAAGTGAGGGAGAGCAGCAGACTCTGCAGCATCACCTCAGTGGGATGGAGTCAGAAGCATTTTTTTCAAATGATTTAATGACTAACAGCTATTTGCAACGGAAGATTTTGAACTGCACTGTTTTTATGACCCCAGTGGTCAGGGAGAATAGCATAATATGAAGTAAAAGTCACCCAGTGAGACAAAAGTATAAATTTGGTTTGAAAATTCTGGCTCAAACAGCTACCACTGAGGGAAGTAGCCCATCCTTCTAGAGTCTGTCCCAGTTAGATGTCATTCTCAAGTAGCTCCAGTTTGGTATGTTCTGACTGGTTGCTCACCACCAACATATGGTAAGAGAAGATACCATTCGTGTCTCCTCATTTCAGAACGGCTTACTTTCAAAATAGTTTATTGTAGGGAATTACTTTTACACTACCTTTCCACAGCCTAGTCCTGAATGCTCTACCTGTACAGAATCCCTACAAGAACTGCATTTTCCCCTTCCTACCCAAGCAGAAGCAGAAACTTCTACTCTCCTCTCTAATGTAACTGTATAAACATATTTGTAACAGAAGAGGCATACAAATGTGTTGCAAATGGCTAGGACTGCAGCTGTCTGAAAAAGGAGAAGACTCTTCTGCTTGCTCACATGAAATAAATACAGCAACTTGTTCCAAGCCCATGGAAAAACAGAGGCTGATGAAATGTGTTTCTGATCTGAGTGGTGAGTGTCTGTCCACACCGATAACAGCCACAGGCAGTGATGATGGCTCATAGACAATTACGCAAAGTTCCCCTATTTTATAATAATCAAGTGAGACACAAAGCAAGTAGCGCCACGAGCAAAACAACAGAATAACTACTGCCATTTTGCCCATAAGCAATGGCTTGGTTCACTTGACTGCACACTGCACAAACAGATTTGAACAGACCACCATTTGATTATTTTAATTTTTTCTATGTAACATTTTAAACCATTCCCTAGGCCTTACTCAAACAAACTGTGAGAGAGTCCAGAGCCCACAGGAATGTTAAGATCTTGCCTATAGAAATAGCCAATTAAGAGGCTTCAGTCATTTTTCTTTTTTAATTGAAGACAAAAGCTTGAGTCTGACACAGAAGACACAACCATTCTAGATTGCTTGTGGGGATGTGGTAAGAGCTACAGCAATGAGGAAAGGGCAGGAGGCCTTTATTCTTATCACTGAAAACAAAACAAAGTCAACCAATAAATAAATTACAAGGTGCAGCAATCTGCCAGGCCTATAGAGTTGTTCATTGTGGCCCAGGTGCACACAGCAGGAAAGAGGCACCATAACAACATCCATACCAGTATAATGCACACCGAGTCCTTTATAATGGTAGGACAGCTTGCAGAGACTGCCTCTGTTTGGGGTTTATTTGGTGTTTGTTTGTTTGGGTTTGTTTGGAGGCTTGATTGGTTAATCGTTCTTGTTATTGTTTGTTTTGTTCCATTCCATTGCTTTATTATACCTTTTACATAAATCTTCTTGCTAATTCATCCTCCTGTAACATGAATTTCTTTCAGAAAAAAAAATATGCCATCTTCAACTGCTAAGCACATTATTGCTCCTATATCCTTTACTACAGACCCCTTTCTTTAGCCTGCTACTTGGTAACATTGATTTGTGGGGCTGGTTCATCATGCTTGGGTACAGAACATTATCACAGTATCACCAAGGTTGGAAGAGACCTCATAGATCATCAAGTCCAAGCCGTTACCACAGAGCTCAAGGCTAGACCATGGCACCAAGTGCCACGTCCAATCCTGCCTTGAACAGCACCAGGGACGGCGACTCCACCACCTCCCTGGGCAGCCCATTCCAGTAGCCAATGACTCTCTCAGTGAAGAACTTTCTCCTCACCTCAAGCCTAAATTTCCCCTGGCGTAGCTTGAGGCTGTGTCCTCTTGTTCTGGTGCTGGCTGCCTGAGAGAAGAGAGCAACCTCCTCCTGGCTACAACCACCCCTCAGGTAGTTGTAGACAGCAATAAGGTCTCCCCTGAGCCTCCTCTTCTCCAGGCTAAACAATCCCAGCTCCTTCAGCCTCTCCTCATAGGGCTTGTGCTCGAGGCCTCTCACCAGCCTCGTCGCCCTTCTCTGGACACGCTCAAGCACCTCAATGTCCCTCTTAAACTGGGGGGCCCAGAATTGAACACAGTACTCAAGGTGTGGTCTACCCAGTGCAGAGTACAGGGGCAGAATGACCTTATATTTCAAATTAGGAATTTTTAATAATTTGGAGAAGTTGTTTCCAAGCATCTTAAGATCATTCTAAATTCTAATCATGTCCCTAGGTATATATCTGCTGTCATATGTAAATGCAGTATATAGTCACTCTTGATTCTATTGTCTGTGTCTAATGTAAGTGTTCAGTTGTGCTACATATCTCCTTGGAACTGTACCTGGTACATTTTTCTAATCTGACAGTGAGCCATTGAAAATTGCTCTGACAATTGTTTTGTCAAACACTTTGTCAATCCAAATGATTTTTTTTTTTTTTTTTCTTTGTCCAAAGCTGGGAAAGATTTCAAAGTATAATTGGAACGATTAGGAAACTAAACTACATGTGGTAACTGTAGCAAATGTAAAAATATGAAAAGCATTGTAGAATTATTAGCTTTAGGAATATGTAGTAGCAATATATGTCTGATACAGGAAAGAGATTAAGTCATAGAAACCTTCATGAAAAGCTGCATACATAGCACAGCTTTTCTCAAGCAGAGCTTAATGATTTGATTTTTTTCTTCCTTCATAGCTGAATCAGTTTTTCCCTAGGTCTTGGTTCATGTTTTCTCACTGAGTACATGACTTAGGAGAAGTTTAGAATGAGTATTTATGGAATTCTGTTCAACATTCTTCTCTACTACAGCTAACAGCAAGAGTGCATTCATGTCCTCACTCTTTGATAGGTGCTTTCCTCCATCTACACAGTTTTTCCTGTCACTCATTGTAGCTCTGTTCTGCTAACTCACAAGCTTCATGTGTCACTGGCTTTTTCTGTTCACTTTGCTTTTAAGAATTTATCATGATAAATATATATAATTATTTAAATATAATATATTCAGAAACCCTTGCTTCTTTTACTAGCATGTTTCTGAAATGCTGAATGCCTGCTATAGAGCATTTCAACTCCAACAACCACTTAATACTAAATGATCTAGCCTCTTCATTCCTTGTTATCTTTATTTCTTTGATATGCCCTGCGGCTGGGCACTAAAAATTAGCTTCTGGTACCGGATTTTCCACAGTTTTTCTTATTACTTTCCTACTCTCACTCGTCACTAATTCATGGCTATCTTTAGGTTAGAAGTAGCATTCTGTTGAGCTCACTAGTATCTTTATGGCTGCCATTGGCTCCCTGATAGCTACTGTAGGACCTTTTGTCAAAAGATGCATTTCTGTTTCCCTCTTGAAGTAGTGAGGACTGACAGTGGAGAGAATTCACTTCACTTACAAAATTGATTAGTTTGGAAACAATCACTTGTGTAATTAAGATAGGTCAAGCCAAGTTTCTTTATAAATAATTCATCAGGAAACTACTCCATAAAATGCTACAGAAATGTCACTCCAGGTGCACTCTTTTTAAACTATTTCTGTATAAATCAATTAAGGTGTTTTATTTTGACACTCGGTGTCAGTATTTACAAAACTTGGATAGACAAGTCCATCCCTGCAGCATGCATTTGCAAATAACTTTACTCATTAATGTTTAATTAAGACAGAGGAAAACTGTCCTTGATATTTTGCTGCAATTAGTGCTCTCTATACCCCAGTGACTTTCCATGATGAATTACTTTTCAAATGCAAAGTGAAGTGATTAAATAAAGCTGAAGATTCTCTAGCCATTGCACATCCTACAATTTCAAGCAGATACAAAATGCAGATGATAACTGTTTTGTAAAACTATTATAAAACACTATGCTAACTATCTAAATGGGGAGGAAAAAAAAGAAATAATTTAATTGTTTTTTATTTTTCCCCTAACATAAACTCTTGAGAGTGGTTTTGGTGTCCTGAAAATCTGATTGATTTGTGAGACATAAAAGCTCAAATTTAGACCACATCTCAGAGGGTTCAGCTGATTTTTTTTTATTTTTTTTTTTAATGCTCCATGTCTACTTCTAAACTCTTTCACATTTGTATTATGGTAAAAAGCAGGAAAATCACAAAACACAGAAAACATCCAGTTGGAAGAGGCCTCAAAGATCATCCAGTCCAACTCTCAACCCAGCACTGAAAGGTCAACACTAAACCATGTCCCTAAGTGCTAGGTCCACACTCTACTTAAACACCTTCAGGGACGGTGACTCCACCACTGCCAAGGACAGACCATTCCAATGTTTTATAACCCCTTCTGTGAAGAACTATTTCCTACCACTCAGCCTAAACCTCCCCTGGTACAGCTTGAAACCATTTGCTCTGGTCCTGTCACTTGCCACCAAGGGGCTGCCCCCTTTTAGCTCCAACTTCCCTTCAGGTAGCTGTAAAGAGCGATGAGGTTGGTCTACCCTCAGCCTCCTCCAGATTGAACAACCCCAGCTCGCTCAGCAACCCTAAACAGCATGTGGTTTGCTCACATACAAGCACCTGATAGCCTTTCTTTCCTTCTTTCATTTCTATTCATACCTGCTGGTATAACCATCATAAAAAAATGCCTCAGCTGTTTGAAAAACTACATTTTAATTCTTCTAGATGTATTATTTTTTGAAATATTTTCCAGATTGAAATAGGATAAAATGCAAACAAATTATTTCAATATTGAAGTCTGCAATATTTTGCTCTAGATGCTCCACAGCACAGTCTTTTGAAAATGAAGGCTCCTTCCAAGCACCCCAGTTGCCAGTCTACAGGAGATGCCCCCCCAACAGGGACCTTGAAGCCCAGACAGCTGCTCACAAAAATCACTAGAGTGCCTACTCTGCAGTTCACAATGGCCTTCTCTCTTTTACACTTTCTAAGCTGGGAACAGAGATGATCCTAACACTGCAGCTAACTTCACCCTGAAGCACCTAGCATCACCAGCACCACTGCAGGAGTCCCTGCCAAGCCTCTGGTGTTTGTGTCGTCTTGGGGTTTGGGCAGTGCTGAGTGACTTGAAATAGGAGAGCAAGAGGGGTAACATTAGGACGCAGAGATAAAGAGTGCAGCTTCGGGGAAAATAACCTTGAAAAAGTTGGCAGAGAAGCTGCAAAGTTAGCTGTGTGAGGGGACTAAGGGGGGACTGTCAGCCAGATTTGCTCCTAGGATGTGTGGACAGACCATACTCTGTTGTGCAACCTATCAGAATTATATACCTTGTATTAGCTCTCTATATAAGCATTGCTTTTAGCTGCAATAAAGGTTTGACTTATGCATCACATTGATGTCTCAGCATCATTCCAGTCCCTGCAAAATCTAGGTGACCCCAGAAGTGTCTCATCTGGTTAAAGACCTGAGAGCCTGCAATAGTGGCTTTTCAACTCACGGCTTCCAGTACAACAAGATAGTGAAGACCTAGACTGAAGAGCTGGCTAATAAGCAGGCAAGAGTCTGACTAAAACCTTTTCTACAGTATCTTTACAGAAATCACATCACTTTGCAAAACATTTAAATGTTGATGGAATAGAAAATTGTAATTTTATATATATATATATAAATATTACACTTGGTTTCTTTCTGTTGCCT
>WAAF01008171.1:0-87411 GCA_013400475.1 Tricholaema leucomelas
TTTTGCAGTCACTGGCTAATACACATCCATGACCACTGAATTTCTGTTAGCCTTTCATCCATCACATCACATCACATCACGTCATGTCACATCACACAGTCAAACAGCCAGCTCAGGTCAGCATTCTTCTTTCTGTCTCAAGGACAAGAACATTTTGGGGGCAAGCAGCTGAGTGCGTTGATGTTCTACGTAAGCCATGTAAAAAGGCCTGATTTTCTGAAGCAGGTGAGACAGACACCTGGTTTCTAAAAGCCAGCTGCTTTTAAAGGGTCTCTAACTAGACTTCTGAACACCTGTGTCACCAAAGTTGACCTGTGTGCTTTGTCTGAAGTCACACAGGGAGTTAAAGGCAGGGAAGAATGAGTAACTGATTCCTGCTTTCAACTGACTTGCGATGCCTCCTTTGCCTACTCATTAGATTTCTCAGTCGTTTGGTCTAGTCTACCCTTTTTGCATGTCGTAATTGCTCACCAAGATACATCACCTTCCTCCTGCTGCTTTGTCATTAACATTCCTTTTTCCTGTGCTGCTTGCCCCTAGGAGCAAACCAGTCAATGCACTGGCATCATAACACTGGTACCAATTACCTGGTTATTCTCTTGTATTTCCCCTCTTTGTCCTGCTGCTTTGTTTCACGTTTCACTTGCACACAAAACTGATTTTGGATAGTACAGTATCTAGAATAATGTTGCTACAACAATGGAAGGATTACAGGATTTGCTTGACATCCATGTTGCTTTTCCAATTTAAAATCAGCTTCAGACACTGTGAAACAGACTTTAAGAACCTTATACTTTGTGCCTTGTGCTTATTAGGGCAAGATTGCTGCTAAAAATGATTTTTAGCTTCCCAGTTTGAGTCTCTCAGGTCTGTGTATTTCATAGAGTTGTAGAATCAACCAGGCTGGAAGAGACCTCCAAGATCATGCAATCCAACCTATCACCCAGCCCTATCCAGTCAACTAGACCATGGCACTAAGTGCCTCATCCAGGCTTTTCTTGAACACCTCCAGGGATGGTGACTCCACCACCTCCCTGGGCAGCCCATTCCAGTGGCAAATGTGGTAGGACTGAAGTCACTCTATCTCCTCCAGAGGACAATGTTTAGGAAACTTACCCTGTGCTAAATTCCTGTTGCTTGTTGCCTGAGAGTGCTGTCATGTGCCAGAACTGCAGGAGCAGTTTGTGTGTGAGGCTGTGGGGCTGCCTCTGTCAGCTTTATAGTAAAGAATTTTCCCTGGACTGTACACAACCCTCATCCCTACAGTTGAGTGGAAGGATGAACAAACTGGGATATTTCATCCCAGTAACTACACATACAAAAATGTTTTTTTTTTGTTTTTTCCTGCTAGATACAGTTAGTATTTTTGGAATTATTGGTTTGTTTTGCTTTGTACTGAACAGAAAGTAAGCATTTCTAATACACTTCCAGCTGGGAGCTATCCCTCCCTTCATCATCACCCTATCTCAAAGGAAGTGAAGCAAGGTGGGGCTTGCTTTCTTCTCAGGTGCAACAATTACACAGAATCACAGAATGTTAGGGGCTGGAAGGGACCTCTAAAGATCCTTCAGTCCACCCCCCTGCCAGAGCAAGACCACCATTTTTTTGTTGTTTGTTTTTACAGTCCAGTTTACATTTTTATTGTTAACTTATTCCACTTCTCTTCCATGGTCTAGCTGATTGGACAGGGCTGGGTGCTAGGTTGGACTGGCTGATCTTGGAGGTCTCTTCCAACCTGGTTGATTCTATGATTCTATGATCTCCCTCTTTNGAGTCTCTGTGGTGCGCACTGGGTGAATGGGAGTGGGATCTTAAAGGCCGGGGGGCCTGGTGGCCCCCCGGTTAGCTAGGCCAGAGACTTGATAATCAGTGTAATGTCACCCATGGGTGCTGGCTGGGCCTCCTTACTTAGGTTGAGCTCCTTTCTGTTTATCTGCTTTTTTTCTACTTGCTTATGATGTGCTTAAAGTGCTTGGCTGAACTGGAGGCTCCTGGGGCATACTATTGTGTTCCTGTAGAAGTGTTTCAGTTGGAAAAGCCCTCTGAGAAAACCAAGCCCAGCCTTCAGCCCAACACCACCGTGGCCATTAAACCACATCCCAGACTGCCATGGCTACATGTTGCTTGAACATCTCTGGGGTAGTGAATCTGCCATCACCTTGGGTAGCCTGTTACAATACTTGCCCACTCTTGCAGCAAAGAAATTGTTCCTCATGTTTGACCTAAACCTTTCCTGGTATAACTTCAGGCCATTTTTTTTTTCCTCATTCTATCACCTGATTCCAAGAAGAAGAAACTAAGTCCCACCTCACTGCAACCTTCTTTCAGAGAGCTGTAGAGAGCAATGAGGTCTCACCTCCTAACACCTTCTAATTAACTAAACCATGACAATAAGTGCCTCATCCAGCCCCTTTTTAAACATCTGGTAACAGTTTTATTCTTTGCATCCAAAAAGACCTTAAGAAAAAGGAGAAACACCTCACCCAGGTTCATTTAGTTCATCCCTCTCAGACTTTCATGCATAAGGTGGGATGGGGCTATTGGGACATCACATCCTTGCAAGCCTTGCACAGCTGTGTTACAGACTGAGTTTGTTTGGAGGGGACCTCTGGAGGTCTCTGACTCAAACTCTTCCTTAAGCAGGTTCAATCTCAAGTTTAAATCCAACCACACGGTTAATTCGGGCAGCTCAGTACTCCCCCAGTTGAATTTGAGTTCCACTGGAGTGGCAGTGGTGATAACAAACCCTCCATGCCCCCTGCCTCACCACTCCCTCTGTTAGAACCTATTCGCTTAATATTTAACTAGATTGCTGCCCTGCTCGTGCCTGCTGCCCTTTGTCCAATGCCCAGCGGCTTCAGGAGCCGCTCGGCTCCATCTTTCCCGCATCATTGCCAGGCTGGCTGCCGGGCGGCTGCCTGCACCAGCGGTGCTGCAGCTAGAGGAGCACCGGCTGGTTGCAAGCGAGAGGCACGTCCTCGGCTGGTTGCAGCGGGAAGAGTTTTCCGTGAGCGCAACGGGGCTGGGTTGCCGGCGGCCATCGCTTGGTTCTTTGCTGGCTCTGCGCGGGCAGGTGCCCTGCCAGTGTGCCGCCCGGGGGCCTGCGGCGCAGGTCGGAGCGGCCCGGGTGGGAAGGGCCGCGGGGGTTCACGGGGTCAGGCGGTGGGATTCGCACCAGTCCGGCAGATTTAACGCGCCTCTTCCCACGCCGAATTAAATCCTGTCCTTAGCTTAACCCTTTGACCGACCTGCTCTAAAAACATAGTTCATGACTTCTTTTTTTTCCTTCTTCCTCCCCCCCCGCCCTTTGTCACCGTCCAAGCCCCAGCTTCGGCAGGCAGCCCGCAGGGACGTGACGTGCTTGTGCAGCGCCGCCAAGGCTTTGGCTCCGGCCGGGCAGTGCGCTGCGAAGCGCTGGCGGAAGCAGGACTCGGTGGCAGCAGCTCCTTCCGCGCAAATCCCGGGCGGTGTTTCCCCTGCGTCAAGCCCCCCGTGTCTCCGCCCGCCCCGGGCCGAGCCCCGGCTGCGCGCTCGGGAGGTTCAGGGGGCAGCCAGCTTGGGACACGGCGCTGTTCGTGCGGGGGACAGCCAGCTTGGGACACGGGGCTGTGCCTGCTGGGGGGAGCACGGGGCTGTTCCTGGCGGAGGACCCTCTCCAGGGCCCTGGCACTGAACCGCGTTGCCTTCGCAGCACCCATGCAGTACGTCAGCACACGGGGAGGCGTGGGGGCTGTGGACTTCGAGGGAGCCCTCTTCTCTGGCTACGCAGCCGATGGGGGCCTCTTCATGCCGCAGCGCATCCCCGCGCTGGATGGGGACACCCTGCGGCGCTGGAGCCGTCTCTCCTACCGGGAGCTGGTGAAGGAGCTCTGCTCTCTCTTCATCCCGGCTGCGCTGATCCCGCCGAGCACCCTCAACGGTGAGCCCCAGCGCTGCGGGGAGCTGCCCGGAGCCAGGGGCGTGAGGCGTTTGGAGCGCTCGAGTGTGGCTGCCTGCCCCCAGAGGCCGGAGCCTGATGCGCTATTGCCTGCTCTGTTCCGCGTCCTTCCCTTCTCCGTCACCTTGCTGGGGCTTGTCACCTCCTGGAGAGGGTGTGTGCAGACAGGGATTTTGCTGACCAGCGATGGCTGCTGCCATGGCCCAGCGCTGCCGCTCTGCCGGGCTCCAGACCTGCCCTCCCGCCAGAGCTTGCTGCTGCTCCATGCCCTCTGCAGCCCCAGCTTTGGGTGTTTGTGACACTTAACGGCTCTCGCTGCCGGCAGAGGGCACCTGCAGCCTCTGTCTCCACTGCGCTGCCGTCACATCTGGGGGTTCTCTGTTGCAATTTACCAGACTTTGCACTGGTGTGACTTTGCACGGAGCTTTCCAACACAGGGAGGCTGGGCTGGGTTACTAGTGTGAGCTAGCGACTGCTGATAACTAAGAATAACTTGTTGGGTATCTGTCAGTTCTCTGGCAACTGAGAATCTTTGGTTATGTAGAAAGCCTCTCAGGAGCATGAAGAGCAGAAATGAAGGAAGCTCTGTGTCAGGAAAGTTCTCCCCTACCGAATCTAACATACCTTTTCCCCTCTAGACCTGGTCGACAGGGCCTTCAGCAGGTTCAGGCTCAAGGATGTTGTCCATCTGTCCAGGCTGAAAGATGGGCTGAACGTTTTGGAGCTGTGGCATGGGGTTACTTATGCTTTTAAGGACCTGTCCTTGTCCTGCACGGGGCAGTTTTTGCAGTACTTCTTGGAGAAGAAGCAGAAGCATGTCACTGTTCTGGTGGGTGAGTACATCCCTCGGGGAGGGGGTGGAATTTGTAGGCAGGTCTTTTCCTTGAGAGCTGTGACCCTATGATCCTCTCCATAAATGGCCCAGGGTGGTGTTGTCTCATGTGTGATTGCTCTCTGGGCAATGCCAGGGTGGCTGCTTTATCCTAAAGCATCTCCTGGAGCATCCCTGCAGCTTTTTCTTGCATGCAGCAGGGCAGGTCTGACTGACACGTTGATGTTTTGCTTTCTCTGTTCCCTCTCACTTTGAAACAGGGACTTCAGGGGACACAGGGAGTTCAGCCATCGAGAGTGTGAGAGGGCAGAAGAACATAGACATCTTTGTTCTGCTGCCCAAGGGGCTCTGCACCCAGATACAGGAACTGCAGATGACCACAGTCATTGAAGACAATGTCCACGTCTTTGCTGGTTGGCATTGCTGTTGAACTGCTTTATGGCCCTGCTGTGGCAGAACGAGGGCCCCAAACGTCAGGGGGTTGCTGCCTTAGCAGCTGCCTTGGCCAGCCAGGCCGTTGCCACCACAGTCACTGGGCCAGACAGTAGCACAGTTGCAGACTGCCCCTGTTTGAGCCAGGAGCAGACATTCCCGTTTTGGTGACCAGGTGGTTCAAGGCTTCCTTTTATTTTTCCTGTCCACAGATCAGAGCTGTCTCCTTGCAGGCAGTTCCTGTTTAGCTGACGAATCCAGCACTGTTTCCTGGCCTTGAAAGAGTGGAGAGTCAGCTCTTTCCTCTTTCCATCCCCCACTGCTGTGCTGTGCCCCATGGGCAGAAAGCACCACTGGGTGCCTGAGCTGTCCCATGAGCAGCTGTGCTCTGCTCGGCCAGGTCCCACCTTGGCATCTCACAGGGGATGTACCCATTTACCTTCCTGGCATGAGCCATTTACTTCCTTGGTATAAGCCAGACCCCAGAGTGCCATGTGTGCAGAACCCCCCCAGCACCCCTGCTCTGCTGCTCACTCCCAGCTCATGCAGCTCCTGAGTCACAGCCAGCTCAGGGTCCCTCAGCTGCAGGGCCTGAGGCTGGCCTCGTTTCTGAGCAGAAGGGCCTGGTGCCTGCTGTGGTGATGCTGGCAGATCTGATCTTTCCTTTCTGCTCTTGGCAGCTCATGGGAACAGTGATGAAATCGATGAGCCAATCAAGGAGCTGTTTGCTGATGTGGATTTTGCCAGAAAACACAATCTGATGAGCCTGAATTCTGTCAACTGGTCCAGGATCATGGTGCAGATCGCTCACCACTTCTATGCTTACTTCCAGTGTGCCCCATCCCTGGACACCACTCCACTGCCAGTGGTGGAAATTGTTGTGCCAACAGGAGGAGGAGGAAACATCACAGGTGAAGGGAGTAAGATAGGTTAGGTGAGGAAGAGAGCTGTGACCTGTAGACTGAAAGCACTTTGCAGATACTGAGTATTGCTTCTGATTGAAACACCCATTCTCTGCTGGGATCTCTTCAGAACCACTTACATTTTATTACTCACAGCTGGTTATTACTCATCCAGGTGTCACTGGCAATCTGCAAGCTGCAGAAGATCCCAAACCACCCTTGGATGATGGCCGTGGCTATCTTGAGATTGGGCATGTTAGAAGAGGACAGAATATGCTTGATTCAGGAAAGAGGGAAAATATTGTGGTTCTGATTTCCTGAGTGAGGCGTGGAGTCCTGCCTGGTTTGCAGGGGAATGCACAGTCAGGAGAACTACTCTTAATTGCCTTGTCTGGCCTCCTAAGCATGAGTCTTGAATTACCTCAGTCCCAAAATAGGTGCACAGCTGTGATGCACTCAGTTGCATTCGTTGCACTTCCAGGCTACCCGGCCAGGGCAGCACTAACAATCTGAGAGCCCCGCACCTAGGGTGTGGTGTTCAGCTCTGGGCCCTTCACTGCAGGAAGGACATTGAGGTTCTGGAGCATGTCCAGGGCAGAGCAGCAAGGCTGGAGGAGGGCCTGGAGCAACTGGGGTGAGGAGAGGGGCTGAGGGAGCTGGGGTTGTGCAGGCTGCAGACTTGGGGAGGCTGAGGACAGAGCTCTGCAGCTGCCAGGGCCGGGGGGGGTGGGGGTGTGTGTGGTGAGGATGGAGCAGTCTCTGCTCTTTGGTTGTGGTGGCAAGGGACAGCAGCAGAGGAAGTGGTTCCAGGCTGCCCCAGGGGAGGCTCAGGCTGGAGCTCAGGAAATAGTTCTGTACTGGAAGGGTTCTCAGCCCTTGGCACAGGCTGCCCAGGGCAGTGCTGGAGTCACCATCCCTGGGGGTGTTGCAGCAGGCTGTGGAGCTGGCGCTGAGGGACTTGGCGTAGTGCTGGGCCTGGGTGAGCTTGGAGGGCTCCTCCAACTGGATGTTTTCTGTGATTCTGTGATTTCTTGCTTGAAGAGCAGCTGCTTGGCCTCTTGGTCCCCTGCCCATCTGTCTTCCCAGGAGGAGATGCTGAAGGGTCAGCGTTTGATAGCAGATGGACTGTTGCATCTCTGGCTTTTACAGTCTGGTGCTCTCCCTAATGCCTAAAGACAGCTATCTGGAGTCCCTTAAGGGACCATGCTTGCCTGCTTCTGAGCTACCTGCTCCATCCATTGGTGCAGTGACTTCTGTGCGGGGTGTCCTTGGAGGTTGCCCACCAGCAGGTGTGTCTGTTGCTGTGTTTGCAGCTGGCTGCATTGCCCAGAAGATGGGGCTGCCCATCCGCCTGGTTGCCGTGGTTAACAGCAATGACATCGTGCACAGGACTGTGCAGCATGGAGATTTCTCCCTGTCCCAGAGCGTGAGGGCCACCTTAGCATCAGCCATGGATATTCAGGTCAGTAGTGAATTGGCCCAGATGAGACCAATACCCAATATGTGAGTTTGACCCTGTTCTTTCCCATGTCCTCTGTTCTCCCTGGTTCGTGAGAGTATGGTTCTGCCCCTGGCCATGCCAAGCCTTAAGAGGTGTGCCACGCAGCAGCATTTGTGCAAAGACACCTGCTTCAAATGCCTCCATCCTCACTTTTCAGGCCTGACTTGGTAAACCTCACTGTTAAATGCTGGGAGTCTGGGGTTTGTTACATCCTCTGCTACAAGGACAGGCTGAGGGAGCTGGTGTTGTTTGGCCTGGAGAAGAGAAGGCTCTGGGGAGACCTAATAGTGACCTTCCAGTACCTAAAAGGGCTACATGAAGGCTGCAGAGGGACTGTTGGCAAAGGCCTGCGGGGACAGGACGAGGGCAATGGCCGCAAACTAGAGCAGAGCAGGTTGAGATTGGATGTGAGGAACAAGTTCTGCACCGGGAGACTGCTGAAACACTGCAGCCGGTTGCCCAAGGAGGTAGTTGAGGCCCCAGCTCTGGACATGTTCCAAGTGAGGCTGGACAGGGCTGTGGGCAACCTGCTTTAGTGGAGGGTGTCCCTGCTGAGTGCAGGGGGTTGGAGTGGATGAGCTTTGGAGGTGCCTTCCAGCCCTCCTGTGACTTTGGTGCCACATAAGGAGTAATCCCAGGAGAATCCCAGCAGCTGCTGTGTCTTTGCAGTACCCAAAGCCAAAGCTGGGACTGCTGTCTGGCCCTGAAGTCAGGAAGCACCACCCAACTCATGTTATCCTGCCAAAACTTTCCTTGGGAACAGTCCCCAGCATGATCTCCAAACTGGGACCCAGCAGCTCTAGTGGCATGGGGCAAAGTCAGAGCTGGCTAATGGCTTACATGGCAAGGGCAGCACTTAGAGCGGTGGCCTGGCCCCACTCAGCTCCCTGCTGTCAGTGTGGTCACTGCAGGGCAAACTATAAGCTGGTATGGATGGAGGGTGAAGGGGAAGGTCTGGATGTGGGAGCAGCCAAAGTCAGGAGCAGGGGTGTCAGGAGGACAGTGATGGAAAGCCACCATGTGATGTAGAGTATGCTGAGGCCTCACCTGCACTGCTGTGCCCAGCTATGGGCCCCAACACGAGAGAGACCTGGACCTGGTGGAGAGGGTTCAGAGGAAGACAGGAGGATGGGCAGAGGGCTGGAGAACCTCTGCTATGGGGACAGGCTGAGAGAGCCTGGAGAAGAAAAGGCTCCAAGGAGACCTCAGAGCTGTACTTCAGTACCTGCAGGCAGGCTGGGGAGACTGTTCAGAAGGGCCTGTGGGGAGAGGCAATGGTTTGAAACTGGAGCAGGGCAGAGTTAGGTTGAACATCAGGAGGAAGTTGTGCACAGTGAGGGTGGTGAAGACAACTGGTACAGGCTGCCCAGGGCTGTGCTTGAGGAGACATTGAAGATCATTGTCCCTGGAGACACTGAAGATCAGGCTGGATGTGTCCCTGTGCAGCCTGCTCTAGCTGGAGGTGTTCCTGCTGCCTGCAGGGAGGTTGGACAAGAGGCTCCTGGAGGGTCCCTTCCAGCCCGGTGCAAGCTGTGAGACTGTGATCCCAAAGACTTGTCTCAGGGTGCGGGGGAAGATCAAAGTGCCCTCAGCTCCTGCCAAGACAGAGGTGGCAGTAGGACCCCACTTTAGGCACCAGAGAACCTACACAGGTGCTCTCCTGCCTGAGACACGCTTCGGCTGCTGCTGCTGCTGACCTCTGGCTTTATTATCCCAGGAGCCTTACAACGTGGAGAGGATCCTCTGGCTGCTGTCGGGCTCGGACAGCCGCCTGACACAGGCACTGATGGAGCAGTTCAGTGTGTCCAAGAGCCTGAAGCTGCCGCAGGACTTGCACAGGAAGGTCAGTTCCTCACGGCCCTCTTTGCCCATGTGGGAGGAGATTTGTGGCTGCCAGCTGTTTCCAGCTGATTTTCAGTATCAATTGAAGTAGGTACATCCACTTGGTGATTTGGTCAGAGGTTCCTCTCCCCTAAGAGAGTGAAGGAAGTTACCAAATGAATCTTTGTATGCCGTGATGAAGCTGCATGTGACAGGACAAGGGGTGCTGGGTTTAAACTACGAGAGGGATTCAGCCTAGATACAAAGACAGATCTTTTACTCTGAGGGTGGTGAGATCTTGGCACAGAGAGTTTGTGGAAGCTTTATTCATGGAACCGTTCCAGATCAGGTTGTTTGGGGCTCTGAGCAACCTGCTCTGGTTGCAGATCTGCCTGCTGGCTGCAGGGGGTTGGACGCCATGGCCTTTAAAGTTCCCTTCCAACCCAAACCATTCTGTCTGTCTATGAGAGTGGAGATCTTGCACCAAAATGTGAGCGTGAGGCCAGAGGAGTTCTCTGTTTGAGACCTCACCTCCAATCCTGCCTCCAGCTCTGCTGTCCCCAGCACAAGAAGCACACATAGTTGCTGGGGTGAGTCCAGAGGAGGCCACAAAGATGAGCCAAGGGCTGGAGCAGCTCTGCTGTGAGTACAGGCTGAGGGAGCTGGGGGTGTGCAGTCTGCAGAGGAGAAGGTTCCAGGGGGACCTCAGAGCTGCTGCCTGTGCCTGAAGGGATCTTTCAGGAAGGCTACAGAGGGACTTTTGCTGAGGGTGTCTGGAGACAGACCAAGGGGAATGGTTTGGAGCTGAGGAAGAAGCTTTTCAGTGTGAGGGTGGTGAGACTCTGGAACAGGTTGCTCAGGGAGGCTGTGGCTGCCTCCTCCCTGGGGATGTTGAAGGCCAGGCTGGATGAGACCCTGAGCAGCTGAGTCTAGCTGGGAGGTGTCACTGCCCATGGGTAGAGTTGCAGTAGGTGATTTCTGAGGTATCTTCCAACCTGAGCCGTTCTGTGATGATGATTCTATGATGATGGAGGTGTCAAGACTCCCTTTTCAGTTACTTTTCTAAATCTCCATCTTTCCAAAAGTGATAAAAAGCTGCCTACAACTTCAGCAGCATATTCACCCTTCCCTTCCTTGGCCACTCTGGGGCCAGCACTGGCCCCATGCCTGCCATTTGCTGACCCTGGTGCTGCGATTCATAGAATCGTAGAATCAAGCAGGTTGGAAGAGACCTCCAAGCTCCTCCAGCCCTGGCCAATCAACCAGACCATGGCACTAAGTGCCCCAGCCAGGCTTGGCTTCAACAGTGTCAGTGTTGTGGCAAACTGGAGCACGAAAACAGAGCAGAGACAAAACACAGGAGAACGCTAAGTGCTTGGGCTGGCAGGCTCTGTGCCAGGTGCAAAGCCCTGACTCTTCCCATCCAATACTCACTGTGCCCTTTGAGCCTCCTGTGCCCAGCACCTGCTCCTGTTTACACAGCAGCAAGCTAAAGCCTTGCATCAGTAAGAGCAGAGCAGCTTTGCTGAACTCTCCAAGCCCTCAGAAACTGCCTGGCAGCATGCAGATAGTGCTGAGCTGAGCCTTGGCTCCTCTGCACCCACGCTCCCAGCACCTGTGCATGGGACCCCTCGCTCTCACCTCTCGTGCCTGGGCAGCGGACAGCTTGCTCTGTTGCTGCAGGTGGGCCAAAAGAGCAGTGCTCACAGACAGGGGACTGCAGGGTTGGAAAGCTGAAATGGAAAGGCTATTTACAAGTGCTGACCTCCTCCCTTCCAGTGCTGCCCAGGCACACACTGCAGTGCTGCAGTTCCCTAGTGGTGAGCACAGCAAGGCATACACAAATCGAGATCCAGCCTTAGCCCAGTCCTTCCACCTGGGCTTAGGCCAGAACCTTCCCCTGCCACACCTCAATTTCACACCTCAGGCCCAAAAGCTGCAGTAAGAATGAGCTCTGCCAAGGCCTAGCCAGGCTGCCAGCACCTCCCTACCAAAACCTGGGATAAGGAAGCCTGTGCTGCTGGGGGAGAGTTGGGCAGGAGAAGAGCAGACACTGACTTTGCAGGCAGGTTTATAGAGATGCAGGATTATGGGAGGAAATACAAAGACTACACTCTCCAGTACACCTGCTGGACATATCTAGCTTCTGGAGGCCTTCACCTTTGTGGCCCTTACAGGCACATACAGGCTCAAACCAGCACATGGCCCCAGCCCCATGGCGCTTCCCAGCAGTGCCTGGTGCCCCAGCTGCAGAGGCAACTCCTTTTCCTTCAGTCTCTGGGGAATCCCAGCCTCCAGCCTCCCTGTTTCCAGCTGCTTTGCTGAATGCCCATGGGACCAGCCTGGCTGGGACCATGGTGGATGGTGATGTCCTGGGCAAACCTCTTTGTTCATCCTGGCTTGAAGCTGTCTGAGACCCTGCACTCCTGCTCAGCCTCCGATGATGACATCGTGGGAGCCATACGGCGTTGCTGGGAGGAGAACCTCTACCTGCTGTGCCCACACTCGGCCGTGGCTGCTCACTACCACTACTGCCAGCCAGATGGGTAAAGACAGGGGGGCTGAAAGGAAGCTGCAGTGGGGTGGGGGTTGGTCTCTTCTCTCTGATATCAGGTGATGGAACAAGAGAATCTGTCCTGAAACTGTGCCAGGGGAGGGTTAGGTTGGAGATGAGGAAAAACGTCTTTGCTGCAGGAGTGGTCAGGCACTGGCGCAGGCTGCCCAGGGAGGTGGTGGAGTGCCCATCCCAGGAGGTGTTCATGAAGCTGTAGATGTGATGCTTCAGGACATGGGGCAGTGGTCGTGGTAGCTGGGTTATGGTTGGACTCACTGACCTCAGAGGCCTTTTCCAAGCGAAGCAATTCCGCGGTTGCGCCTCTGCTCGTGCAGCAGCTGCAGCTCAGTTCTTGCTCTGCTCTCCCTTGCAGCACACCGCGGTGCTGCTTAGCTCCAGCCTCCGCAGCCAAGTTTCCGGAGGCCGTGCTCCGAGCTGGCCTGGCTCCCCAGCCTCCTCCTGCCATCACGGCGCTGACAGCTATGGAGAGCAGATCCACGCCCCTGGAGCGGGACCAGGACTGGGCGCAGGTGCTCCGGGAGCTGATCGAAGCGGCGGCAGAGCGGCGGGGGACGGCTGGGCGGGGAGTCACCCAGAGCTGAGCTGCCCGAGCACGGCCGGCAGCAGAGCCCAGTGCTGCTGGGGGGAGAGGAGCCGGTGCTCCTGTTCAGGGAGCCAGCAGCCAGGGCAGACGCTGCTCGGTGGGACCATTTCATACCAGTTTCAGTAAAGAGCTCGGCAGCTCTCTCCTCTTTTTCTTACTGGTTCACACAAACCGACTGAAGCCCTGACCGAAGCCTCCTGCTCCAGCATCCCTGCTGCTGCACAAAGCTCCCCCAGCACTACCCACAGTCACTGCCTTCCCGAGCAGCACCCAGCCCCGTGCTGGGGGGCTCAGCCCAGTAGCACCCAAGATGACACTAGGTACAAGCTGGAACCCAGGAAGTTCCACCTCAATGTGAGGAGACACTTTTTTGGTGTGAGGGTGCTGGAGACCTGTAGCAGGCTGCCCAGAGAGGCTGTGGAGCCTCCTGCTCTGGAGACTTTCCAAACCCACCTGGATGCATTCCTGTGTGCCCTGCCCTGGGTGCTCCTGCTCTGGCAGGGAGCTTGGGCTGGATGATCTCTGCAGGTCCACCCCCTGCCATTCTATGATTCCATGCTCAAGAGGAAATCCTTGCAGATCTGGAGTGGAACTGCTTTGCCCATCCCTGTAATTGAAGCTGTGCCAGGGATCATTCCCAGGCATGGAGACTTGCTCTGTTCTAAATAACAGATGTTTGTCCTGGGCACGTCTATCTGCAGAGTTACTCTCCAGTGCTGTATCTCGCAGTTTTGGATCCCTGTTGCAGACTCTTCCTGGACAACTTCCACTGAGGCAAATGGGAAGTGGGAAATTCCCTTTCTCCTCTTCTGCCTGAAACTTCAGACCTTTCAATACCACGTCCCCATCATATACATATAAATATATAAATACCTTGTGTGGGAGCTGCCTCCACAAGCCATGCATCTGGCAGGGATCTCTTGTGCCTAAAAAGGGTGGGGGAAAAAAGGAATAATTACAACGGGGGGGGAATCCCCCTTTGCCATCAAAAAAATTCCCCCTTTGACATCAAAGGAAGTCCTGTAATGGGAGGATTAATTTGAAGGTTTAGTGGCATTTAGCAGGGTGAAAGTACCTTCTGTGAAGTGAATCAGCATGGGCTGGTGCGGAAGGGAGTTGGAAGCTTTGCCTGGCTGCAGGCTGCCTTGCTGGCACCTGGGCAGCCTTCTCCTCGGCTCCCCCCAGCCCCGCACTGCCTCCTTCCAGCCCACCGAAACTCTTCAGGAGAGGAGGGACTCACCCCGCAGCCAAAGCAGGGGCTGAGGCTGCTCCAGCCCGGTTAATAGGTGAGGGAAACGTTCTCTTGAATGTGATGGAAAATCCTGCAGCTCCTGGAGACGTTTGATGCTTTCAAAGTTAACGGCTCTGCTAGTTGTGTGGTGGACCCCATGGTGGGGTCCAGGAAAGGTCTGGTGCTGCATGGATCATCACCCCTCCTCAGCAGCCAAACCAGCCACCTAAACACCTCTGATGGAAGCAGCAGTGCAGCCTTGTCCTCAGGAACAGCCTTACCCCAAAGGCTGGCTTTGCAGTGGGGGGCAGTGCACCAGATCCCTCGTGGTGCTGGTGAGAAGTCCCTGATGCCCCCTGCCTGCCGTGGTCGGCTGCCTCTTTGGTGGATGCAGAGGTTATACTGGTTGGACTCCACCACCTCTCAGATTTGCTTCCCAGCATCCTGTGGCTGCCCAGTGGTAATTTAGTTGTTAATCATAGCTGCAGCCATTTGGTGAGGGGGCAGAGGCCTGAAATCACAGCCAGCTCCACATCTGAGCAAGGGCTTGCAAAGCCAGCTCCTTCCTGGGACTGCAGCAGGAAGGGGAGCTTGGAGGGCAAAGGGCTGGACCCAGGCCCCTAACAGGGGTGGCAGCAGGAAAGGCAGGGTGGGGGCCACTGAACCTGCAGCATGGTAAAGCCCTGGTATGCTCTGCCAGCATAAACCATGGCAAATGCATCCCCATGCTGCCCTGCCACTGCCCCAGGGCAGCAGGATGTGTAAAGGCCCTGACCTTGCTGTGTGTGATGCCCATGTGAAAAGTTATCAACCACAGGATAGCCCTGTGGGGTGCAGGTGCTGCTTCTGTCCCAGTCCAAACCAGACGGGAGTCGTGCAAGTCACTGTGAAAGCTCTCTCTGGCTTTTCTGGTGGCAGTGAGGCTGGCAGAGCCTGTTTCACAGCTGGGGTGCAGGCAGAGGCAGCAGAGCCAGGCTGGGCTGGCAGGGTGGTCGTGCTCCCGCAGAGGGCAATGCGTGGCTGCATGTGGCAGTTCAGCTGCCTGGGGTGTGGGCATGAACCCAGCCTTGCAGACATGTCATGTCCCACCGCCTGCTCAGGGACGTAGCATCCCTGGCACACTGGGAGCTCCCACGGGCTCCAACGTAGGTGCTTGGCCTGATCACCTATCCTCAGGTCTCCTCAGGCCTGAGAGGGAGGGTTGGAAAGTCAGGCAGAAAAGTGGTGCTCCTCACCTGGCTCTTGGAGCAGATGCTGACTATGACAGGCTGTTGTGCTCCTGGGGCTGGCAACACATTAGCTCTTCCCCTTCCTGTGTGGAGTCCTGTGTGCAGTTCTGGAGCCCCCAACACAAGGACATGGCACTGTTAGAGCGAGTCCAGAGGAGGCCACCAAGATGGTCAGAGGGCTGCAGCAGCTCTGCTGTGAGGACAGGCTACAAGAGATGGGGCTCTGCAGCCTGGGGAAGAGAAGGCTTCAAGGAGATCTTGGAGTGGCCTTCCAGTATCTGAAGGGGGCTACAGGAAGGCTGGGGAGGGACTATTGACAAGGTCTGGGAATGACAGGACAAGGGAGAATGGGTTTGAAGGTTTGAATTGGCAGAGGGGAGATTTAGACACAGTGCTAGGAGGAAGTTCTTTGCAGTGAGGGTGGTGAGACACTGGCACAGATTGCCCAGGGAGATTGTGGATGCTCCCTCCCTGAAGGTGTTCAAGGCCAGGTTGGATGAGGTCTTGAGCAACCTGTTCTAGGGGCAGGTGTCCCTGCCTATGATCCTGGGTGATCCTTGAGGTCTCTTCCAACCTAAACCATTCTATGATTCCTGGAGCCCATCACAAATCCAGGCCAGCCTTGTGAAATAATGAATCCCACCCATCAACTGCTCAAGCTTTTCTCCAGAACAAATTCCAGTTTCAGGTGCTGCCCCACAGGCTGGTCTGATGCATGTGGTCGAGGAGACTGTGATGCACATGAGCCAGACGCCATCCCTCATGGGGACCTGGAGGTCAGGATACTCTTCACAGCGAGAGACGTGGCTGGGACCTGTTCCTAAGGCTTGCACACTTCATGGAGAGAGTTGGAGTGGAGATGCAATGTGTTGGGTTAGAACTGCAATGAGCTGGGAGAGAGGAATAGGGTCCTCTGTGGCTCAGCTGCCAGTAGCTCACACATCCCAAAGCATCTTGCTGTCTGTAGCCATCCGTGGGCATGTCCGACAAGGCATTAAGGTGCCTGTCCTGTCAGCGAGTTAGGATCTGGTTGGCTGCACCTGGGGGCTTGCCTTTCAGCTGCCTCCCTAGGAGCTAGCAGTCAGCCCCTGGTGCTGCACCCCGTGGAAAGGAAGCAGCAGGGCCGTGCTGTGCTTCATCACCTCAGCCACTGACCGTGCCTCCGGGAGCGCTGCCGAGCAAAGGGGAGCTGACAATTTGCAGTGCTGGCTGGGTTAGACTTCGGGGCAGGGGGAGTGTGTGTGTAAGACTCCTTCCCACTGGACTGCAGATAAGGATGCCGTTGCC
Source organism: Tricholaema leucomelas (assembly GCA_013400475.1). NCBI lineage: Eukaryota > Metazoa > Chordata > Aves > Piciformes > Lybiidae > Tricholaema lacrymosa > Tricholaema leucomelas. The sequence goes on from WAAF01008171.1 coordinate 16,331, forward strand.
CACCAGCAGGGCAGTCCAGCCTTCCCCTGTGCTTTGCCATGATGTCCACCCCCATCTTCCAGCTCCTGGCCACCCACCCGGAAAACTGATGTGGGGGCCTTTCCTTTGCTGACCAGGGCCTCATGTCCCTTCCTCTATCGCTGCCTTTCATGGGCTGGGAGGAGTAGGCAATGTCGTAAGTTAGAAGCCAATGCTTTAAAGCAGGGCTCTGAAGGGTTGGGAGGTGAATTACTATTTATAAGAGCCCGGGGGTGCTGTGTAATTTATGGACAGGTCTGAAGACAAGTAGGCGCTCAGGCGTGGGGATGAGCCCAGCGTAAGTGCTGAGATAGAAAAGTAGATAGATGGATGGATGGAGATAAGCTTCTTGCCCAGGAGAGCTGGAGACTGAAAAGCCTTCTCATGTAGACCTCTGCCCTGCCGGGGTGGCAGCTGCTCTGCCAGTGCTCTCTCTCCAGCAGAAGTAACCTCACATTTTCTGCAGATCATTGGTGTGCTCCTTTCTTGAAATGAACTCATCCCAAGCGCAAGGAGGAAGAAAAGAAACAACGAGAAGGAATAAGGAGTTGCTTTGTTGTTGCAATTTGCTGCTAGGCATTCCTATGTGTGCTAGTGATAAGTATTAATTAAACAACTTGCTGTTGTCTTGTAAATGCAGCTCTTTCGGCTGTAATTAAAGACAGACACCCAACCCTTTCTGTCTGCAGAGAGAGAGGCAGGCAGGCCTCCCGAGCCCGGCACCGCTTGGCTTGTAGCAGGAGGGGAGCGGAGAATGAGGCAAAACCAGTTTCCATTGAACACTCACCCCCTGCGTGTGTCCTTCCCGGGCAAAGCAACCATCTTCAAGAAGTTCAAAGAATGAGACTCTCAAGATCCCAGCCCTGCAATCAAAGTGAGTTTTTATGCCCTGGAGATCTTGCAGCTTCAAACATTTTAAGGGCAGAGGAGATCACTTTGTTTGATCTCTGACACAACGCAGGCTGCTGAACATCACTGCTGTGTTCATCGTCCTTGGCTTATGAACGCCTTTGTCTGGAGACAGGAGTCCATCCCTCTCACTTGCTGCTTGCTCTCCCCAGGCTTTTTTCACCCTTGCTGTGAAAAACCCCAGGCACTGCTGTACATCCCCATCCCCGTCCTGCTCTGGGGCTCAATACTCATCTCCCAGCGCCGGGAGTACTCCCTGGGGAAACCTGAGCTCCCTCCAAACCTGCTACCCTCTCACCTCTCCACCTGCAAGCAGGGACTCAGTGCTAAAGCTCTCTAGAAATGCAAAGAAGAAAGTCAGTTTTTCACATGCTGGAAAGCTACCCCAAGGAAAGTTTGCCCTATGACTGCAGTGCTGAACACCCTACACCTTGCATCGCTCCTGCCCTCGAAGGCAGCTGGGCTTTGGTTGACCAAAACGCTGCTGCTGCTCCATAAGCACATGAAGAGACACTGGCACCTGCTGTAGCACTGGAGGAGTGGGAGGGAAGACACAGCTTGCTTGGAGGATGCCCTCCTCACAGCTGCACCATGAAAGACAAGTTCCTGTTCCACAGCCAGGGGAACAGGGGTGTGGAGAGTGTGGGAGGGAAGAGAGGAGGTGCAGGGTGAATGGAGCCAACTCCTGCCTGTCATACAAATTCACAGACTGCATCGGGTTGGAAGGGACTCTCAAAGGGTATCATGTTCACCCTCCCTGCAGGCAGCAGGGACACCTCCGACATGACCAGGCTGCACAGGTACACATCCAGCCTGATCTTCAATGTCCCCAGGGACAGAGCCTCAAGCACAGCCCTGGGCAGCCTGTGCCAGTGTCTCCCCACCCTCACTGTGCACAACTTCCTCCTGATGTCCAACCTAGCTCTGCTCTGCTCCAGCTGCAAACCATTGCCTCTTGTCCTATTCCCACAGGCCCTGAACTGCAGCTCTGAGGTCTCCCTGAAGCCTTCTCTTCTCCAGGCTGAACAGCCCCAACTCTGCCAGCCTGTGACATTCATCCACACATCTGCCCATGGCTGGACCTGGCTCTTCATAGACAGCAGCAGTGAGGAGCAAGTTCCACCTGTGTAGTTCTTGGATAAGAACACTTAAGGATGCATTTGTGTGATTTAAACCTGAGATCTGCAGAGTATGTGTGAAAGTACCCAGAGAACACAGGACAGCTGCACCGCCTGCTGCCAGGGGGCCCTGAGCCAGGGCACTGCAGCCCTCCAGGGGGTGCTCTCTGCCTTGGTGGCTTCCCCACTTCTCAGAAACCAGCCATAGCCCTTTTTTCGGGGTCCCATCTGCCCGAGGCTGGATTTGGTGATGGCTCTTTTGTCCTCCCAGCCCTGTAGAGGGAAGGGGGGGACTCAAAAAGGAGTCCAGGACACTTCATAGGCTCATCCTATGAGGAGAGGCTGAGGGATCTGGGGTTGTTTATAGCTTAGAGAAGAGGAGGCTCAGGGCAGACCTCATTGCTGTCTACAACTACCTGAAGGGAGGCTGTAGCCAGGTGGGGTTGGTCTCTTCTGCCAGGCAAGCAGCAACAGAACAAGGGGACACAGTCTCAAGCTGTGCCAGGGCAGGTCTAGGCTGGATGTTAGGAGGAAGTTGTTGGCAGAGAGAGTGATTGGCATTGGAATGGGCTGCCCAGGGAGGTGGTGGAGTGGCCGTGCCTGGAGGTGTTGAAGCCAAGCCTGGCTGGGGCACTTAGTGCCATGGTCTGGTTGATTGGGCAGGGCTGGGTGCTAGGTTGGGCTGGATGAGCTTGGAGCTCTCTTCCAACCTGCTTGATTTTAAGGGAACACAGGGCTAGGAGCGCCTTTGGGACTGTGGGTATGAACAGTAGCAGAAGTGGCTCTGAAGAGGACATTTCACACTTACTTGCATTTTAGAAATGAGAAAAGAGAGAAATACAAAAAGGAGAAAGTAAACTGGCACAGGCTTGGCTTCAGCACCTCCAGGCACGGTGACTCCACCACCTCCCTGGGCAGCCCATTCCAATGCCAATCACTCTCTCTGCCAACAACTTCCTCCTAACATCCAGCCTAGACCTGCCCTGGCACAGCTTGAGGCTGTGTCCCCTTCTGTTGCTGCTTGCCTGGCAGCAGAGCCCAACCCCACCTGGCTACAGCCTCCCTTCAGGGAGCTGCAGACAGCAATGAGGTCTGCCCTGAGCCTCCTCTTCTGCAGGCTGCACACCCTCAGCTCCCTCAGCCTCTCCTCACAGGGCTGTGCTCCAGGCCCCTCCACAGCCTTGATGCTCTTCTCTGGACACCTTCCAGCACCTCAACATCTCTCTTGAATTTGGGAGCCCAGAACTGGACACAGCCCTCAAGGTGTGGCCTGCTCAGTGCTGAGTACAGGGGCAGACCCTGCGAAGGAAGAGTCACCTAGAGAAGGTCGCACAGGAACATGTCCAGGTGGGTTTGGAGTCTCTCCAGAGATGGAGACTCCACAGCCTCTCTGGACAGTATTTTGGTGTCTGACACATGAAATAGAGGAGGACTCATTCTGCTAGGTCTGGACTGACAGCAACAGGGAGATGATGCTTTGGCTGTTGAGGGTTGCAATCATAGCTTTAAGCAAGAGTGGCTTCTGGGGGTGGGGTCTTTGCTGTTGCTGACTTTCTGCATGACCTTAGGGAGCATCCACATGGGGCTTGGACCAGGGGGACCCTCCCACAGCCCACATAACCCATGGCTCCAGTCTGGGCACTGCCACCTGGGTAACTCCTGGGACCTCATGCTGACTGTTACTTGCTCACCCTGAGCTTGGTCCTCTGCAGCAATGCCTGGTCCCTACCTGCCCGGCAGAGCACCAGCATCCAGCCCCTGGGAACTCCTCGCTTCCGCTGCTCCAGGATGCTTGTGGGGATTAGCAAAGCTCTGCTCCCTAAACCCATCACATGCGTTTCAATAGTTTTAATTGTTGCCTTTAAGATAATTACAGGCTGCAGAGTGCAGACAGGAAGAGCCCTGTGGATTTACACCCTTGTGTGTGGCACGGGAGATTTGCCACTTAGCAGTGTTTTTCCTGCTTAGGGGAGAGGTTTGCGAGGAAAGAAGGACTGCAGATCCTCGTTCCCCACGGCTGGAACAGCTGGAGCTAGGTGTCCCTCTCCTCTCTGATTCCCTCAGGGCAGAGCAGCCCCCATCAGCAGGCTCTTGCTCATTTAAGCCACAACCTTTCCTCAAGTCTGGGGGAAACACATCCCTGGAGTGAGCAGGAGGCTGAGAGGCAGACTCACAGAGGACAGGGAGAACTCAGGGTGCCTCTTGCCCACAGATGAGGCATTAGCTCCACGCAGCGCCTGCACTCTCCTTGGCTCTCAGTGGGGAGGCCCGTGCTTGGGGTTTCTTGGGGTGGTATGGCTTGTCCCGGTCCTTGGCTGCCTATCCATCACCGGAGAAAAGATTTCCCTGATTTTAAAGAGCTCTCTCAGCCCCTCCCACAGCCCGCAGCCGTTCAGTGTCGAGTGAGGAGCAGGGTGCCTGCTTTTCCCCTCTTCCCACCTTTCTTGCAAGTATTTTGTTGGAGCTCCCTGCTGAGAGGAGGACAGGGCAGATCTCAGGGATAAGACAAGTTCCCAGGTGCCGAGACAGCGCTGAGGACCCCCTCTGGGGGCGCAGACCTTCCCCAGGGCGGTTGTCTTCTAAAAGCGCTACAGTGCCTTGCTGAAGAGCATCTTGAGCCCCAGGGTTAGAGCCCTCAGGCTAATCCGTGCAGGCACACTCACCCCAGGGTACCAGCGTGTTTGCTGGCCAGGCTCTAGCTTTGCCAAGCTTTAAGGTGCTGCAGTTCACGGCTGGTTCGTTCACATCCTTCTGACGGATGGGACCAGCAGCAGCCCCATAACACTGAACCTGGGTGGCTTTGCTCACATCCACCTGACTTGGTGCTGAAGAGGATGAGGAGTGCATCTTGCCTTGTCCTTAGCAGCCCCGTCAGCAGGAGATGGGAAACTCTCCACCCCTCGAGTATTTCCTAACCAAACAAAACCAAATCCAACCCACAGCCCAGTTTTCCCCTCCAGCCCGGTGTGCCAGTATGAAGCCCAGCAAGGGATCCTTGCCCTTGTGCTTGTAGTAGCCTCTTTGCGCCTGGTGCAAGATCTCACCTAAGCACCAGGAATGGCTCTAGCTCAGCCTGCTGACTGCAGGACATCTCATGGACAGGCTGATCTGGGCGATCAGGCTGATTGCTCACAGACACTGAAACCAGCAGCTAGTGAGGGGTGATGTGTGGCACAGCACACTGAGGTTGTGATTTGGTTTAGGATCTAATCCATAGAAATCTGTTTGGTAGTACTCCTAAACTGCTGCCCTGCTTCCACTCTAACTCCTTACCTGGAAATAATCCCAGCAGGAAGAAAGGGAAATAGCTCAAATGTGACTGTGATGAGGATGAGCTGGCTTCTGGGTGCAGGGATGGGGATGGGCTCCATTGCTACTGCTGAGGTGAGTTTTGGGGACCCGCTCTACCCTTCTTGTGGGGCTCAGACCTACAATTATGTCAAATCCACCCTAGATCCAGAGCTGAGCATCCCAAGGGACTCCTGGAGGGTGGGATATTCTCCTCCATGAGCTTTGCACCAGTAGTCCTCCAGCTGCCAGCTCTCTTCTCCCTCTCCCCTTGCCCTTTCCCTCTCCCCATGTAATGTGAAGTCAAACAACCAGCTATTGCTTTATTACTTTCCACCCGCGGCTCCCCCAGGGGCATCTGCACTCCCGCAAGGGCTGCTAATATTTGCTAATAAAAGCAGCTCCAGTAAGGACACGCTCGCTCCCCCGGACTGCCGGCCCGGCCTCAGCTAACAAACTCCTTCTGGCACAAGCAGGGCTGCAGCGAGCCCTTTCTGCCCATTCACAGGATTATCAGGCATCTCTGCAGCCAGCCCCAGCCCTCCTCTCTCATTCCTACTTAATTGGTGTGAAATTGGAGCAAGTTCTCAGGTGATAATGTGTTTGCATTTACTGCTTCACTGAACCACCCTAGCCACTCAATCCCAGCTTCATTAAAGCCTCAATCTCAGCTTTTACTCCTGGCTGTGAGCTTCAAACCCTATTTCCTGCATGGCAGACATACAGCCTAACACATGTCAGGAAGACAGCTTGAGCAGAGCTGCTGGGAACAAGCAAGGCTACTGCCTGGGCACCGCTCCGGGAAAATGACGTTGGCGGCAGGAGAGATGCTCGGAGTCCCCTCCATGGCTTCACGCTGCGCTGCTTGGCTCCCGTGCTTAAATCAGGCATATTTTGTGCCCTTTAATTATGCCTGATTAATGAACTAAATTAATTTTTTTTTTCCTGCAGCACTTTGAAGATAAAAAAGCCTTCATCTGAATTCTGTGATTAGTATTTAAAGGCCCAGGTGAAGCATTTGTAGGCAGCAAAGCCTAACCGAGGAATGCCTGTGTTCAAACGCTCAATGGGCCCCATTCAGCAGCTCGGATCCCCGGGTTATTATTAGCTATAAGGTTATCTCTGGCATCAGCTCTTCGTGCACAACATGCTGCTGGATTCCACCCTCCTGCTTCCCTCGGGCCCTGGGGCAGAAGGGATACAAACCTGAGCTGGTTCAAGCCTGGCAAATGCTTGCCATGCCAGTGGAGCTGCAGCCTGGTGGGCTCTGCCCCGGGTGCATCTGGGACCCATCCATAAGGGTTTTCTGGTGCATCTTACATCTGAAGCAAATGAAGAGAGGGGATCCTGACATTCTGCACTGCTCTGGTTAGACCTCTCCCACAGTGCTGTGTCCAGCACAGGGAGGACATGGAGCTGCTGAAGAGGGTCCAGAGTGGGCCACAAAGATGATCAGAGGGCTGGAGAACCTCCCTATGGGGACAGGCTGGGAGAGCTGGGACAGTTCAGCCTGGAGAAGAGAAGGCTCCAGGGACATCTTAGAGCTGCAGTTCAATATTTGCAGGGGACCTCCAGGGAGACCTCAGAGCTGCAGTTCAGTATCTGATAGGGACCTGCAGGCAGGCTGGGGAGGGACTGTTCAGAAGGGACTGTGGGAATAGGACGAGAGGCAATGGTCTGGAACTGGAACATGGCAGAGTGAGGTTGGACATCAGAAGGAAGCTGTGCACAGTGAGGGTGGTGAGACACTGGCACAGGCTGCCCAGGGCTGTGCTTGAGGCTATGTCCCTGATGCCACTGAAGATCAGGCTGGATGTGTCCCTGTGCAGCCTGATTTTGTTGGAGGTGTCCCTGCTGCCTGCAGGGCAGTTGGACAAGATGCCCTTGGAGGGTCCCTTCCAACCCAATGCAATCTGAGTCTGTGAATGCCCTGGAATGCTCCTACACAGGAGGTGTATTGACCATGGGGTAGCTCCAGCCCTGACAACCACAGACCCACCCCACCCTGGGGAGATCACTTACACCCCAAGGGGTGACCCTTCACACTGTGGGTGGAAAGGGATTGGCCAGGATGGTTCTACACCCACAGGTCACAGAGGCAGCTCTGAGCACCTCCTCAGTACATGAGATTTCACAGGTCTGGACACAGGCCTGGGCTTGGACAGGTCTGGACACAGCCAGGGAGAGCAACACCCTTGCCAGCTGCACCACTGGGTGAACCTCTCTTGTGGGGAGCTGAAAACAAAGCTCTGCTGGGCTGGATGTACCCAGGGGGTCCCACTCAGCCCCAGCCAGGAGGGCTGAGACACGAGTGGTGCTGGCTGGGCTGTGAGCTCACAGCAATGGGTTGGTCTGGGCACAAAAGCAGAGAGCAGCTGCCTCCTACCTCCTAATTTGGTTGTGTTTCTAGCTCTTGCAAAGCTGAACGTGGGAGTTGGTGTTTTGGTGGTGCTGTCGGGGGGGTTGTGTGTTTTCTGGTTGCTCTTTTCAGGATGGTGGGTGTGATGTTTCAAACGTGCTCCCTTTGGCACGTCTCTGCCAGTGATGTCAGTGAGAGCCTTGGGATGCCTCTGCCAGAGCCCAGGAACACCTTCCTTTGAAGCCCTCCCCTGTGTCTCCCCAGCTCCAACCGCCAGGCAACAGGGGTGAGAGGAGGCGAGGCCACATTCGGCACTACTCCTTCACCCCAGATGACTTGGCTGCTGCTCCAGGGCCCCGGGTCACCCCGCAGCTGACTTTAAAGGTCCACTGGGGCTGCACAACCGTGGCTGGAGTCCCCACCCTGCACGTGGAGCTGCGGCTGGGGGTGGCTGGGGTGGCTGGGAGGCCACGCAGCAGTACCCTGCAGCCTGGCTCTTAGAGCAAGCGTTTTGGAGCTGTTTTTTTCCTTTGTGACTAACTGTGGTTATTAGGCCCTGAGTGCATCATTAAGCCTGTTATTAAAAGCAAACAGGTCCAGGAGGAAAATGCTGGTGTGCAGCAAGCTCATCCCGGGCTCTGGACCCTCTGGAAAAGTGATTAACATTGGTATTTAAAGTGAATGCAGTTGTGAGCAGATTGGGCTAATTCAGGGCCTTAGAGCTACTGAAATGACTGCCATTAAAAATAAATCTGTTAGGCAGAGTGTGGTGCATAATTAGAGTGATTGCAGTGCTGGCTCTGTCTGTTAGCCTGGCCTCTCACTGGAGGAGTTCTCGGTGTGCACAGGTAACATAGAGGTGTTTTGCACATGGACACATCCAGGGAGATGCTTCTAACTCTGTTCGGTTACCTGTTCTGTTACAATCACAGAACGTCAGCGGTTGGAAGGGACCTGCAGAGCTCATCCAGTCCAAGCCCTGCCAGAGCAGGAGCACCCAGGGCAGGGCACACAGGAACACAGCCAGGGGGGTTGGAAAGGCTTCAGAGCAGGAGACTCCACAGCCTCTGTGGGCAGCCTGCTCCAGGCTCCAGCACCCTCACAGGGACAAATATTTCCCTCCTGTTCCCTGGCACCTCCTCTGCTCCAGCTTGCCCCCAGTGCCCCTTGTGCTGCCCTTGGCCACCCCTGGGCAGAGCCTGGCTGCGTCCTCCCGACACTGCCCTGCATATCTTTAGCACAGCACTGAGGGCAGCCCTCAGGCTCCTCTGCTGCCAGCTCCCAGCCCCAGCTGCCTCAGCCTGGCCTCACAGGAGATGTTCACTGCCTGCAGCAGCTTTGGCTCTGGGCTGGGCTCTCTGCAGCAGTTCTCTGAGGTCCTTCTTGAGATGAAGGGCCCAGAGCTGGACACAAGATTCCAGATGTGGCTTCATCAGGACAGAGCAGAGAGGCAGGAAAACCTCTCTGGACCTATTCACCACAGTCCTTCTAATCCACTCCAGGATGCCCTTAGCCTTCTTGGCCACAGGGGCACATTGCTGGCTCCTGGGCATCTTTCTGCCCACCAGCACCCCCTGGTCCCTCTCTGTGCTGCTCTCCAACAGGTCAGCCCTAGCGCTGTTCTTTCCCAGATGCCAGACTCTGCCCTTGGCCTTGTTGTGTTTCATGCCTCTGTACAGTTGCAGGCTGTTTTGGAGCTCCGAAGGGATGAAGTCTTGGATGAAATCATGGGGGAAAACAGTAACTAAGTCTTGGCTACATGTAAGTGTTGAGGCCAGGGGCCAGTGCTTGTGCTGTTCAGCAGGAGCCTTGCCTTGCCTTGCCTGTGCTGTGCTGGGCCGATCCTGGGCAATGTGCCTCCTGGTTGGATGGTTTCACTGTTGGTCAGCAGCTTTGTCTCCATGAGGTGCTCCCAGACTGAGCTCCACCAGGCTTTGGTGCCTTGCTGCAGGTCCTGCCACCTCCCTTTGACCTGGGCTCCTGCAGCTCAGGTGCTCCAGGGGAGGCGCTGGGGGGGATCCGCTCCCTGCCACAGGGCTCTCCCCACCTCTGCTCCTGGTGCCTTCCTGCACGGGAAATGATGCTCCCAGGGAAGAGTTCCTCCCAGCGGTGTGGACTTGAGCAGTGACTTTTGCCTTGCTGGCATCTGAGATGGTGTCTCCTGCCCTGGTCCCTGCAGAACATCTGCACAGCCTGTAGTGTGTGTATAGAAAGAGCAGAGACCCACGGAATAGTTTGTGTTGGAGGAGCTTTTAAAGGCCATCTAGTCCAATCCCCCTGCTTCTTCAGTTAGAGCAGGTCGTTCTGAGCCCCTTCCAGCCTGGCCTTGAATGTTTCCAGGGATGGGACATCTGCCACTTCTCCGCACCACCTGGGCCAGTGTCTCACCACCCTTGCTGCAGAACATTTCTCCCTTCCATCTAGTCTGGAAGTCCTGCAGGGACCATGGTGCTGAATACAGTTTGCCTCCCACGGGCTTGCATGGGAGCTGAGGCTTTCAGAGAGACCATTAAAAAACCACCACAGCCTGATTATACCATCCAAGGGGCTTGCTCCAGTAACCCCTCCAGGAGTCCCTGTAACTCCAGCACCCCATGGGATCAGGGAGGGTAGGATCACAGATCGGGGGGGGAAAGCTGTACTAAGGAATTGTATGGAATGGAGCAGCCAGCCAGAGGGGTTTGGCTTTGTTCATTAGGCCTTAGAAGCATAGAATCAGTCAAGGTTGGAAGGGACCACAAGGAGCAGCCACTTCCAAACCCCCTGCCATGGCCTTAAACACCTCCAGCCATGGGGCCTCAACCACCTCCCTGGGCAACCCATTCCAGGCTCTCACCACTCTCATGCTCAACAACTTCCTCCTCACCTCCACTCTGAATTTCCCCACCTCCAGCCTTGCTCCAGTCCCCCCAGTCCTGGCACTCCCTGACAGACTACAAAGTCCCTCCCCAGCTTTTTTGGAGGTCCCCTTCAGATCCTGGAAGGCCACAAGATGGTCCCGTGGTAACCTCTTCTCTAGCCTGCACAGTCCCAACTCTTTCAGTCTGTCCTCACAGCAGAGGTCCTGCAGCCCTCTGAGCATCCTCCTGGCCCTGCTCTGGACACACTCCAGCATCTCCACATCCCTCTTGCCCCAGGGGCTCCAGAACTGGATGCAGTACTCCAGGTGGGGTCTCAGCAGAGTGGAGCAGAGGAGGAGAATCACCTTCCTGGCCCTGCTGGCCACACTTCTGCTGCTGCAGCCCAGCCTCTGCTTGGCTTTCTGGACTGCAAGTGCACACTGCTGGCTCCTGTTGAGCTTCTCCTCCAGCAGCACTCCCAAGTCTCTCTCCTCAGGGCTGCTCTCCAGCCTGCCACTGCCTAGTTGTGCTTGGCATTGCCCCGACCCAGCTGCAGGACCTTGCCCTTGGTCTTGTTGAACCTCCTGAGGTTGGCTTATGCCCAGCTCTGCAGCCTGTGCAGTTGCCTCTGGATGGATCCCTGCCCTCCAGCCTGGCTGCTGCATCACACAGCTTGGTGTGGGCAGCAAACTTGCTGAGGCTGCACTCAGTGCCTCTGTCCATGGCACCCACAGAGATGTTGAACAAGACTGGTCCCAGGACTGATCTCTGAGGGACTCCATTTGTTACTGGCCTGCACTTGGCCATGGAGCCATTGAATTAATTACAGTGATGGGGATAAGAGGTTAAATGCTACTGGGGAACAGTGACCAGCACCTTCCCCGCCAGCTGGGGGGTGCCCAGGGTGTGTATTCCTGGTACTGAGGCTTTCTCAACCCCTGGGTGTCCGTGGGGCTCTTGGCTACCTGCCTGCCCTGGTCTGTGCATGTGTCACTTATGAAGCTACCCACCAGCAGGGCCTCTTGTAGGTGTTTTTCAGGCTGGCATGACCCCGAGGAGCACCCATCAGCAGCAGGGAGATGAGCAGCTGCCCCTGGCTTTCTAGGAGCAGTGCTGGGTGTCAGCAGGTGGCACTCTTCCTTCTGGGATAAGGGCAGCTGCTTCCCACCAGCCCGGGAGCTGCACCTGGCAGAAGCGCCAGGCTGTGAGCAGGCTGCTTCCCAGGACCCCTTCCATCCGCCCTGGCCGCCAGTGGTGAGGCCCACAGAGGGCTGCAGCCGGACGATGCCAGGAGCTGAGCAGGGAGTCTCCAAGGTTCCCGTGCCCTGTTCTCCTGCAGGTTGCCTTCCCACTGGGTTCAGTGGCCAACAGTAAGTTGGTGATTGTGACCCCAAACCCCAGGCAGCGCTGCCAACCCGCAGGGCTGCTTGTTCTGTACCCACTCTGCTTTCAGGGCTGAAATTTGGTGTGGATGATTCCCCATGTGGAAAGGGAGAAGACAGCTTCTGTGCCCCTCTCTGCTCCCCTTTGCCTGCACCCAGCAGCAGCTGACACTGCTGTGACTGCTGGCCCCAGGCGCTCTCAGCTGGGGAGATGCCTACAGCTGGGGGCTCATTTGGAAAAGCCCCAAGGAAGGTGTTCACACCTTTCTGGGCCAAATGATCTTCTAATACCAGCTCAAACCCCCCTTGCCCAGCCCTGCCCCAGTCCTCGGGCAACCAGGGAGCCAATGCCTCCTGCCCCATCCTTGCTTTCCCCAGCACCGGGGCTGCTCCTGCAGGCATGCCCCAGCGGCCATGCCCCAGCTGTGACTGCCAGTGGCCAGCCAGGGCATCATTCCTCAGCTGACTGAAGCAAATGGCCTCTCCCAGAGGAGCTGCCTGTTGGAGGCCAGGGAGGGAAGGCTGCTGGTGGGAGTAGAGCTGCTATTAGCCTGATGATTTAATTGTGGCGGTGTTTCAGAGCCCTAGGCGTGCACCTGGACCCCTTGTGCGAGGTGCTGCACAAACAGGACGGAGGAGAAGGCTTTGGCATTTGAAGGCACTGAGTCATCCCTTCGCCCTCTCATCTCAAACCTCAGCTTTGTCTAAAACCTTCAGGATTTCATTTCATGGGCACAGCTAATGGTGAGGTAACCAGGGGAGCCTTTCGACACCAAACGAAGCCATCGGGGGGTTGGAGGCCTTTTGATCTTGCTGCCGAGCAAAGGCCTTCTGAGGAGAAGCTGCCTGGTGGGGTCCCAGCAGATGATGTGCGAGTGGGTGGCTGAGACGGGCCCTGGGGCTCTGTCTCCCACAGCCAGCCCCTGGTGTCAGGATGTGCCCTGTCCTGGTGCGCACTGGGGCTTTCCAGGCACGTCCCTGACGCTGCTCAGCTGCCACACAAGAGGAGATGGTGACTGTGCCTCTCTGTCAGCTGCAGAAAGGGGACATCTGTGCCAGACTTGCTGCTGACGTAACACCAGCCCTGTCCTCTCCTTCCTGAAGGCAGCCAAACTGAGCAGCGGTTGCAAGCTGTGCCCCTCCCAGGCTCCTGGATGTCCTGCTTCTGTCTGGCTAGCCTATAGCTTTGCTCCCCAGAGAAGAACCATGGAAAGAGAAGGTCCTGGGCAGGTTCCCACAGCAGAAGGATGACTGACGGCTGCCCCGGGGAGGGGTGGACAGTCTCTGCTGGGAGGTCAGCTGGGAAACCTGCCTTGTCCTTCCTGTGGCCACCTGCACGACGCACAGCCAGGCCAGAGCAGAAACCCTCTTGGCTTCTCTTCTCCCAAGGGTGACCCCAAGCCCTTGCTGTGTGCCAGTGCCTGTCGGGCTGTGAGCCAAGGTGATGGCTCTGCAGTGACAGAGGCCCCAAGGTGAATCCCTGAGGTGCTACTCGGAGGTACATTCTTTTGCACTGCCCTTTGCCTGGCAAGCTGGTACAAGCTACGCCTGCAGAACTTCCTTCCCTTCCTGCTGATGTGAGCTGGGACTACCTCAGGAACTCAGTGCTGGCACACGGTGGGTGATGAGGGGACACCAGGGCAGTGCTGCTCCTCTCCCACTGCCTGGCACAGCTGGCACGTTGGATGGGTTTAGGGGTCATGCTCCAGCCCCTGAGATCCCAGCCACGTAGAAATCTTTCTGCACAAAGCTGGGCCGAGCCCTGCCAGGTTAGTGTTCAGCTGGCTGAGTCCCTGCATGGTCACAAGGATGGGAGACTGGAGCAGGTGATCCCCAGAGGTCCCTTCCAGCTGCACCCTTCTGTGGCAGGTGGACCTGCTCTGAGCACACAACCTTCTTCTCAAGGCTTATGCCAAGGCAGTATCCTTAAAGGAGTGTGGTTAGAAGTGCTGGAGTAGAAAGAGTATCTGTGAGAGGCTCCTTTGGAGTGGCAGCCAGCTCAGGGGGTGAGCAGCTCCTGCTGCTCTCAGATTTGGAGGCTGCTGTCTGTTGAGGAGGTGTGATGCAGTTATCACACCTGACCAACAGCCAAGCAGAGATGATAGAATGGATAAATGATAAGGGAAGTGAATGAAGAGAGCCATGGAGCAGCTAAGAGGACTGGTGGTGGCAGCTGAGTGCAAGAGTGCCCTGCTCAGCACTGGATGGAAGGTTTGCTGCTCTGCTTTGCACTAGACCTCCTGTCTGCAAAACATCAGGTGAACATCTGCAGCCCAGAGGTGTCAAGCTGAGAGACCAAGCCACACACAAAGCTGCTTCTGCAGCAGATGTCATTGTGGTCCTGAAAGATGTCATAGAATCAGAACCATTAAGGTTGGAAAAGACCTCTAAGGTCATTGAGTCTAACCACAACCCAGCTACCGTGACCACTAAATCATGTCCTGAAGCACCACATCTGCAGCTTCTCGAACCCCTCCAGGCATGGGCACTCCACCACCTCCCTGGGCAGCCTCTGCCAATCCCTGACCGCTCCTGCAGCAGAGAAAAAATTTCCTCATCTCCGAACTACTTCTCCTCTGGCACCGCTTCAGCACATTTCCTCTTGCTCTGTCGCTGGTTGCTTGGGAGACCAGCACCAGCCTCTCTCCAGCCTCCTCCAGGGAGCTGGCATCTGCCTTGCGCAGGCAGCAGCATGGCTGGGTTGGTGCAGGGGTAGGTCAGCTAAGTCAGGCTAGAGCCATGAGCTGCTCTGTCACAGCATGGCAGTGCTGAGGGTCCATGGCTGTGCTGCCATCCCCTCTGCATGCCTTTGGAAGCATGGAGCTGGGGTTAAACAGCCCTGGGAGCTAACATCTAGCACCCAGCTCCTCTCTGCCCTGGGCAGGCACCAGCACAGATGCCAGCCAAGCAGGGGCACCCCTGTGGGACAGCTTTTTCACCCCCAAATCCATTTTGCTGATCTTTCTCCTTGTTCTACCTGTGAGATCCTCACCTACCCTGGTTTATGCTCCATGAACGTGAATCCTTATCTCGGCCAGCTTCAGCGACCACGGCTGAATGCCAGCCCAGAGGTCTCACTGTGCTGCCTTCGAAGCTGGTGGAGCTCTAACCTGCACAGCCAGGGGGGTTCAGGCTGCAGCTCATCTCCCGTAAAAGCAGCTGCAAGCAGGCTGGGTGAATTCTGCCTCCAGAGGGCCTTTGGCGACTACAAAGGGAGCTGTGGAACTCTCAGCTCCAGAAATAAGTACTGCAGGAGCTCACTGGTGAGAGCCGCAGATGTCCCCTGGGTCCCACATGGCTGCCTGGGCTCTGTCAGTAGAGGGGAGAATCCCCACATGCATCGTGCAGCTCAGCTTGCCTGCTCACACACTCACAGAGTCCTTTGGGATGCTAAAGGCCTCTGAGGTTATTGAGTCCAACCTTCAACCCCACCCCACCATGGCCCCAAGTGCCATGGCCAGAGCTTCCTTGAACACGCCTAGGGATGGGCACTCCACCACCTCCCTGGGCAGCCTCTGCCAATCCCTGACCACTCTTCCAGCAAAGACATTTTTCCTCACCTCCAACCTAACCCTCCCCTGGCACAATTTCGGGTCAGTTCCTCTTCTCCTATCACCTGATAGTAGGGAGCAGAGCCCAACCCTCACCTCACTGCAACCTCCTCTCAGGAAGCTGCAGGGAGCAATGAGGTCTGCCTCAGCCTCCTCTTCTCCAGGCTCAACACCCCCAGCTCCCTCAGCTGCTCCTCCCCAGCCCTGTTTCCATCCCCAGCTTTGTTGGTACTTCTCTGGCCATGCTCCAGCCTCTCAAGGTCCTTCATGGATTGATGAGGCCAAAGCTGAACCCAGCACTCAAGCTGTAGCCTTCCCAGTTCCCAGTCCAGGGGACACAATCCCTGCCCCGCTCCTGCTGGCCACATCATCCAGACCAGGCTGCTGGTGCCCTTCTTGGCCACCTGGGCACACCCTGGCTCATCTGCAGCTGATCAGCACCCACAGGTCTTTTACTGCCGGACACTTTCCATCTACTCTGCCCCAGGTCTGCAGCATTCCTGGGCTTGTTGTGACCCAAGTGCAGGACCCAGCCCTTGGCCTTGTTGAACCTCATGCATCTGACCTCAGCCCAGCCAGCCAGCCTGGCCAGGCCTTTCTGCAGAGCCTTGCTATCCTCAAGCAGATCACCACTGCCACCCAGCTTGGTGTCACCTGCAGGTTTCTGAGGGTGATCTCAATGTCCTTGCCGAGAGCATTGACAAAGACATTAAAGAGAACTGGTCCAGGGCTGATCCCTGCAGAACACCACTGGCACCTAGCCGCCCGCTGGAGCTACCTCCACTCCCCAGCACTTTCTGAGCCTGGAGATCAGCCAGTTTTCCCCAGCCAAGCCCACCCATGCCAGCCTTGAGCAGCCAGTTTCTCCAGTAGGATGCTGTGGGAGAGAGCATCAAAGTTCTTCTGAGTCTTGTCACAGAGAGTGGAGTAGGATGGCCCTCCTGGGCATTCTATCTCCTGCTGTGGGCTGTAAATGTGCCACAAGTAGCTTCTGGGAGGTAGGTTAGGAGATGAGCACTCTCTCTTCCTTTGGTCTAAGCTTACTGTCTGCCACCAGGCTGCTGGGGAACCTGTGAATATGTTCCCACCACTCTGGCTGCAGAGCAGAGCAACCCAGAGCTGGGCAGTGGCTTCTCCACTGCAGAGCATTCCTGTGCCACATCAGCACACCCAGTGTGTCCCAAGCTGGTCTGGGATGCTGTGAGGCACGGGAGAGCCCACCTGCAGGGATGGAGCTTGTGGCTGGGAAGAAGGTGTGCATGTGGATGGAAACCCTAACTCGTTGGGAGGGAGCCCTGTCAGCACCCAGCATCTTCAGCAAAGAGACCCTGGGAACCAGCACATGCTTGCCTGAGAAAGCATCTTGTACCTGCCTCTCACTCTTGGTTTCTCTCCCTGGGTCCAACCAGGTGACACTTGGAAGGTTTCTGGGAGATACCATCAGCCTCTCTTTCCACTCCCTTGTGGTCAGGGGGTTGGTATCCAGACACGGGACCAGCCACTGAACTCATCCTTGGCTTCCAGTGACATCTGCAGGCTTTGGCCCAGCCCTCAGTAACAGGGCAAAAAAAGAGACCTGAAGATCGTCCCAACAAGGCAGAAGGGAAAGCAGCACAACATAGCCCAAGCCAGGCTTTGGGATGCTTCTCCCAACATCCTGCTGTCTCTTCTGACCTCAGCATCTGCAGCTGGGCACTGAGGGTGAGGTGTCACACGGGTGCCCCAGCACTGCGCTGCTCTCAGGGCCTTATCTGCCGCTTAGGCTACGCTAAGGAGGCAGAGGCAGGGTGTTTGTGTGAGCAGCTGAGAGCCAGGGCACTGACTGCCAGCCAAGGCAGAAAAATCATTAGTTGCAGGCTGTGCAGGACCCGACTTGCCCAGGAAGCTGGGGGCTGTGCCCCGGCAGCGCTGCCGTGCTGCTGCCTGATGCAGGCTGTGGCTGTGCTGCTTTGCAGATCTAATCGCTCCAGCAGCACACACGAAATTAATTTGGACTCCAGCCTGGTTTCTAGAGAAAGTTGGACCTAAAGGCGGGAGGTTGGTCGTGTGGCAGAGGTGAAGGCCCAGGCCTGGGCTCTAGCTCCTTCCCAGCTTCTGAGACTCATGGAGGAGACGGGACTGGGATGGAGCAGCAAGGAGCTGCAGAGATTAGTGGCTCTGGAGCATAGGATAAACGGGGCTTCATCCCCATTGTGTCTCCTAAACCAAAGCCCTAATCACACAGACCTCCCTCCTTCCTCTCCCAGGTGATGGCCCCTAAGTGGTATTGATTCAACAGGCCTCTAAGAATACCTCTGGTCAGACAGACATTGCTGTCGGGAGTCAAAGCAGTTGCACTGTTCCTGGACTGGCAAAGTCTTCATCCCCTTTCCACCTCACAGATAGCTCCTTGCCTATCAGCAATCAGTGTCTCCTCTCAGTGGAGAAACAGGTGGTCCCCGACACCAGGGCTTCCTCCATGGAAGCAGACACGGGCCCAGGGGGATGCTCCTAGGCTGGGGCATGCTGCCAGTCCTACTGTCCAGCTTGCTGAGCTAATGCCTTTACCTGGCATCACTCTGCCTCCTGCTGCAAAGCCTCCAAAGCTGCCCTGGAGTGCTGAACAGCTCCCTCTTAAAATGGGATTCAAGGGGGCATTAGGGACTAATTAGGTCTAATCAACAGCAATGGCTGTTGTAGTCCTAGTGCCTCCGGTTGACATCAAAGGGCAGAGCAGATAGGGTGAAGCTGGAGGAAGCATTAGCAGCAGCAGGGAGGGTTTAGACCCTGCAAATCCCACCCCCCTGGCAGGGGTTTTTGTGTCCCTACTCCCGCTGTGCCCTGCGGGCAGGGAGGTGCCGTGGTCCTCTCCTCGGCAGACGGGCTGGCTGGAGAAGGCTTGTCGCAGTCCCGTATCACTGCCACAGGCTCCTGGGGTCGATCTCCTGTGCCGTTCCAGGAGTGGCTGCTGATGGATTGGGAGGATCTGGGGTCGCCTCAAGACTGGGACACCAGAATGTGGCTCCCAAGGGAGGAGGTGAAGAACAATGGAGAACGAGAGCAGCAACACAGGGAGGAGGTGGAAGGGGACATGGGGACACATTCAGAACTGGAGGAAGAAGAGAGGCAGCTATTTGCCTTCCCTGGAGGCTTCCTCAGATGCCAGCAGGGGTGAGTCAGGGCTGCTCATCCACATAGCTTCATTAGCAATATGAAGTGTGCCAGCTGCAGGACCCTGAGCCAGGGAGGGTTTGTTTGCCCAGGGTGCAGCTGATTCACACACAGCTTGCCCAAACCAGAGACGTTTCTCACCGTTTTCTGCATCTCAGAGGGACCTTTATCGTAGGGCCCTGCGTTGCCTAACTCCTATGGCACGGGCCGAGGGCACAGGAGCTGTAGAGAGGAGCCTGCCTCCCGTCCCAAGAGCCAGCAGTTACCTCTCTTACAAGTCCTGGGATGACTCTGGTGGTTTCTAGGCAGGGGTCAGGCTCATCTCATCAGGCTCTTTCCTGCCGGCGTGGGAAGGGTGAAGTTTGCCAAAAGCAGCTGCCCACCGCTCCTCTTCCAGGGAGCAGCAGGTCAGGGAGGGATGCCGTGGATGTCAGAGGCTCCCAGGGGAAGGTCGGGTCTCAGCAGGCGGTGCTTTGGAGAGCGCAGGGCAAACAACAGCCATCTCCAGGGTTATGGACGCGAATGCCCTCGGATGATACAAACCCTCTGAAGGGGAATTTTTGCGGCTGCTGAAGCCTAACCACAAAGCTTGAAGAAAACATGTGTTTATTTTAAGTAAGTAATGTTGATTACTAATGAGAATGCTTAGGAGATATGATCAAAGGTAGCTGAAGTGCCGTCATGATATCAAAGCCTGGGATGGAACGCTTAATTTAGATGTTGAAAAGCCAATCTAAGGTGAGCATCTTGAAAGTAAATATCATTAACAGTAACTAGATTAGACCAAGGTATAAAAAGAGGTGGAGGTAACAGCTTTCAAATCTGCCGTATAAACAGGCAGGTGATGCTGGAGCTGGGGGAGTTGAGTGGGACCTGGGGCTTGGGCTAGGGGCTGGAGTGTGCATCTGCTGCACCTAGCCCCTGGCCAGGCTCCTGGCTCTGCCTGTTGGCATCTCGAGGGAGGTGGCTCTCAGGAGCCAGAGTGGCTTCTTTCTGCTCCAGCTTACCCAAAGGGGAAGGAGTTGGAGTGGGTCCCCCTGCCTCAAGCACCAGCAGCTGAAGCTGTGGTGCAGAGCTGTCGTTGAGGAGGGAGAGCTCTGGGCTGGGAAGGGGGTGTCTCCCTGCCAGCTCACCCTGGAGTAATACCTACTGCCAGGCAGGTTAGCAGATGCGGCTGACAGTACGGCTCAGTGCTCAGTGTCCAGGTGTCTTTGCTTCTTGCTTCTGAAGCCTGTTTTCCTCTCCCATCCCTGCCTGGCCCTGTTAGCCAGGAGGTGCTTGGGAAAAGGTCTCCACGTGTTCTCCATGCCACCAGCCCTGCTCCTGGCTGTAACGTCCCTGCAGCAAAGCACTGCTGGAATCAGGAGCAGGCAGGAGCTCAGATCCTCCGCTCTCCCAGCAGTGCAATGCAAGAGGAGATGAGCTGTTCATTTGCCCTACGTTCATCCAAGCAGCCTGGCTAGAAAAACAGCCCATGTTAACTGGAAAAACAAAATGGGATGTGGCTGAGCCACAGTCCATGATGTCTTCTGCTAACAATCTCTGTCAGGTCCTGGTCATGCCACTTTCAGGAGACTTGATTATATCATGCTATGACTTCTGCCCCCACTGCTGTCTCCCTAGGACCTTGGAAATGCTCTTCATCCAATGAAGATGGAGCTTGTCCCTGCCCATGATGAGCATAGACCCTCAACTCGCATGTCCTGCTGATGGCTAGCATCCGTTTCACTCCCTAGGAGCCACCTCAGGACTACACTCAGCTCTCTCTGGGCCCAGTCCCTTTGATCAAGTGCTGCAGGGCAGTCAGTGGGTGCCCGATTTTTGCCCTGCCTTGCGTAGGTTGGGAGATCTTCACCTTCCCACTCTCAGGCCTGTGGAGGGCAGAGGGAGGTTGGAAACACCGCCTGCATCTCTGTATCTGCTGGGCATCTTGGTTGACCAGCTGTGGGTCCAACAGGCCCTCAGCACCTCAATCACCGCTGTCTCTGAAGGTCTCACATGGCACCGGGAAGGCTGGAGCCAGGGAGAGCTGTTACCCAGGGGTGTGTCTCAGGAGGGTGGCTCTGGAGGCAGGAGTGCCTACTGATGAGGGCAAACACCATTCATGGAGACTGGAGGTCTGAGTGCTGCTGGTGCTGCTGCCCAGGGTGGTGTTTTCCAGAACACTAAACTTGAAGCCCCTTGGACTCAAACTGCATCCTGACAGATGTGCCAGAGGTGAAGGGCACAGAGAGCTTCCCAAAGCCCCAGTGTCCCTGTGCCCTGACTGGGTACCCTGCAGAGCACATGTGTGGCTTGGGCACTGCTGGACACAGCAGCTCCAACATCTCCGATGGGGCTGGAGCACCTTAGCTCTACCAAACAGTGATGATGTGGTGCTGGGGTCTTACCGGGAGTCTCTCTCTGCTCCTGAGTGTTTTGCAACACTTATAGCAGCAGAAAGGCACAAAAGGCAGCGATTTAAAGTAGTTTGAGAACAAATCACTTCCCTGTTTGTTCACGCATCACCTGCACAGGATCTGCTCCATGATAGGGATGTACTGTTTGCTCTTGAGCAATGAAGATATGCATTTCTAATACCTTAGAAGAAGAAAATCTAACATGAACAAAGTGATTTCTGGCCCTCTTTGCATATTACAAAGGAGAGAGATGGGCAGACACCCAATTCCTTTGTTCTTTTCAGATCTCTGCTACTGGGAGCAATACCTGTCAAGAGATTTGAGGCTGCAGATGAAAAGTGCTACCTACAGACCCAGCGTTACTACTGCTTTAAAGTCACACCTTTGAGCCAGATGGGTGTCCTTGTTTAAAGGGACCAAACAGGTAGGACAGATACTGGCTGCCAGGGTGCCCTGGGTCCTTGGCTCATCCTTGCTGCTGACTGCTTGATGGCCATGGGCACATTCTGCTGGCATGGACCCTCCCCATTGCTGGCACTGGAGTGGCAGCAAGGGATGAAAAGCTGGGGAGAGGAGCTGCTGAAGAGCATCTCTTTAGGAGCTAGATCACCAGACAGACCAGACAAGCTGCTTCAAGGCTGGCTCTGGTGGCTTTAACAGCAGGAGGTCACTGGAGGATGCGCAGGTGGGGGTCAGTGGGGCATTGGGGGGGTTGCTGAGCAGCAGCAGCCTCGTGTGGACATGCAGAGAGGCAAGATCTCTGCTGTCACACCGTCGTTTGGTAGAAAGAGGTGGGCTGAGTTTACTGCAGCTCTGCACCACCAAAGTGCACGAAGAGGAGGGAATTGACCTGGGTTGTTGGATGATGTATCCATGCCGCCAAACCTCGCTGCACAAAAGCGTCTGGGAGATGCCTCACCAAGTCCTGTGGTCACACAGAGTAGCAGCCAGTGACTGGGGAACCATTCCAGTGTCCCCAGCACCAACAAAGAGAAACCCCTCCATGATACTGCCTTCTGCACAACAGCAGCTGGGATTAAGAAGGGTTTTCTTGTGCTGGAAACTCCATGAATAAGAATGTTAGGAATTGGCTCAGCCACCAGTGACATAATTAGAAGGCTTTTGATATGCCAATTTGGCTGATCTCAGTTACTTCCCCCTGGTGCTGGGGAGTGTCAGCAGAGGGATTAGCCTCCAGTCACTTCCTGACACTCTGCTAAATCTTCTCCCTCTTTGTTCTTCATCCAAGACCGGGAAAAAAGGGAAAACAGGGAAGCAGCTCAGAAGATACTGAAGTGGAGCAGTGTGCGCCGAATCCCTGACCCGCCTGCAGTTTACACCACAGGCTCTCCTTAGGGCTGTAATGCAATTACAGCTATAACTGGGTGCTATACATTTTAATCCCATTAGAAACAGCCCTTTAACAGCTCCTCACTGCCTATAATGTGTAATCTCATTAGAGACACTACCTTTATACCTTGTACAAGAACATTCAGGCAGAAATCAAAGGCTGAGATAAGGCTAATGTGGTTCTCTTCTTTCAGAGCACTGCCTGCTCCCTTGCCTGTGGTCTGATGCACAACGGCAGCACTCAGGGTTTAGTGAGGCCAGGCTGGATGGGGTTTTGGGGTCATCCCTGATTTCTCTCTCGTGCCTCGTCCAGCACTCATCCTGCCCTGCTGGGAATGGGGTACTGCTGCATTCGGTAGAGATGCAGAGCCCTCATGCCTGGCTGGCTCTCCTGGCCTGGCACATGTGGGGATCTGAAGCCATCCTTGACAGCCTTGGAGCTGTCCTGTGCAAACTAAGGACAAATGCTGTCCTCGGCTGGGCTGCTGCTGCACAGATTCCTCCTGCCAGAGCGTGTTCAGCAGCACCACCTCCCACGGTAACACACAGCAGGCTGACCAAAGCTCGCGTGTGTGGGTACAGCTGTGTCTACACCACATCTGCTTGTGTTGCTCTGCCAAAGGGGGGAATGAGAAAGGGAGGGGTGACTTTTTAAAGCTCTTCTCCTAAAGGATCTATCAGCTCTCAAACCTCTTCTTCCACAGCACTCTTTGAAGCATTGAGCCAACTTCAGGCAAATCTTCCCCTCTGAAAAGGCAAACTTGAGGACATTGAGTTCCTGCATCTTATATGAAAATCAGCTTCTGGCCAGTTTCCAGGTAGAATTGACCTTGGTAAAGATCAGCACCCATATGAGAGAGGCAGTTTGAGTGTTCCAACCACGGTTCCAAGCTTGGTGAGGTTGGGCTGCCTACCTGAAAATCCCAACTGTCAGCCGAGCATCTGGCTAGAGCTGGGGGGAGCTCCACGTGTCCCTCCCGTCCTAGCTCAGCTCAGGTGGTGCTGAAATAGAAGCTCAGCCTAAGAAGCCAGGAGGCAGCTTGCAAGTCTTGGATAGAACAGCAAAGGTCAAGGAGGAAGGACGTGAGGACAAGACAGACCTGTTGTGTGGAGACTGCAGGGCGGTCTCTTCTCCACCGCCCGAAGCCTGAGATACTGCAGCCATGCACAAGCAGCACCCAGCCCTGGTCTCTTGCTGTCCCCAGCTTAGGCTGAACTGTGCTAGGTGCTGACGTGGACCGAGATGGCGACTGCTGACTTGGGTGCAAATCTGTTAAAAAGAGGGGGTTAAGCTGAGCATCAGTCCAGTGGTTGAGGCTCCCCATGCTTGTCTTTCTGCTGGGACTTAGGAGATGTTGATCTCTGGTCTCTTTAAAGCCTGCACAGACATTTCTTTTTGCAGGGGGGTGTTGGTGCAGGCAGATTGAGAGAGCCGATAGCACACTTTGTCTCTCGCTCACCAGTAATTGCCACTTCTGACAGCTCCGATAAACAAAAATGAGGCTCTCAAAAGCATCCACCCAAGGCTTTGTGGGGCTGCAGTCAGGGCTGTATTTAAATGCCCCTAATGAGTACCTACAGCAAATGGGAAAGACATGCAAATCAGGTGTCTAATTGAATGGGCCTTTGAAGGGATATCCCAAGCCGCTGGGTAATTGATGGGTTATCTCTCCACCCGCCTTCCTTGATTGCATCTTCTTCCGCATGGCTCTTCCCTAGGAGGCTGGTTGAGCAGGAAAGCTGGGGGACCAGCAGCAAATGCAGGTCTCCTTCACAGGCTGCATGAGGACGTTTGCTGCCCAGCAGCAAGGCCCTTTTGCAAGGCAGTCATGATCAAAATCTCTCCAGACAGCTGTTTCTTCCAGGCATGGGAGCAGCTTATGCTGTTGCATCTGAACATTGCAGGCAATAAACTGCCTCTAGACATGCTTTGGGAAGTGAAGCCACGACAGATGAAGTCGCTGTCCTGCCGAGTGTCTTAGGTCCACTTCTCCAGCAGGTGTAAACTGATGTGCTTGCCTCTATTTGGATGCAGCAAAGCTTAGTGACAGCACAGGGCAGTATCACCTGACCCACGGCCTCTGCTGCTGTCTCATGAGGGTATATCTGCTGCGTGCACCAATTCTGCTCTGCTTAGGAGCTGCGAGGCTGCCTTGCGCAACAGCAGGCTGCTGGCAGCCCCCGTGACGGCTGAGAGAGCTGGTGGCTCCGGAATGAGCAGGGAAAGGAGCCCCCAGCTGGAGTCTGCAGTTACTCTGGGCCTGCCTGGACTCAGGATTGAGCCATACGGCCCTAAAGCTGGGCACATTTCCATAGAGTTGTCTGGGCCGTGTGCGCGCTCCCCAGCATCTCTGCTGACTGAAAGCCAAACTTTGTCAACCAAACATGGCACC
Source organism: Tricholaema leucomelas (assembly GCA_013400475.1). Taxonomy (NCBI): domain Eukaryota; kingdom Metazoa; phylum Chordata; class Aves; order Piciformes; family Lybiidae; genus Tricholaema lacrymosa; species Tricholaema leucomelas. The sequence continues at coordinate 41,088 of WAAF01008171.1, forward strand.
TGAGGCATTCAAGAGGCTCTGGGGTGTCTGAGACATCCTCAGGGCCTGGCTTAAGTGCTCTTGGGAGACTGGTGCCCTTCTGCAGCAGCAGAGGGGCTTCAGAGGGGTACTCGAGTGCATCTCTTAAGGCAACAGAGCTTTAGTTGGAATCTGCTTCTCAGCTGAGGTTAAAATGACTTTCCTCTAGTCCCTGAGGATAACAAGAGGGGCAGATTTTAGCCACAGCTTCAACTTCCCCGTGTGTGTTTCTACCACTTTCAGACCAGAGTCTCAGAGGTGCTGAGCCAGGACTGTTCCCAACACTGAGTCCATCACTTGGTTTATCCTTCCTCACAGGTGCAGATATCCAATAGTTCAAGCCTCCAACACCCCCCTCAAGCTTCCCATAGGAAACCAGCACCAGGATCCCATCTGTAGCTTGTTGTATTCGAAGGGCAGAAGCACATCTGTCAGCTCAGTCCTGGCTTTACTTTGCGTCCTTCCTTCTGGAGTTCGGATCCAGTCCCACAGCTCTCTACTGCCTTCAGCTGCCTTTGTCATTTATCACAGCAAATTATCCAGTTCCTGGCTACCTTCTTGCTTACTGTTCCTTTCTGACCCACATCTAAATGCCACACTCTGTCTTCAATTTTCCAGCCCCAAACAGAACATCAATGCCAATGGGCTTGCAGATTTCCCAGATCCAGACTGCATGAGCAGCTCTGCCCTTTGCCCTCTCAGCTCTTTCCCAAAGACTTTATTCCTGGGTAGCCCTGGGATGGGGCAGTGCTTGGGGGCTGGGGCTGCTTTGCAAAACCCCCATGAGAGCAGCAATTGGAGCATGGCCCTGCTTTTGCTGATGTCTGAGTGCTGCAACTGTCCCAATGTTGGATTTGTCCCAACGCCAGCAAGAGTTGGCATTGCCAAAGCACCACATCTGGGGAGTGCAACAGAGAGGCTTGGCTGGAGTGGGTCTCCTCACAGCCATTCCCAGGCAGGATATCAGTCCTGGTTCTTGTCCACGTCCTGGTCCCCAGTGCTGGGCTGCTTTTGCTCTTGTCAATTCACTTTGGGAGCTTTTGCTCTTGTCAGCTCCATGGCCACCTGGCTCTGCTGCAGCCCTTGCAGTCCCTTTCCTGAGGACCTGCTTCCCACACAGTTTCAGCTCTTCCACCAAAGCTTTCACCCAGACTGTCCACACACAAGCCCTGGGAACCAGGGCTACTGCGTGGTGTGAACTTGGCCATGTGCCTGCCTGGGCATAGAGTTTACAGCCTGGGTTTCGCTTCAAAGCAGGCTTTGACCTGTCTACTCTGCTGCAAGGATGGAGTTGAAAGCTGGAGAGAGAACCTCTGATTTTGGTAGCTTGACAAGAGTGGCCACAGGTCACTGGGACTGTATTTCTGACCTCTGCATCTGTTCTTTTGCTTCCCAGACATCACAAGTCCCTTGCTGTTCTCTACTGCTGCTCAAGACTCCCCTTGGAGAGAGGGCTCAGTGCAGACAGACACATGTGGTGGACACCATATTGCAGAGGTCTCTCACAAAATCTCTGATCTCAGAAGGGGCTACCTTCAGCCTGGCAGCAGTAGGTGACCCAGGTATGAACCAAGGTGACCCTGTTACAGGTGCCTTGAGATTCATTTGACTTACTTTTCATCTCTTTGAACCCTACAGGGTAAATGTGTGCACCCAGGGAAGAGATGGAAGGGAAATGTCATCCTGCAGCTATTAAGGGAGTTAGAATCCTTCCTGGCTTCTGTGTTACATGAGGTGCAGAGGCCTTGGGAAGAGTCATTCCTTCTTCCAGACTCCCCACCACAGACAAGCTCCTCAGACATTACAGCAGCACTGGTAGGTAGCCTAAGGATGGATTATCACCACTCTACTCCAACTAGAGTTGATGATGAAACTCAAAATCCCTACTGCTGTGAGCTGGGGACGTGCCAGCAGCCAAGCCCGAGCTGGCCAGCCATCTGCTGCCATTACCTGTGGTGGGCAGCTCCTCGGTGTCTTGCTGTGGTCTCTTGCTCTTCTGTGTAGAGGCTAAGAAGCTCTATTGTGTGGCCATCACTTTCTGAAGCTGATGATGCAGAGATGCTGGTGATGTCCTCAGGCTCCCTGTCTTTGTGACTATACCATCCTGTGTGCTCTCTCCTGCACTGTCTATGCCTCTCCATAGGGAAAACCATCTGCAAGAGCAAGTATCAGTGTTTTCCATCTCCACTGGTGTGCACGATGCTCTCTCACACGGTGTACCAACAGCAACACTGGAGAGCTGCCATGGAGCAGTCAGACACACATCTTAGGTGGACAAAACTACCCTCTGGATCTGCTCTTCTTTCTGCACTGGCTAGGGAGTGGGCCTGGACCCCTTTCAGATGGCCAGCACGCGGTCAGGTGAGCCTCAGCCTAAATGTGTCAGCTTGCCCTCTGTGCTCTCCAGTGCCACCCCACTTCTGGTGTCCCTGTTCCTGGGCTACTATTCATGGCTTTGCCCAGGCTGGTTGTGCCTCTCCCCCTTCCCCCATTTTTTCAGTGTAATTGGTTTATCAACACACTTTTGCCTTCTGAAAGTCATCAGAGAGAGAGGAGATGATTTCCAAAGATGATCCCTAGGGAGGCCCATTAACGATCTCCCCTTCAGCTGACTTTTCCTGCCCAGGACACTGCCTGCTTGCTCTCAGCTGGGTCCTCCAGCTCATGACAGCACCCATCTCCTCCAGAGAAGCTTGCCGTGTCCTGAGGACCACTCCACTGTTCACAGCATTTTGCAAGTCTCCAAAACACTCACACAGTGAAAATGTGCTGTTCCTTCTGGTGTCTGGGAGATGTGCTGGCACTTGCCACACTGTTGGTCCCAGGCCACAGGGCTTAGCTGGACAGACCCCTTCCCTCCTTTGCCAGCTGTAGGGAGCTTGGGTTGTCATAGAATCATACAATCATAGAATCAACCAGGTTGGAAGAGACCCAGCCCTATCCAATCAACCAGACCATGGCACTAAGTGCCCCAGCCAGGCTTGGCTTCAAAACCTCCAGGCACGGAAACTCCACCACCTCCCTGGGCAGCCCATTCCAATGCCAATCACTCTCTGCCAACAACTTCCTCCTAACATCCAGCCTAGACCTGCCCTGGCACAGCTTGAGACTGTGTCCCCTTCTTCTGTTGCTGGCTGCCTGGCAGCAGAGCCCAACCCCACCTGGCTACAGCCTCCCTTCAGGTAGTTGTAGCCAGCACTGAGGTCTGCCCTGAGCCTCCTCTTCTGCAGGCTGCACACCCCCAGCTCCCTCAGCTGTGTCTTTCCCAAATTGACAGCTTTTGCGGGATGGGGCAGTCAAGTTCCCTGACCTTGCGCACCTCAACCCATTTCCTCTCCCATGATCACTTCCTCCTCCAGACTCCCTTTCTCATCACGCCCAATGTCTGCTCCCTGTGTGGATTTGAAGCAGAGAGTTATTGGATGCCTTGGGATGACTTGAACTAACTCTCCTCCTTTATCTGTCTTTCACTTCAGCCCTTCTTTGCCTTTTCACTTTTTTTAAATAGGTAAAAAAAAACCAACCCCCCCAAATTGTTATTGGTTGTTAACTCCCCAGCACCTCTGTGGTTTTTTCTCTTTATTTTCCTTTTTGTTTTTATTTATTTTTCCTTGTGGTTTTTATTTCCCTTTTTCTTTTCCGTTTCCTTTTCACTTTTTTCTCTTTTCCTTTTTACTTTTCTTTTCCTTTTTTCTCTTTTCCTTTTTATTTTTCTTTTCCTTTTTTCTTTTTCTTTTTTTTCTGAACACCTCCAGGGATGACAACTCCACCACTTTTGCTTCTTATTTTCCTTTTCCTTTTTCTTCTTTTCCTTTTTCCTTTTTTTTTCCATCTTTTTCTTTCTCTTCTTCTTCTTCTTCTTCTTCATTTTCCTTTTTCTTTTCCTTTTTATTTCCCCCCCTTTTTTTCTTTCTCTCCTTCTTCTTCCTCTTTTCCTTTTCCTTTCCTTTCTTCTCCTTTTCCTTTTTTCTTCTTTTGAGTTACATCTTTCTTTGCTGACCTCTATCCTTTTGTCCCCTCCCTTCCCTCTGTTCAGCATCCCGTTTTCTCCCAACATGCCCATCACCTGCCCATGGCTTCCTGCAGAAACCAGGGAAGCACTGCACTGATCCTGCTTTTGTCTGAAGGCCAAACGAAGCTCCCCTTCACCGAGAAAAGTCCTGCCTGTCAAGCAGTGTGTTAGTCAGGGCCGATGAGTAACTTAGAGGAGATCAAAAGATATTAAGCTAGAAGAATTATTACAGAGGAGCCTACGGGACCACACAGATCATCTGCTCCAGCTAAAAAAGTCCCAAATTAACCCTCCACACCTCTCCCCCTGAAAAAGAAAGGGAAGGAGGGGGGAAAAAAAGCGTGTGTGGTCTTGAAGAGCCGAAGCAGCAAGGCAGTATTTGGGAGTCTGCTATATAAAGCATAATTACGCTCCTTTTTATCATCCCAGCTCATGGGGCAGGCTTTTCCATCTCTACTCACGCCAAGCAGCAGCTCGCGTCAGAAATAGCCTCGCTGGTTTGAAGGGGTGAGTCATGCCGCAGCCAGGTGGGAGGAGGAGGAGAACAAAGATAGGCAACGACTTCCCGGACTGGCTCGCCCCGGCGCTGCCTCGCCGCTGCCGGAGCTGGCTCCGCCGCACCTATCAAAGCGCAGCCGCCGGGAGCTGCCGGTGCGGGCGCGGCCTCGCCGTGGCTGCAGGCTGCGGGCGGCCCACCGCAGCAATGCATCGGCTCCGCAGCTCCCTGCCGCCCGCCCGCCTGCCCCACGGCTCCTCAGATGTGGGCAGGAGCGCGCTGTGGGCTGTGTGAGCTCTCCTGGCAGCCGCCGGTCCCGCTCCCACTCCCCTCCTTGCCCAGAGCGCCGCAACCATCCCTGTGACCATCGCATACCGGGGGGGTCCTCCAGCTGGGATGCTTGACGAAGAGGCTTCTCTGCAGTCACTGGGGGACCCCTGATGCCATCCCAGCAGTGCTGAGAGGGCAGGCACTGCTGTCTCGGGGGGAGGCAAACCCGGAGGTGTTACATCTCGAAACACGGATGTAAGGAAACAATCCCTCCCGACCGCCGGCGGTAACCAGGAGGTGCTCTTTTACCAGGAGCCTGATTCCATGGAGTCACAGAACAGTTTCAACTGGAGAAGATCTCCAAGATCACTGAGTCGAATCACCAACCCACCCACCATGGCCACTGAACCGTGTCCCCACGTGCCATGGCCACACATTTCTTGAACACCTCCAGGGATGACAACTCCACCACCTCCCTGGCAGGCTGTTCAGGTGCTCCATCGGAGGGGCTGCACACACCCTCTGGGACCAGAATCTGGATTGTTGTGACATCTTTTTTTAATGTACAAATGCACTCAGAGCGGGGCAGGGGCTGGTGGTTTCCTCTCTCACCATCACTCCTACCTATTTGAAACCCACGCCCGGCATTCAAAGTGTTGAGAAGGACACAACCTGAACGGATTGGGCTGATGAGACACCCTGGGTTTCAGGGGAATTAGCTGCTTGCCCAGATGCTCTGGGGTAGCTCTTTAATATCCCACTGGGAATAACACTACTAAAACAGGAAAACCCATTAGTGCACGTCTGCTCTTGCAGAGGCTGCTCTGATCCCATAAGGACGAGACCTTACAGCAGGCTCCCAAGTTGTTACATGAATTCATAGATTCACAGCATGGTTTGGGTTGGAAAGGATCTTAAAGATCACCCAATTTCAACCCCCTGCCATGGGCAGGGACATCTCCCACCAGCACAGCCTGCTCGAGGCCTCATCCCACCTGGCCCTGAATGGCTCCAGGGAGGGGACAGCCACAGCCTCCCTGGGAAACCTGTGCCAGTGTCTCACCATCCTCACTGCCAAGAATTTCTTCTTGAGCTCCTGTCTAAATCTGCCTTCCTCAAGCTTCAATCCATTTCCCCTCACCCTGGCACTCCCAGCCCTTGTCAGAAGTCCCTCCCCAGCTCTCCTGGAGCCCCTTCAGGTACTGGAAAGCTGCTCTAAGGTCTCCCTGGAGCTTTCTCTTCTAAACAGCCCCAGCCCTCTTAGCCTGTCCTCACAGCAGAGGTTCTCCAGCCCTCTAAGTATCTTTGTAGCCTCCTCCTCTCCATCAGTTCCATGTCCTTGTGTTGGGGGCATCAAAACTGGCTGCAGTGCTCCAGGTCGAGTCTCACCAGAGCAGAGGGGCAGAATCCCCTCTCTCATCCCGCTGGTGACACTGCTTTGGATGTTGCCTTCGTGTTGCCTTGGATGGCTCTGGCAATCAGCAGTTCTAGGGCAGTTTTATTCCCAGCTACCCCAAAGCATCTCCCCAGCCCTCGTAATGACTGCTGTTGGTGATTCCAAGTGGCTCCCATCTGAACTGCAGGTCTGCTCTCCGTGGTGAGCGCTGCACTTTGAAGTGCATTGGAGCACACACAGGGAGCCACTGAGTAATGCAGAAGATAAGCAGCTGTGTTTGAAGCCCAGGATCCTAGGAGCCACGGAGGAGCATTGAAGGCACATGACAAAGGTGGCATCATCCCAGCTCCCTACAGGAGTCCTGAGGGCCCAGATCTTTGCCCTTGGGTAGGTTGGTTGCTTCATGCTCATCGTCCAACCCTGCCTCCTGACATTACGTGCAGCGGCTTTCGTCCCTGTATCCAGCCCTCCTCTCCTTTGATGCTCCCTCGCTCCATGCTGGAGACCAAAGGTGGTGGCCACTGCTTTGGCTTCTTTGCCCTGCAGCCAGTCTGGGTGGAGGAGTGAATGAGAGCAAACAGACCTGGTTACCTCTCTCACGTAGTCTCTTCTGTCACTCATCACAGACACTTGGACCCCTAGGGATGTACCCAGACAAACTACCCAATGGTTATATCTCAACCCAATGACAAGGGCTTGGGGACAGCAATGGGAAGAGACCCTCCCCCCCTAGAATAGGAGCCACTAGCAGGTAATCATTAGAAATGAAGTGACTCTTGGCCATGGATAGCTGCTGCCACTGGGAACTAGACTGGCAAGGACGATTGAGTTTAATTTGGTGTGTATCTTGTTACCAGTGCCTGGTTTAGGGCAAGAGGAAGAGCAAAGCTTGGAAAGTCTGGATCTGAGAAGGGGCAGGGCTCTCAGCTTCTTTCTGTAAGTCCATCTCACCAGCTCTAAACCACTCCGGAAAGAAAATCACAAGTATCATCTCCAGCTAGAGACATTCAGGTGCTGGTTTGTCCTGTGATACATCCCAGACCAGCAACTTTTGGCCCAGAAGAGGCAGCCAGGACATCTCTGAGAAGCTCCCTGATGGAATAAACATCCCCAGACTCATGAAAGGCAAATCACCTCCTCTAGTAGTTGGGTGCTTTCTGCATGTGAGCAGGTGCAGATGTTTTCTGGCTTGTGTCTGCCACTGGGTGTAGGTTCTCCAGAGCTGTTATCTCTCTCATCAGATGATACAAGTTCAACCCCTTCCAAGAACGCAACCGACTTAAAAAGAGTTCAAAAGCAGATTAGGTTTCAAGGTAACTGGAAGCTATTCAGTCAAAGCCAAGCTGCATAAAGCCAGGGGAATCCTCCTGCTGCCTCCATGGCTGCGTGAGGCAAGTGGCAACACGAGGCAGGAGCTGAGCAAGTGTGTGTCTTGTGTCTTCCTGACAGACACAAACAGGGCTGCAAATTGGAGACAACCGCTACAAATTTAGCTGAAGATGCTTCAGGAACTGCCAAGGTTTTGCTTATCAAGCTACGGTGTCTGCTGGCAATTATCTCTGCAAAGCCAGCACAACCAGAACCAGATGGCATCTCCTCCCTGCTCCTCCCCTCTCAGCACAGAAGGGGACGCTCAGGGTGGCCTCAGCAATGCGAGCAGTTAGGTACTCACTTGGGGAGGAGCCTCCAGCCCCCAGCTGTGGTGCTGTGCTAATGGCAGGTGGGAGCTCTGGGCCGGGGACCCACTCCACTGGTAGCTCTCTCTGCCCATGCCCATCCCTTCATCCTTCCAGAAGCAGCAGGAGCAGGCATCTTCTCTCTCAGCTCTAGTGGCATCATGCTGCCCTGTCTTCTCTCTTCCCACAGCAGGAACATGTAGCCTCAACTCACACTGTCCTCTGGGTGGTTTCGGTTGCCCAGCTGAGATGGTGTGAACCATCCCATGGTAGAAATCGTTTGGGGACAGATTGAGAGAATTAAGTGACACCAGACAAGGTGTAAATAAACACCCAAAGGTGGGGGTGGCCATGACTGGAGCCTGCTTTGGAGCACAGGTACTGCATGGGCAGGTTGCAGACACACCTGAGTGCTGTGGTGCTGGAGTGTGTCCAGAGAAGGTCAGTGAGGCTTCTAAGGGCCTGGAGCACATAGCCTGTGAGGAGCATCTATCTGAGGGAGCTGGGGGTGTGCAGGCTGGAGAAGAGGCTGAGGGCAGAGCTCATTGCTCTCTGCAGCTGCCTGCAGGGAGGTTGCAGTGAGGAGGGGGCAGCCTCTGCTGCTTGGTGGCAAGGGACAGCAGCAGAAGAAATGGTTCCGGGCTGCCCCAGGGGAGGCTCAGGAAATATTTCTGCACTGGAAAGGTTCTCAGCCCAGGGCAGTGCTGCAGTCCCCATCCCTGGGGATGTTCCAGCAGGAGCTGGTGCTGAGGGACATGGTCTGGTGCTGAGCCTGCAGTGCTGGGCCGAGGGTTGGCCTGGCTGAGCTTGGAGGGCTCTGCCAATCAGTTCTGTTCTATGATTCTGCGTCCTCCAGGCTTGGCTGTGTAATCCCAGGATGTAGTGGGACCAGGATCTTAATTGGAGGCTCAATGGTGCCTAACTCCTGGTGAAAGTCCATCCTGGTCATTAATTCTCCCATAATCTTATCACATAGCATTTAGTTTCCCACACAAGCCTGCAGCTCTGTGTGGAGACCTGCAGTGGGACCCAAGCTCTGTGTGGAGGGTTTGGGGGTACAGCTTCATTGCACAACAGCACACACACATCTAGTCCAACTACTCCTGCAGTCACAGGGCAGTTCCTCAGATTATGGGACAATTCAGGTGGAAAGAGAGCTCTGGAGACTGCCTAGTCTGAGCCTCAGCTCTCCAGGGCTTGGCAGCAAGCTTTGGGGCAGCCGAACTCCGGAGCTTGCTGTTTGGAGCCCTATGAAAGATGGCTTTGCCATGCAAAGTGGGAGAGTGTTGATCCTTCCCAAGCCTCTGAGATTTGGCCACCATCAAGGCAGCTGCAGCTGACTCCAGGTGTGCCCACACGGAGAGCAGAGGACACACAGCACTTACCTGCTTGGGCAAGCTGGTCACGTTCACCTCTCACCAGAGAGGTGCCCACACCCTGGGTTATTTTAAAGCTCTCTCACCCACCACCACACACTGTCTCCTCAACTACAGAGCACCTGGCAGAGGAAAGTTTAATCCCACAAGGCTGGACAGGAGAAAGTGCATTTGGTGGCTGAAAGCTGAGTGGTGCTGCAAAGCTTGTGGCCTGGGCAGTGCCACCCAGCCCACTGGGTGCTGCTGGATCCTGCAGGGCTGCTCTGGGCACACAGCTCTGATGGCTGCTCTGCATCATGTGAAGGGCTCATGCTGCTCTTACGGGCAGGCAGCCTCTGCTTCCCTTATCCAGTGCCTGACAACAGAGTGCAGCAGCCAAGCCAAAGGGACTGGTACATCTGGGAGCCCTGAGAAGTGTAGCAGAGCTGCCCTGTGGGTGATCCTCCTGGCAGCTCTCCTGGCCTGCTCTCCTCCTTGCTTTTCTCAGCTGGTTTTAAACTAAAAGAGGGGACTCTTTTTATAGTGAGGATGGTGAGACAGTAGGACAAGTTGCTTGGAGAGGTGGCTTATGTCCCAGCCCTGGAAATCTTCAAGGTCAGGCTGGGTGGGGTTCTCAGCAGCCCGAGGTAGTTGAAAATGTCCCTGCTCAGTGCATGCAGTTGGACTAGATCAGCTCTAAAGGTCCTTTCCAACCCAAACTGTTCTATGATTCTATAATTCTACGACCTGCTGGGTGCTCAGGGCATGGGTGGGTACCAATCTGTCCTCTTGAGGGATGGATGCTGAGATGCTGTTCTGCCCTGCTCTGTGGTCCCCATCACTAAGTCATAGGCTTTTTCTTCTCTTCCTTCCTCCTCTCCCCATCCAGCCTGGGGAAAGTCTTTTCTCCCTCCCCACCACAGCCTGCTCAGGGCTGCTTCTAGGGTCCTTCATGCAAGACCCCCTGACAGCCTCTGAGGGAGGGAGTGCAGCAGTAAGTCATTAAACCTGTCATCCCAGTCCAGATTTTATTCTCATAATCAGATAGAGTAAATGATTCCCTTGTTGCTCACCTGAAGTCTGTCTTTCCCCTCCTGGAAACCAGTGCTTTGGGATGGATGATGCCAGCTAGCTCTGAACTGCCCCTGTTTCCCAGTGCTCCTCCTCACCGACCATGCTGGCAGAGGAGCCAGACATGCCTGGGCACAGGAAGGCTGCAGCAAATCCACCACCACCTTTGTGTGTCTCCTCTGAAAACCTGCTGTTTCAGATCAGGACCTGTCATTCCACTGTTGTCCTTTTTTGCCTAGCTTCTTTCAGAGGACCCCTTCCACTCCCACCCCAGAAGCAAAACCAAGGGGATTTTGCCGCTGTCGAGTTTGGGCACAGCACCTCTGGAGCTGCTTATCTTCCCCAGAAGAGTGGAGCCCAAGGAGAAGGACTGCACTGGCTGCTTGTGTCTCTGTAGGGTAAACAGCTGCTGTGCTGCAGCTTTGAAGAGGCTCTGTGCTTTTGTAGGCTCAGATCCCTCCATGCTCAGTGTGGTTTTCCCACATGACCTGAACATTTTGGAGGGGGAGGCTTGCTCTTGGGCTTCCATGCCAGAGAGGATGGAGGGGCCCAGAGTGGCAGAGAGCCCAGTGAGGGGTAAAGCCTTCAGCAAGGGAGGCTTGGGCAGCAGAAATAGCTACCTGCCTGGGCTGAGTGCTGCTTTGGTGTAAAAGAATAAAAACAGATGGATAAATAAAGCCAGTGGGATGTTGGGTTGCATCACCAAGGGTGTCAGCAGCACAGATAAAGAAGCCATTTCCCCTGTCTGCTCAGCCCTGGTCAAACCACACCTGGAGCACTGCCTACAGTTTTGGTCCCTGCTGTGCGAAAAAGATGTGAACAGGCTGGAGGGGGTCCACGGGAGGGTCATGAGAATGATCCTGGTAGGCCTTCCATGTGAAGAAAGCTTGAGAGAGCTGGGGCTGTTCAGCCTGGAGAGGAGAAGGCTGAGGGCACACCTTATCATCAGGGACCAGCATGTGGTGGCTACCAGGAGGATGGAGACTCCCTTGGTACAAGAAGTGCCATGGGAAAGACTTGATGGGGTCAAGTGACTGCTGGGGACATTCCCCCTGCACTCCAGAAGGAAATGTTCCCCCATGAGCAGAGTCAGACACTGGAATCAGCTCCCGGGGGAAGCAGTGGAGTGCCCTGCATGGGGCAGTTTGCAGCCTCAGCCTGCCAGGCTGCTGGGCCAGCTCATTCCAGCTGCACTGCCACCGAGAAGGGCTGGAGCAGGTGACACTTGGGGATGATCTCTCCCAGCCTGGCACTCTGGGTTCTGTGAAATAGATAAAAAGATAAATGTGTAGATAACAGACAAAACCAGCTAAGTAACTCCCAGGAGTGTCTCCTGAAGCGGTGCAGCAGCTCTCTGAGATGCTGTCAGACCTGCTGCCTGTTCGCAGGGCAGTCGGCAGCACTGCTGAAATCTCTGTTCACAGCGTGGAACCACGGCAGCTTCTTACCGGGCTCACAGCCTCTGGGGTTTGACAGAAGCAGTGATGGATGTCAGAACTCTTATCTCATCAAAACAGCTTTTAACAATAAACACCTTAACCCCTGACCGTGATCATTATCCACTCCGTTGCCTGACCTGCTTATTCACTCTAAATGGTGGGGCTGACTGTGAGCCCTGTGTTACACCTTCATTCTGTTCACTGATTCTGAAGCCACTTCAGTCTGTTGGTTAAATATCAGATTTACATGGCTTCAAAATCAGGAGGAGGATTTAATTCACCCAGCACTTCCCAACATTTCGGTCTTGTATCTTGAATTATCTGGCATCAACACAGCTCTGCTCCAAGGAAACTTCTTGCTCAGATGCTTTTGACCTTGCCAGGTGTTCAGCACACCAGTGGCACTGCTTCACTGTCCTCCTTAAAATGGCCCAGCTGTCAGAGCCCAGGGTCCTACCTCGCTTCATACAGGCTCAAATATCTCCTCTTTACCTACCTCTCAAGAGCTGGATTTCTTTTTCTGTTGCACTGAAGCTTTTGAGATAAGAAAGCAGCTGTTTTACCTGATTAAATCTGTTTTAGCTGATTAAATCTCCCCAAATTTGAGGCCTGTTGGTGCATTTCCATTGATATCCTTCCTCTCCATCAGGCTTCCACTGTCACTTGTGAGCCTTTTCATGTATTTGGGACAGCTGCAGCCCTGATAGACCTGATCCCAGATGAGCTCACGCACCCCACAGGATGCTGGGCAGGGAGGAAGAGGAGCACCAGTGGTGTTTTGCATCGAGGGGCACATGCTTGGGGCAAGCCAACCCTCTCCTGTAGCCTTGCCTGTCCCAAGGCCTCTTTTAGCCTGCCAAGATCTGTGATCCCTGACTCAAGCCCTTTACAGTGTCTTAGGGAACATTTCTGCTGATGGACCTCCACGGACCTCTCCTGCAGCCCCACACAGGACCTCTGCTGGGCATGAAAGAGCTTCTGAGCGTCTCCCCTCTTCCTGGTGACAGTCACAAGAGACGTCTCTGGAGGGACACAACGATGCAGGTGGCGCTGGTGGAGGTTTCTGCCTCACGGGTAGCCATTAAGGTGATGCATGGAGTTGGCAGGAGGACGCATGGCACCAAGCAGCCACTTGTCTCCCTTAAGGCTTTGCAGTCAGAGCTGAGGTGTGAATGTCACCGCAATGCTTCCCCTGACGCCCCCCAACATCACTTCCACTCTCTTCGAAGGCAAAGCGCTAATGGCTTCTGTGCTGCCAGGAGAGACCCTGCAGGAGCAGGAGAGCAGAGGCACGTTTGCACACCAGCCTGATGCCAATTCCTCGGTTGAACCCAACAAAGCAGCCCCCTCCTGACCCGGAGCTGTGCCGTGGGGAGAGTGGGGCTCCACACGGCTGCCAAAGCTCCCCTGCCCCCTTGGCTCTGCCACCACTGTGCCCGTGGGCTGGTGCAGGGGATGGAGCAATTGGGACGGCTGCTGCAGGTGGGTGAGGCTGCCGGAGCCCGGAGGCCCGGCACTGGTTGGTTCGTTTCTTCTCTCGGTAGGATATCGTTACCCACAAAAGGGAAGGGAGGTGTGGGGGAGAAGAGCCAAAACAGAGCAGGGCTGCGGCCAGCTGACGAGAAGCTCTGTCCCGCAGCTACGAGATCTCAGCCGAGGGGGCCGGGGAAGTCTCTTCCAGCGGGGTACGAAGTCAGCAGCGGAGCTTTGAACTCGGGGGAACTCCGGGACGGCCCCGCGCTGCCAGCGCGCTCAGCTGCGCATACCGCACCGCAGCTGCAGCCGCGCCGCAGCCCGCACCCCTGCGCCGCAGCCCGCACCCCTGCGCCAAGCCCGCACCCCTGCGCCGCACCTCGCACCACTGCACCACAGCCCGCACCCCTGCGCCAAGCCCGCACCCCTGCGCCGCAGCTCGCCCCCTTGCGCCAAGCCCGCCCCCCTGCGCCGCAGCTCGCACCCCTGCGCCGCAGCCCGCACCCCTGCGCCGCAGCTCGCACCCCTGTGCCAAGCCCGCACCCCTGCGCCAAGCCCGCACCCCTGTGCCAAGCCCGCACCCCTGCGCCGCACCTCGCACCCCTGCGCCGCAGCCCGCACCCCTGTGCCTGGCAAGGACCAGTTTGCTGGGCAGGCGAGAGAAGGGCACAGATTTCTGGACTGGAACTGACCCACCTGAACCCCAGAGTGTGCTGTGTGGCTTTGCTATCCCCTCACCAGTCCCTGTCCTGGATGGAGCTCTGCTGTCCCTTCACCTGTGCCTGTGCTGGATGGAGCTCTGCTGTCCTCTCACCTGTGCTCTGGCTGGGATGGGGCTCCGCTGTCCCCTCACCTGTGCTCTGGCTGGGATGGGGCTCTGCTGTCCCCTCACCTGTGCCTGTGCTGGATGGAGCTCTGCTGTCCCCTCACCTGTCCCTGTGCTCTGGCTGGGATGGGACTCTGCTGTCCCCTCACCGGTCCCTGTGCTAGCTGGGGTTCTGCTGTGCCCTCACCTGTGCCTTGTGCTGGATGGAGCTCTGCTGTCCCCTCACCTGTCCCTGTGCTCTGGCTGGGATGGGACTCTGCTGTCCCCTCACCTGTGCCCTGGCAGTTTGTGGGTCTCCCTTCTGTGCCTCCATCAGTGCCACAAGACTTTGGGCACCCCCAGTTCTCTTTGCACAGGTCCTCCCAGTACAGCAAGCGGGGGAGGCTTTTGTGCTGCTGCGGTGAGCTGCACGCTGGGGTCTGGCAAGGATCCCAAGCCCCCCGGGGGCATTTGGGCAATTATCCCACTGGGCCTGTATTTAAATTTTCCTTTCATTCGAATGGTTTCTGAGGTACCTTTCCCCCATCTCATTTCCAAGTGAAAATGCTCAGCTCCTGAACTGAGGAAGAACTTCAGAACCAGATTTTGGTGCCTCAGAATGCAGGTAAATGCTGGGACGAGCAGCGGGCTCTGGGGGGAGCTGGAAGCCAGGGGGAGGTGTTGCTGCTGGCCTTTGCTCCTGGCTGAAGTGCTCCTCACCCTGTCACTGCCCTGTGAGCATCCAGGAAAGGAAAGAGTGCTCAGGCACTGGCACAGGCAGCCCAGGGAGGTGGTGGACTCCCCATCCCTGGAGATGTTCAAGAGACCTGTGGCCATGGCACTTGGGGCCATGGTTTTGGTGGCCATGGTGGTGTTGGATTGGTGGTTGGACTGAATGATCTTCACAGAATCATAGAATCAGTCAGGGTTGGAAGGGACCACAAGAAGCAGCCAGTTCCAACCCCCCTGACATGCCCAGGGACACCCTACCCTAGAGCAGGCTGCCCACAGCCTCATCCAGCCTGGCCTTAAACACCTCCAGCTATGGGGCCTCAAACACCTCCCTGGGCAACCCATTCCAGCCTCTCACCACTCTCCCGCTCAACAACTTCCTCCTCACCTCCACTCTGAATCTTCCCACCTCCAGCTTTGCTCCATTCCCCCCAGTCCTGGCACTCCCTGACAGACTACAGAGTCCCTCCCCAGCTTTTTTGTAGCCCCCTGCAGATCCTGGAAGGCCACAAGAAGGTCCCCTGGGAGCCTCCTCTNCCTGCCACTCACTGCCCAGCCTGGATTTGTGCTTGGCAATGCCTCGACCCAGCTGCAGGACCTTGCCCTTGGTCTTGTTGAACCTCCTGAGGTTGGCTTGTGCCCAGCTCTGCAGCCTGTGCAGTTGCCTCTGGATGGATCCCTGCCCTCCAGCCTGGCTGCTGCATCACACAGCTTGGTGTGCTCAGCAAACTTGGTGAGGCTGCACGTCTTAGAGGGCTTCTCCAAGCCAAAGAGTTCCCTGATTCTATAAGGTATGAAGCAGCCCAGCCTCGGGTTTGAAGCCTCCACTCCAAATTACTCCCAACGCCCTCGGCAGCAGCCTCTGCACCAAGGGCCTGCCAGCTGCAGCTGGAGAAGAGAAGGCTGCAGGGAGACCTCAGAGATGCATTTCAATATCTGCAGGGGACCTGCAGGCAGGCTGGGGAGGGACTGTTCAGAAGGTCCTGTGGAGGTAGACCAAAGGGCATTGGTTTGGAACGGGAGCAGGGCAGAGTGAGGTTGGACATTAGGAGGAAGCTCTGCACAGTAAGGGTGGTGAGACACTGGCACAGGCTGCCCAGGGCTGCAGTTGAGGCCTCATCTCTGGAGACATTTGAGGTCAGCCTGGATGTGTCCCTGTGCAGTCTGCTCGAGCTGGAGGTGTCTGCTACCTGCAGAGGCTCCCTTCTCACCCAGTGTAGTCTGTGAGCCTGTGGGTCTGAGTGGGGCAGGGTGCAGGAGATCAGGAGCACGGCTTCCTGGGCATCTGGGGGGGTTTGCTTTGCCTGGGGTGTGGCCTCTTCAGGTGCTGAGGAGCAGTGCCACCAGGGTAGGGAGGTCTGCTCAGGAGCTGAGGAGCAGTGCCACCAGGGCAGGGAGGTCTGTGCAGGAGCTGAGGAGCAGTGCCACCAGGGCAGGGAGGCTGGGGAAGTGGTGCTGTGATTTCTGGGGTCCCCACACTTAGATCCACCTCACAAACAGTTTTGTTCTCTGTGCTTAGGAAGGGAGTCTGGAGAGTCTGCAAAGGATGGACAAGGAAACAACTCCATCCTTGCACCACCAAGCTGAGGCAAACCGTTGTGCTTCAGCTGGTGCCCCCCAAGCTGGCTGGTGCAAATCTGGCACCCTCAGAGCACTCCTAGGCTGAGAAGCAGGGGATAGGAGGGGATGTCCTGCAGGCACACATCCCACCAGAGTGGGAGCACTGCACGGCCAAGGGCTTCCAGCTCCTGCCTTGCATCCATAGTGAAACAATGGCATCGTCTGAGCAGGATGGTGTTTATTGGCTTTCACTTGAAGGAGAAGGGGGCAGCGGTGGGTGGAAGGAGGTGGGAAGAGAGCAAAGCAAAAGCCCAAGAGAAAATCCCCTTTTCTCCATGCAGAGAGGGACGTTGCCTGGGTGCTGTGGACCGAAACACCTGCTGCCCGCAGGGAAAGCCAGCTCCCAGGAAGTGCAAGAAAGGCACTTTCCAAGGTGGAATATGTTGAAAAGTGAAGAGGAGGAGAAGGGAAGGGGGGGGGAGTGTGTGTGGAATGGCTGCAGAGATGCATGAATATTAAACTGATATTATAGCACTTAATAAAGCGCCGCAGAGGGGAGGAACAATAACAGGTATTGTTGGCAAGCCCCACGCTCAGCTTCCCCTCCATCTGATGGGCTGATAACCATCACAGTATCTCTTTCATCATCCCTGGCTCCGTATCTCCCGCGGCCCGGCAGAGCCACACACATTCCAGCAGAGACTTTGATGTCTTTGCAAGGCACAGACCTGCCAGCCCTGGGCAGGCTGCACTGCCGCCGCTTCGGCACAGGGACGTGGGTGGGGATGTGGGGAGGGGGCTGCAGGGTGGTGCTGGAGGGAAGCAGCCAGCAGTGCTTCCCCTGAGCCCCTGAATTCGCTGTCCCTGTCACCCAGGGTGGCTTGAAATACCCCAGTCCCCTCTCTAGGGTCACTCCAAGAGCTGAAGCCTTAGGAAACCAGGTTGCTGGGCACCGTGGTCTTAGGAGTGCCAGGTGAGAGATGGCCAAGGGCATCAACCTTGAGGGAAAAGGGCACTTTCCACTCTTCCATCTTCAGGAGCTGGGATGGACAGAGACCCAATGAAGAAAAATTAACAGAAAAAGACAATTTAAGGACTTTTTGAAAAGGTTGAACATCACAGCCTGGATGTGACAGTTGTGGTGGGTGAGGAAGTCTGGCCTCAGGGACAGGCTGTGGGCTTTATCCCCTGGGAGAAGGTCTGGAGCTCAGCACTTCGGAGGCTGGCAGAGCAAGCCCTTCTGTCTACCCCTTCAAGGGGATACAGATGTGCCTTGTGTGATGTGGGAGTTCACCCACGCCAAGGGGATGAGCTGGTGAGTGTAGCACAGACAGACACAGCTGTATCTTGGGGAGACCTTTGGTTTGCATTGACTTAGTGGCCAGGAACCTAAAAGGCATTAAACTTGCCCCAGGAGGTGAGTAGGGCAGGTGCGAAAGGCTTGCAGGGGACAGGGGAATTTTCCTCCTAGAGAAGAGGATGCCCCAAAAAGATGCTTAACAGAGCTGGGTGATGCAATCACACCCCTGAACACAGCATCTCCCATGCACTTCTCCTTGCCCCTCCAGGCCTGAAAGCTCTCTGATTCTGAGGCAAAGTTGTCTTACTTCAACCTTATGTGTGCAGGAGGTTGTGGAGTGGAGCCAGAGGCAGTCATCCACAGCCACCCAAATGCTCCCTTGGTGCAAAATGAGGGGGGATGTGCTGCTGTTGCCCACACATCTAGACGATCCTCTGCCATCTGCAGGCCATATCCTGTGTTAGTCATGGTAAGAAGTGATAGGGCAGGAGGAAATAGCCTCAAATTGGGACATTTAGGTTAGATATGAGAAGAAACTTCTTGACTGAAAGAGTTCTCAAAGCCTGGCACAGGCTGCTCAATGAGGTGGTTCAATCCCCATCCCTGGAGGTGTTTCATGGAGGCAGAGACATGGTGCTGAGGGCCATGGTTTAGCCCCAGCTTTGTTAGAGTTAGGGAAGGGTTGGACTGGATGCTCTGAAAGTGCTTTTCCAACCCAAAGGGTTCTGTGATTCTCACTCACTTGCCCTCCTTCCCTTGCTCTCTCTGTCTCTCTGACCATCTGTGTAAGATGAACTATCAGGGCTCTGAGACAGAAGTGCTTGCTTTGCTGTTTTCAGATCAGACTTCTGCCAGTGGCTCAGACCTCATACTTAATTTGCTTTAATTATTGTTGGGTTTTTTTAATTTAATTATTGGTTTCAGAATGCAAACGAGAGAAAAAGAAAAGTTAGGTCTCGTTTTCTCGCACGTTTGTGTGTCTTGCTCCAGCAGCAGCAGCAGGGGGTTCACCCCTCCACGGACCCAGCTGGAGAGGAGGGGTGCAGAGAGGTGGGAGGCAGCCTGAGCGAAGCCACCCCAGGCCTCCATCCTCCCCGTGGCTCCATCCTCCCCAGCATGGCAGCCCGGGGCAGCGGCAGAGGAGCCCAGGCTGCCTTTGATGCCTGCTCTTCCCCCGCGCCCTTCGCCGTGCGTGTCTCACGCCTTGGCTCTGCCTTTAAGATTTGCCCCTGGTCATTTCTGTTGGGAGGGAGATGAGGTTGGTGCTCTGATGTGGGTGGCCCAGAGTTTGTTACCCGAGGACAGCTGGCTGGCTGCTGAGCTCCTGCCTTCCCAACGGTTGTTTCTCTGCTTGTGCTTGCTTGCGTCTTCACTGCGTGTCTCGCTGGTGCGTCTTGACCAAGCTAAGGGCAGATGTTCTCTGGGGAAGGGGTGTGGGTTGGGGTGCTGGGGTGCTGCTGGGGGCAGCTCCCACCCTTCGGCCACACATAAGGGTTTAGTCTAGGTGAATCCTGCACCCACGGGGATTTGGAGTTGAGAAAGAACCTCAAAGCAGAACACCGCCAGCATGCCAGAGAGAGGGAAGAGGACGTCAGTGGGAGGTGATCAGAACAGCCCAGAGGACAGGCAGCCTCAGAGCACTGCAGGGCTTTGCTCCAAGGTCCGGCAGAGCTGCGAGCAGCTCCCCCAACCCCACTCACTGTGGCTGCTAGTAGGGACCTTCCTTGGGAACACCACAGATATCTGTCATTCCCCTTGCACATTTTCACAGCTATGCACCACAGCAAAAAAACCCAAACAAACAAACAAACAAACAACCCTGGAAGAGTTATTCTAAGAATAAAAAAGGGTTTTGAGGTGAGGCTCAAACTGTGCTGATGCTGAACAGCCTCCAAGCCCAGGAGGGGAGGAAGAGTGAAATTCCTCCCTGACCCTGCAGGCAACCAACTTATGCCTTGGAGCAGAAGATTTGATTGCCTGTTACCATTAGCTCTGCTTGTGTTGGTACAAGGAGTTACAAAAATGATCCCTTCCCCACACCTCCCAAAGCACAAAGGCAGAAGAGCAGCAGCGTGCGGCCCTCTGTGGTACTGACCTGCAGCAGGGGAGGATGGGCATGGAGAGAAGGGGGGGGTGGGGGTGGAAACACAGTGAGAGGGAAAAAGATTGACCCAGTATCACCCAAGCTGGAGAGCCGTCGTTATCCCATTGAAGCCCGCTGAACAGTGCCGCAGCAGGGAATCTGTCTGTCTTGGTTAAAGGTCTCGCTGCCAGCCCAGCCTTGGAAGTGCCAACACTAATCTGCAAATTGCTGCAAGCCCTAAAGAGCTGCTGCAGAGCTGGGAACCTTCCTTCAGCCCAGACCCCTATGGACTGAGATGCCCTTCCCCATTAATGTCCTGCTTCCCGCCACCCCTGGGCAGGCTGGGTTGGGCACCGCTCGCTCCAGACGGGCTGCAGTGAAATTCCTGGGCAGTAAAATGCTGCTGGCAGCCTGGCTGCAATGGGAAAGGGATGCTTGCCACCAAGGGAGGGTGGATTCAGCCCAGGGGGACTCTGGTGTGCTTTCCACTACATTCACGCACATCTTTCTGCTTAGTGCCTTCCAGCAAGTCCCCAGGTAACGACGATTCCTTTGTCTTCTTTTGGCCATGCCGATCACACTCAGAGCTGTTGCTGCAACGCCTGGGCTTTGGCCTGGAAATCTCTGGTGCAGCCTCTGGTGTTGGCCGGGAAGAGGCTTGTCACATGTGCTCTTAGACTAACAAACAGCACTGTTCTTCTAAGACTGTGGGTAGCAATAATTCAGGGTCAGTGGAAAGGGCATATCTAATAAGAGGGCTTGGTCTAGAAGAGAGAGGAATAAAGACAAAAAGGAGGGGGAAAAAGGGGGCTAAAAAAACCTGGCCAGCATGGTGGGAGGAGATGGGTGCTGGAGCCTGGCTTGGAGCTGGTGGCAAGCAGCACCGGGGGAAACACAGTGACTCGTGGAGAGGGACTGGGAAAGCCTGGGCTTAGCTTTGTAAATCCCAGCACCTCTGCCATCCCAGGCGGGCTGGAGGCTGCGGCGTGCCAGCGCCTGGGCCGGCCCCTTGCTGCATGTCCTGAGGACACCGGGCAGCATGCTGGGAGGGTCCCCACAGAGCCCTCGCATGGTGCCGGGTTTTGTTCGAGGCAGCCAGTTAACCCGAGGATGAGATCTGAGTCCAAATGAAAGGCTGGAGGTGGTAAACAGCTATTCTTAGTACCCATATTTCTTATTAAAAATATCAGTTGGAGCAAGGAATGTGAGCAGCAGATGCAGAGGAGCGTGAATTTCTCTTGGCAGCAGCTTTAGAGGCAGTCAGGCTTGCAGTCAGGGTTTCTGAGGTATGGAACGAGATGCAAAAAAAACCCCAACAAACAAAACCCAACCAAAAAAAAAAACAACAACAAACCCAACTCATGCACAAACCTTTATCAGAACATGAAGGAAAATAAAACAAAGCAGCACAAACCCCAACCAAACCTCCAGTCAATCACACAGGGGGGGGAAGGAAACAAACAATGCTGCCGTGAAGAAATACACACAAAGGAGGAGGGGGGAAAAAAGAAGAGAAGGCGGCTCCCAGAGCATCATCCTTAAGTCATGGAGAACTGATAAAAGCGCCGGGCAGAAAGCAACCTGCCCGCGCGGAGCTGGCTGCCGCTTGCGAGCGCAGCGTGTGCCTTTGCTTGCAGTAAACATGCCCTTTGCCTTGGCCGCTGCCGTGACACTGCTGTGTCGCAGCTGACTCAGAGGCAGGGTTAGATCTGCAGGCTCCAGCCCTCAATTCCTCGCAGCAGACCCCAGCAGGCAATATGCCTCTGTTTACCTGTAAATAGTGGTTGCTGTGCTTTCCTGGAGAGAGGCAGGTACAGGAGGGTGCTGTTTATTTCTCGCTGGCTCGCAGTAAGAGGAAACGGTGTTTGGTATCAGTCGTCATCAGGAGCTGACTGGCTGCAGGGCTCTTTCGAGGGCTCTGAGCTGCATCATCCAACAGGCAAGCAAGGCTGTGCAGTGAGTCCTTTACCTGCAGCTGGGGACTCACCTGCCAGCTCAGTCAGACTGAGGAAGAGGAGGAGTAAGAAAATAAAGCAGTGACCAGATGGGGGTCAGTCTCTTCTCCCAGGTAACCAGAAACCTTTTGGAGGGTAGGAGAGCCCTGCAGAGGGACCTGGCCAGGCTGGATGGGTAAGCAGAGGCCAGTGGGATGAGATGGAACAAGAGCAAGTGCAGGATGTCTTCACTTTGGCCACAACAACCCCAAGCAGCACTACAGGCTGGGGCCAGAGTGGCTGAGAGCAGCCAGGCAGAGAGGGAGCTGGGGGTGTGCAGCCTGCAGAAGAGGCGGCTCAGGGCAGAGCTCATTGCTGTCTGCAGCGCCCTGAAGGGAGGCTGTAGCCAGGTGGGGTTGGGCTCTGCTGCCAGGCAGCCAGCAACAGAAGAAGGGGGCACCGCCTCAAGCTGTGCCAGGGCAGGTCTAGGCTGGCAGCTTAGGAGGTAGTTGTTGGCAGAGAGAGTGATTGGCATTGGAATGGGCTGCTCAGGGAGGTGGTGGAGTGGCCGTGCCGGGAGGTGTTGAAGCCAAGCCTGGCTGGGGCACGTAGTGCCATGGTCTGGTTGGTTGGCCAAGGCTGGGTGCTAGGTTGGGCTGGATGAGCATGGAGGTCTCTTCCACCCTGTTGATTCTCTGATTCTATATTCCCAAGCCACCATCAAGCTGGATTCCAAGGGAGTTGCTGCACCTGTGTGTTGAAGTTCTGCAGCAGCAATAGGTCACCTGGGGCAGGTTGCAGGAGGGTCCTTGCCGGGGTAGACACTACATGCATGTAAGTAGGGGATTTGTGCTGGTTTGGTTCCTTCAGCCTCCAGCATATGTGACAACAGCAGCAGCCACAGGACACTGCAAGTGGAGCACTGTAGAAACATGCCAGGTTGCACATGCTTAGATATTCCCTCTATGAAGAAGATTTGAGCCTCAGCAAGCTTTTGTGGGTCAGAAGCAGAGGCCTAGGCCTGTAGGATGATATTGTAGAAGCAAACCTACCTCTAGGCTTCCAGACTTCCTGCTACAAGCCTCAAGCCAAAAAGCCCTGGGACACCCCTCTAGCACCCCACAAAGTTACTTCCTTTGCAAGCTACCAGATCTCCAGCTCCAGGCTTGAGCTTTAGATCCAGGCATCCCAGAATGGGGTCTTAGGAACCTGGGTTTGGGCAGTTTTGGATATCTGGATCCAGCAGCTCAACCTGGGCTTGCAGCCTCTCCTGTGTTCTTGCAGGAGACAATCAGTTTTCCTCACAGCCTGCAAGCCCTGAAATCTTCACTCCATGTGGAAAGCTAGGAGCTGCTCAAGAAAATGGTTGTCTTGCTAGAGCTCCTGCAGCTGAAGGTGATGGAGCATCAAGTTCCTCTAGCAGCTAGCAGGGAGGTCCTTGGTCTAGAGAGCTGCCCATGGGAGTGGAGAAGAGCTGGGTTACTGCTGTAGGCAGTACGCTGGGTACTTGACAGCAGCAGCACAGGTGAAAAAGGGCAAGGATTTAAGTCTGCTTGAAAGAGACCAGGCATGGGGAGAAATAAAGCTGGGAACAGGGAGAAGCAAAGCTGGGAAACAGGCCTGGGTGGTTCCTGAACTATTTAAGAGGGGCTTAAAGGGATTTGGTAAAGAAAATGACAGCAGATCAGAAACAAAATCAAATCACAGCAGCTGTCTGGAGCCCTGTTGCAGGGCTGGGTGTAAGCAGCAGAGATAGTCAGTGTTCAGGTTTGATCCTGGCAGAGGAAAAGGAGTGGCACAGGAAAGAGACCAGGGTATGCCTAGATCTGGTTATGAGGTTGCTCATGGAGGGGCTGAGTCTTCCTCCAGCACATGGAGCCAGTAGCCAAGCAGTGCCCTGAGTTAGGCAATGCTTCTCCCCGCACATGTCACCGAGGGGACTCAGGGTATCCCCAGAGTTCATCTCCCTGCCCTTGCTCAGCTCTGCAATGCAATAGACACCACCAAGGGTGTGCCAGACCTGTGACCTGCCTGTGGAGTGTGTCCAGCCTTACTTCTGCCTGCACCGCATCAGGTGGCGAGGTCTAGACAGTTCCCTTGGCAATGATAATGAATGCTGCAGGCTCCAGCTGCCAAAACAGCGACACAAGAGGCAGCTCATCCTGACTTTGCTCTCCTGCCAGAACCTTCCCAGACTCCATGACACCACACCAGGCTGTGGGGAGAGGACACCAAACCACTGCTTAGATAAGGAAAGCTTTTATCAAGCAGAAAGGAATTTTTAATGGGAGCTCCCGGCCGTGGCTTCACGTTAACAAGATTTTCCCATCGGTGGTGATGTTCTGGAGCTAAGTATTTTCTACTAGGGTAGCATTCCCAGAAGATGTATTTGGAAACAGCCACAGGTCTGTGTTGCCAGATGGAAAATAACAGCAATAGCTGCCTTGGCCTAACAGAAACTTCAAAGTCTTAAGTGTCTTCTCGAACGTCTCACGTGAAATTGGGAATGTGGATGCAGGAAAAGCAGAGTGGCTCAGCTTGCCACGAAGCTCTGCCCCTTCCTGAGCTGTTCCACGCACAGCACAGCCTAGTTTTGCAGAGGAGATGGTGAGACAATTCCTCACTCTTTCCCTGTGTTATGAAGTGATCTTGGACACACAGCTGCAGTCCCGATGGATACAGGTTTCAAAGTCCAGTCCTGGACTCAATATCAGTAGAACTTCCTGGAAGATTTCCATCCAGATTTAGATCTCTTTGGGCAACATCCATGAGTAGGTCACCACGACAAAGTGCCACCACTCATTACAATGCTGATGTTGTTAGACTTTCTCCTGCTGCCATCAGAAAGGCAGACTTTTGTTAACTCAAGGTTTGGTGATCAGGTTTACAGCTTGTGAAGAAACTCCCCACGAGCTGCACTGAGGCGGTAGGAAAGCTCGGGATGCCCCAAGACTGCCACGTCAGTGCCTAGGAAACGTTCTGTCATTGCAGGGCCTTATCCACCGTCTGAATGGTGGAAGCCAGGAGAGCCAGACAGCTTCTACAGGCTTGCAACACAAGTGAGATGATATCCAAGAGTGGATGCTGACAGCCCACGTATTAAATGTGGTCAGAGGAAAGCTCAGCAGGCAAGCTGCACGCAAACAAACAAACAAACAAACAAACAAGTCGAGCAAAGGCTGCATGAGCCAGCCAGAAATCACTGCTCCATGCACAGGGTGCTTGGGCCAGCGGCTTGGAGACATGGGAGAAGTACATCTGCCTTGTCTAGGGGGAAAAGTGAATGTGGCTGGACTGAAATGGGCTGTAGGCAGAGGCGTGGACAACCACGTGTGGCCACTTGGATATGCAGACATGTTCATGCAAGGCAGAGGCATCCTGAGCAGCACTGCCTTGCCATAAGCCTCCCTCCAGCTTTGCATGACCTATCGATGCTTCCCAGGCCAGGGGGAGAATGATTTGGGCATTGGGTTGATGAGTGAAGAGCAGGAAGCTAGTGCAGAGCAGGTGACCCCCAAGTCAAAGCCCTGCATGCAGCCCATTCTGTCTTGAAGCGAGGCTAAGCTCGGGGGCCTTAGCCTCATCTGAGCAGGAAGCCATTAGCATCAGCCCATGGTGTCCACCTGGGAGCACAGGTGGGCTTGGCTCAGCTGGGCTAAGCCCTGAGAAGTGCCCTTCGTACTACTTACCCCTGGAGCAAGCCTGGTTTCAGGGTGAGGGGCATGAAGCAGCAGGTGGGACGTGCCTCTCGATCAGGCTGAGGGGGCAGGAAGGCTGCCAGAGGAGGGCTCTGGGATCACAAAAGCCTTTTCAGCACTGGGAGAGGGGAATTTTCCCAAAGCACCCGAGAGGAGGGAGTGTGTGCTGCTGGGGTGTAGGACTGCATCTCCTGCACGTTCACCACTGGCCTTTGTTTTGGGCCCATCTCCTGTCCCTGGGGCAAGCAGGAGTGCCATAAGAGGAGCCGTGCAGAGTGGAAGCAGCCAGCGGCAAGGATTTTGTTAGCGTTTGGAGGAGAAAACAGGGAATTTCCACATATGGAAAAATGTTCCTTTAAACTGTGATTATGTAAAAATACAAAGCCACAGCTGATACTATCTCTCACTCTGGGGAACGGTGGAGAGTGTTTGTTTCTTTAATTGCATTTAATACTCATGAAAGTTAGCAGCTTGCCACGGCTGCGAGTGGAGCTTGCTTGTTGGACGCCAGCACGCACAGCTCCAGCTTCCTTTCCATGCTCCTCCAGCAACGCTGCTCAGCCTCGGTATTAAAAGGCAGCTCCTCATTTGCCACCCATGTCTGATCATTGGTGCTTTGCCTGCACACGGCCTGCAGAGGTGCAAAGTGCAGTTAGATGTATGGTGAGCTTCTACATGAGGACCCTCGACTAGCCAAAGGTGGCTAATTCCTGTTAGGTGTGAGCAGAGCCGCGAGCTAGGCTCTGACATCTCATGTCTGAGATGGCTGCAGACCATTTGAGCAGTCATCATCTTGGATATGATTTCATGTGATTGAATATATTTCAGTACCTGGAGGGGACCTGCAGGCAGGCTGGCGAGGGACTGTTCAGAAGGACGAAAGGCAATGGTCTGGAGCTGGAGCAGGGCAGAGTTAGGTTGGACATGAGGAGGAAGTTGTGCACAGTGACGGTGGTGAGACACTGGCACAGGCTGCCCAGGGCTGCGCTCGAAGCATTGTCCCCGGATCCATTCAAAATCAGGCTGTGCAGCCTGCTCTAGCTGGAGGTGTCCCTGCCAAGTGCAGTGGGGTTAGACAAGATGCCCTTTGAGGCTCACTTCCAGCCCAATGCAATCTGTGAATCTCACCCATTTTTCAGTCTCAAATGTAACAATTCAACCAGGGACCATCAATTTTGGGATGGCCACCTTGGGATTTTGCTTTGAGCCCTGATCATAAGCTGCCCATCGTCCTCCCCTCGCTGTGGGGCGAGTCCATTCTCCCCTGTATGAGGAGAGAATTCCAAGGCGAACCCTTTGGCCTGACAAAGGAAGGGCTGCAGAGGAAGCTGAGAGCGCAGGCAGGAGCCTGTGGGAGCTGGCACAGGCCACAGCGCTGCTGCTGCTGGAACCCACCGGCATGTAAAGCCGGGACAGGAGCGTGCCCGAGCGCGTCCCTGCGTGCTCCGACAGGCTCCGCTTCCCCGAGTGCCGCTCACGCACCCGCGCTGCTCACGGCCCGCGCGGAAAAGGGAGAGGGCGACCTGAGCCCTTCCCGGAGCCTGGCGCCGCGCCGGGGAG
This sequence comes from Tricholaema leucomelas, assembly GCA_013400475.1. Taxonomy (NCBI): domain Eukaryota; kingdom Metazoa; phylum Chordata; class Aves; order Piciformes; family Lybiidae; genus Tricholaema lacrymosa; species Tricholaema leucomelas. The sequence goes on from WAAF01008171.1 coordinate 67,966, forward strand.
CTGCCGAACCCTCCCAGGTGAGTCATACGAACGCGAGAGCAGAGCCCCGAGGCGGCTGGAGGGAGAGGGGCTCAGTGTGAGGGTGCCACGGCGTGGCCGGGCGGCTGCAGCCTGCTGCCGACTGTTATGCACCTGTCGGAGCTCCGCGGATTGCATCTGCTGTAAAGGCGCCTTTTGATCTCGCAGCCTGCGCTAACCACACGCACCCTAATCACGGCTTGGAGCTGCCCTGGTGGCCCCAACATGCCCGAATGGTGCTAATTTTCTTGTTGTGTGCGGTGGCCTGACAACATCGAGCCGAGCCTGCGCGGAGTGAACGTGGCGGGGGACGGGAGAAGGGCTGGGGTGACAGCCTGCCATGCGATGGCCATGCCCAGGCAGGGAGCTGGGAGCTGGGAGCAGAAACTGCCCCAGACGGTGACAGCAGCTGGCTGAAGGAGGAAGCTTCCCGCTTCTGGCTGAAGTTGATCGCCGGGGTAAGGTCTGAAAGGATGAAAGGAATCCAGCAGGGATGAGTCAAAGAGGCACGGGGCAGGGGTTAGCTGCAGGTGATGGGGAAGGAATGAGGTGAGGTTGGTCAGCTGGAGTTTCACACCACACCAGGCGGCTGGAGCAGACTCGCTGCTGGGCCAGTGCCACTGACAGTAACAGCCTCACCATCTCTCCTTCAGTGGCCTAGACTTGCAACCTGGGGCCTTAATGGAGCAATCCTGAGTTCATGCCCGTGGTTCCCAAGACAGTATCAAGCCCTTTCATGATGGGCGTATCTCTGTTTTGGCAACTTGACGTGCTCTGAAGGCTGAGAGCTGAGTTACCTCATGCTGGCAGCCTTTCTGATCCACCTTCTCCCCGTCTCAGACACCAAGTTTCTCACTCTTAACCCCTTAGGCTTTCTCCAGAAATCATCTCCTCAGCATCCCATGCTGGACATACTGACAGCAGGACTGGAAACAACCTCTCCACCCACTACGACTCTCCCAGCTGAGCATCCAGCACGGACAGGGGATCTCACCTAAACCTCTGCATTTATATTAACCACCTTGTGACTATGGCAACAAATGCTTCAGCCCTGCCAGATGTTGCAGCAGGTTGGGATACTCCAGGTGTTGTATCAGGGCAGGACACTCTACCATCTCCTGCCTTTGGGTGCGGGCACATCCTGAAGGACGTGGTTATTCTGTTCCCACATGGGCACATGCCCTCCTGGGGCTCTTGGGACTGTAGTGCCACTGCAGTTAGAGGACTCAGCCAGAGAAAGGGAGCATGAAACACTTAGAAGTGGCACCTCAAAAGTCCCAGAAAAACCACCAGGAGGATCTCTGTGAAATGTTCTTTCTCTTTGCGTTTGTCACGGGCTGAAGGCCCAGACAGCATCTCTCACTTCCTGCACTCAGCCCTTTCTCTCCTTTTTTATCTTACCTGTCTTTGGGTTGTCTCCTATGAACACCCCAGGGCTAACCCAGCACAGAAGACAATGCAGGAGGTGTTGTCCAAATGTTTCAAAGCCTTTCAATTGTATTTTTTTTAACCAGTTCCAAAGTGTTGTTTGCTTGAAATTGAAGAAGACAAATGATGCCAAGAGGGCTTGGAGAGATGAAAAGCCAGTCTCATTTTTTGGTCCCTTTCTGGAGGTCCCTAGCAAAGGACTGAGTTGGCTGCTTGAAACATGCCCACACATGCTGCAAACAGGGTGTCTGAGACTTCCTGCCCAGCTCTGCCCCACTGACCCCATGCCAGTTAAGTGCTGGCAGTCAGAACTCGCCTCTGGGTCACGCTCTCCTCCTCTGCCTCCAGAGGTCAGTTCACTGGTGTAACTTCCTCCTCTGCATCCAGAGGTCAGTTCAGTGGTGTAACTTATTGGAGGTGAGCAGGAGAACAAAGTGACATTTTGGAAGAAGCAGAGAAAGAGTGGAAGGAGATCTGAACAGTCTGACTGGAGGAAGGTGCTGGGCTTGCAGCAGCCTGGTGGTTAGAGCAAGACCTGTCTCTAATGTTTGATTAGGCTGCTCAGGCGGGGAGGTTGATGGATTTGGAGAGTGGAAGGCCTTCTCTTACACCAACCCCTACATATGGCTCAGTGGCAGAGCAGGAAGTGCTCTGATTGGGTGGAAAGTGGTGAGAAACCACACCAGCTATGCAGAGCACTTCGGTTCTTAGCCCATCTTGGGTGAGCATCAGCCAGCTTTGCAGAGGCTCTGAGAGCTGCAGTCTGCAGACCTAGGAGAGTAGGTGGGACTGTTTGACTGGACTTCCTGCCACTCCTTCTTCACCTCCTGCAATCTCTTCCAGTGCATTAAGACTCAAACTTGCCTTTTCTGAAATCTCTGTGAGAATTCCCAGTAAAAAACAAAATGCCTTCTAAGTGTTGTGATGCCCTGGAAGTTCCCTCAGAGCTCTTCAGCATTTGAGAAGGGTTTCCACTGAAAGTTCTTCCCTCAAAACCCCAGACAGCCAAAGTTGCCATGTTTTGGCTTTTGCCCAGCATCATCCCAAAGGGTATAACTCCCAAAGGCTGCACTTTGAACTTTCCTTGCTGTTGTCAGCAGGAAAGCTGGGAGAAGGATGTCCTGAATTTTGATTTGGAAAAGAAGGCTTTTGGTGCTTATCACCCTGGTGAGCCTGTTGGCACCCCTGCTCCAGCCGTGTTCTGAGCTCCCTCAATTCAAGAGAGATGTTGAGGTGCTGGAAGGTGTCCAGAGAAAGGCAGCAAGGCTGGGGAGGAGCCTGAAGCACAGCCCTGTGAGGAGAGGCTGAGGGAGCTGGGGGTGTGCAGCCTGCAGAAGAGGAGGCTCAGGGCAGAGCTCATTGCTGTCTGCAGCTCCCTGCAGGGAGGCTGTAGCCAGGTGGGGTTGGGCTCTGCTGCCAGGCAGCCAGCAACAGAAGAAGGGGATGCAGCCTCAAGCTGTGCCAGGGCAGGTCTAGGCTGGATGTTAGGAGGAAGTTGTTGTCAGAGAGAGTGATTGGCATTGGAATGGGCTGCCCAGGGAGGTGGTGGAGTGGCCGTGCCTGGAGGTGTTGAAGCCAAGCCTGGCTGGGGCACTTAGTGCCATGGTCTGGTTGATTGGCCAGGGCTGGGTGCTAGGTTGGACTGGATGAGCTCGGAGCTCTCTTCCAACCTGCTTGATTCTATGATTCCTCAGGCAAGGCAGATACTTGGGGCACATTCACTTTGGCCTTGTGTGTCACTGGTGTGGGCAGCAAAGGTAGAGCACTGCAAAGGGAGCTGTGGTAGTAGAACCATTCCCACTTTGGAGGTCACTTCCATCTCTCCTGGACTCTGCTCTGTGCTTGCTCTGTTCCTTCTCACGCCACCACCCAAGTGCTACGTGGAGCAGTTAAGTCACAACGTGGATTTATACCCAAGGCTTATGCCATTCTGACCTGGCATCCTGAGTTGTCACCCAGGGCTGTATCACCCATAGACAAAGCAACCCACTGAGCAGCTACTGGGGGCTTTTCTGCTCACCCAAGCAGTGGGGAAATACTCTCAGGCATCTTCTCTGGGATCTTCCCCATGCCAGATCCTGACACACAGGCACAAGCCTTGTAAGTTGGCCTGCTCTGTGGGTAGCAGCACAAACTCACCCCAGAGCAGATGCACAGTTCAAGTGCTTCATGCCAGCAAGGACTTGGATGGGCTCTCACTTCCTGGGAACCCTGACTCACACTTGGGGCAGCAGCATCTTCCATGTGGGACCAGCAGGACCAGGGCAGTGACTGCGTCCCTAGGCACTGGAGAGGATGCACCTCAAATCCTGGGTTCAGTTTTGGGCCCCTCAGTCCAAGAAGGACATTGAGGGGCTGGAGAAGGTCCAAAGAAGGGCAACAAATCTGGGGAAGGGGTCTGGAGGGAACTGGGGTCATTTAGTTTGGAGACGACTAAGGGCAGACCTCATTGCTCTCTACAGCTCACTGAGAGGAGACTGCACTGAGGTGGGGGTTGGACTCTGCTCCCTAGTCTCAGGTGATAGAAGGAGAGGAAATAGCCTGGGATTTTGCCAGGGGGAGGGTTAGGTTGGAGATGAGGAAAAATGTCTGCTGCAAGAGTGGTCAGGGATTGCCACAGGCTGCCCAGGGAGGTGGTGGAGTCCCCATCCCTGAAGGTGTTAAGGTGTTTAGGGTAGGGTGTCCCTGGCCATGGCAGAGGGGTTGGAACTGGATGATCCTTGTGGTCCCTTCCAACCCTGACTGATTCTATGATTCTATGTGTTCAAGAAGCGTGTGGCTGTGGCTCTTGGGGACAGGGTCAATGGACTCAGTGATCTTGGAGGGCTTTTCCAACTCAAACAATTCTATGGTTCTATGCTGAGGCCTTAGCACAGAGCTGCTTACCCACCCCAGCACCCCAGCAGCCTTTCCCCATCCATCCCCTCATTTCTTTAGGTACCTGGGCTCTCTGTGTGCCGCAGATACCGACACGGCCCAGAAAAACCACATTCCCCTCCCCCCTGTCCTCCCTCTCCCCTGCGTCTCACCCTCCTCCCTCGACCTGGGGATGAATGAGACGCTGGCTGTGGCTGCAATATATCATCCTTACTATTTGTTATGAGGTTTTAATGAGTGGGGAAGATTAGGATGTTTGCAACAGCCTAACAATAAAATACATATCTCGCTCATTCCTTGCCAAAAAGTACTTACAAATAATAAAAGTGAGGCTAGCTGAATTCATAAATCTCCTTTCACAAGCCCCCACCCACTGTGCAATAATTAGTACAAAGTGCAGTGCTAATAGATCATCTTACTTGTGTGGGAAACTTGACATTATGCTTTGTTTATATTATCCCCTTGGCAAGAATCCGCATGGCAAATCCTGGCAGCCAGCAAACAAGAGGCTCTCAAGGAAGGCTTCCAGACTGTCGTGCAGAAAGAGCAAGCCGCAGGATTGCGTGCTGGTCAGGATGCCTGAACCAGTTGGGGAGCTGAAGCGTTAGAGCCAGCTTTTATGGAGCCCAGCTACCAAGTTTCCAGCTGACTAGGAGCAACATCCTGCGACCGATTTGCAAAGGGCTGTTCCCACCCCAGCCACAACAAATCAGCGTGAACCTTGGCTTCGGGACGGTGCCCTTTGCTTAATTATATATTCAGGGCCCAATTTACTGCCTGGGCCTCCTAATGGGAACAGACGAGGTCGCCCGGGCTGAGGAGAGGCACCCAGCGCAGCCCCTGCGGGCTCTGCCTCTGCCAGCGGAGGGGCTGCAGCCAGGGCCCAAAGAGCTTCAAGCTCCCGAGGACCTTCTCCTCTCCGCTGAGCCCCGGCAGAGACCTTGGCCGATGTGGGAATGGGCTGCCCTGGGACACCTGGCTCTGTCCTGCGGTCCCGAGCAGCTCCAGCGCCGTTTGCCCAGGGCGTGAGGGGGTCTGGCACTGCTGCCAAGGGGCAGCAGGGCTGTCTGCAGCTCCCTGATGGTGTGAGCAGGGCTGGAAAGGCAGCCCTCGCTGCCCATTGCCTGCTGCTCTTCACCCCACAACCCCTCTTGCTGCTTGGTCTCCAGTCCCTTCCTTGTCCTTGTTTCTTCATCTCAGGGAGCAGTGGGGAAAATGGAGCCTGGTGCTTGGCTGCAGAGACCCATTCCTGTCCAGTGAATCACAAACCACCAGCACCTCAGGCCCCGGTGCATTCGCAGGAGGGCACATTCTAGGGAGGAGAAAAGGAGTTTTGTGCCAGTTGGGAGGATGGGGAGGGGAAGTTTTCCTTTCTTTCCTTGAGAACTTGGGAATCACCTGCAAGCTGGCTGTTGGGGAAGTTCGGTCAGTCAGTGCCACTGGACCAGACCTTGTCCCGAGGACATTTCCCAGCTGTGGCAGCTTACATTGGCAAGGGCCAGCACCTACCACCTTCCTCTGCTCAGATTTGTCCCCATGCTCTCTGGGAGGCTTTCCCCCATTTGCTGTGGGTCTGGGCAATAATAGAAAGGCAACAATGCCAAACTACAGGATTCTACCTGGGCTTCTCTGCTGTCTCATGAAGGGCCTGCACAGCATCTCCACCTGTGTGCTGCCACGTATGGTTCTGGGCAGCATCTAACCCCGGCTCAAGCTGGCACTGGGGAGTGTCGGACGTGGTGTCCTTCCCTCATCTTTCTTCTGAAGGGCATTTGGAAGCCTGTGAGATGATCTGATCTCCTAAACGAGCCCTAGCAGTCTTCATAGAGACAGGTGTAGCTTGAACTCGTCTTTCCAACAGGCTTTCACTGCACATTGCTGCTCCAATGAAGTCCCAACCTGTCCTTGATTCCCTGCTTCCCTGCTGGACCCCTCCTCATTGCATGCTACCCACTGTTCTCACTCAAAAGCACTGAATGCACTGAGGTTGTCTTGCTCGGTGGCTAGGGAGCAGGGATGAGCTGCTTTACCTGGCAGGCAAAGTGGCTTGCCCTCCTGGGAAACACATAGTGGAGTCACCCAGTGCAGGCTGCCCTTCTGCTCCTCCTCTGATGAAATCGGTGGGAAAGGGATAAGGCTTTACCCACGGCCCCAGCAGAGATGTTCATCTGCCAGTTTACACCCTGCTTTACACCTGGGGCCAGCCCCCTGGCTTCGTGTGGTGCCTTTAAAGCTTTGAAATAGAAGTTGGCAGCTGTGGCCCCATGTGGGCGCCACGAGGAGCTCGCTTTGTAAGGTGATGGTCAGCTGGGCAGAGTATTGCACACCAGTGCCCTTCCATGCCAGCCCCAGCTCACTAGATCCACCTCAGAGAGATGGGTCACCCTTGTGCCAGCGGGCACTCCGGTGCCGTGCGAGTGAGCCTGCACAAAGCGTGGGCAGAGGCAGCATGGCGGTGCTGAGGAGGCTGGCCCAGGCAGGAGGAGCCGGGCACAGCCCTGACCCGGGGTGTCTGGAGGGGTTATCTGAGGGGAAGGCCCTGGGAGCGTCCGGCAGCCAGCGCTGGCAGCAGCCTCTGCCGCTGCCCGTGTTGACTCCGCCGGCTCGGGACAATGGCGAATGGGCTGCACCATTGACAGTTTCCCCATAGACTCTTCCCAGAGTTACTAAAATTAACCTTTTTATTCCCCCCCGCTGGAGAAATAGAAAGCTTTTACTTCCCTTAACCTCTTTTTCCCACCCAGTGGGCAAAGAGTTTGTCAGATCTGCAGTTAAAATAATATATTAAGGATTTCCAATGGTGCAAGTCAAACTTCACATCCCCTAATGATTCCAGATGCCTTTTTTGTCCTCAGACATTCCGAGTTAAACCTCTATGAAACTGACCTTTTGGCTTGTCAGTCTCTGTAAGGAGCCCAGAGATGAAACACTTCTTTCAGTCTGTCACTACTGTCTGTAGCCCGCCCCAAAGCCTTGTTCCCCCTCCTCTACTTTATCGGCAAGAGCCCATAATTGAGCCCCTCGACAATAGCAGGACTGTGCATTTCTTTGTCACCAACAAGAGCCCGTCCAAGTTCATTACTGCAGATTGTTTAAAAACTGATTCATGGGCCAGCAGTAGTAGCTTATTATACAGCATAAGTGACAGTGTGATCTGGATGGAGGCCGAGTCATTCTTGACCAGTCATGTCCAATTAGAAAGAACATTGCACACATTCCTCTTGGAGCCACATTAATGAATTAGTCCTACCACAAACTGAGAGAAGCTTGCAGGACCCTAATACCTTTTGTTCCTAAGGATAATTCAGTAATTTATAGAGAACAGTGCAGAGCACATCAGCAAAGGGTGAGGGATGGTGGGGTTCAGGCAGTCCTTACGCTTGCTCTGCCCTTCGGGCTTCTGGTGAGCTCTGCTCTCCTCCGGCTCGACTCTTCCCTCTATAGCACAGACCCCCAGCAGCTCCCAGGGCTGCGGCTGCAGGGTGGGTAGTGAGCAGGGCTCTATGGGCCTGTATGCACCCAAACTTGGCCCAACATCTGGCATCCACATTTGCTTCTCCAGATGGCAGAACAGCCTGGGCATGTGGTGCCTCAGCACAGTGCAGAGGTCGCACCCAAGTGCATTCATGTGCTTGCCTCTGCCCCGCAAATGGGCACTGGCGGAACTCTGCTCTCAGGGCAGAGTTACAGCTGGTTGGCACCTTGTGAAGAAGAAGAGAAGATCACTGGCACAGTTTTTGAGCTTAGGAGTCCAGAATCACAGAATGTGTTGGGTTTGAAGGGACCCTCACAGACCATCTTGTCCAACACTGCTGCAATGAGCAGGCACATCTCCAGTTAGCTCAGGACCTCTTCAGACTTCACCTTGTGAGGCCCCAACCACATCTCTGGGCAACCCGTTTAAGCTCTTAAATCACAAAGCTGATGTTGAGGTATGTCTGACATCGACTTAGCTTGCAGGGAGCAGCCCCCTGAAACCAAGAGCCTTCAGAGCATTAGGGATAGCAGCCAGTGCTGAAGACAGCTCAGGTGTGTGAACTCTGTGCTGTGGGGAAAGATGGAAAGAGGTGAACTGGTCCAGCTTGGCAGGTGCTGCCCAAGTCTGTGAGTGGAGGTGGGAATGCTATCAGCTGGTGTCTGAAGGACATGGAGCAAGCAAATGCAATTCATGGGTTTAACTACTGCAGCAGAATACACTTCTGCTGTGTCATGGGAACCACAGAGAGCAAAATGGAACCAGAGCCAAGGTCAGCAGCCTTCTCCCCTATAAAACTGACTCTCAGGAATCTGCCTCCCTGGGGAAGCACAGGAGTTAACTGCACAGAACATAGTTCTGTGCCACCTACCCAGTGGAGCTGGTCACAGGCAGTTAGTGCCATCACTGTCTTCTAATACAGAGCAATTTCTGACCTGGAGCAGACCCTGCCTTCATGCTCAGTAAATGTCTTTTGTTAAGGACCACAGAAAACAATTGTTGGACTGTCCACAGGTCCTTAAGTAGCATTAGTGGTAATAGAAGCAGCAGCAGTGCAGTAATGTCATCTTCCCAATGAGATGATAGCATGGCCTCATTGCTTTGCACAGCTCCCTGCAGGGAGGTTGCAGTGAGGAGGGGGCAGCCTCTGCTCCTCGGGGCCAAGGGACAGCAGCAGAGGAAATGGTTCCAGGCTGCCCCAGGGGAGGCTCAGGCTGGAGCTCAGGAAATAGTTCTGCACTGGAAGGGTTCTCAGCCCTTGGCACAGGCTGCCCAGGGCAGTGCTGCAGTCCCCATCCCTGGGGGTGTTGCAGCAGGCTGTGGAGCTGGTGCTGAGGGATGTGGAGCTGCAGTGCTGGGCCGAGGGTTGGCCTGGCTGAGCTTGGAGGGCCCTGGCAGCCAGACATGTTCTGTGATTTGGACTTTAAAGATCCATTTGAGCAGATGAAAACTGAGTGATTGTCAGACAGCAGTGATGTTTGAGCAGGAACCATTATTTGTCATCAAGCTGCCCTTGCTGTGGGTGCAGCGTTCATATGATACAGCCCCTTCCCTGGCCTGTGAGATGCTAATGCTTCAGTGCTTACAGCCTTGAGAGACCTGCAGAGGTTCCTAGCTAGCAACCATTGCTCTCCACCCCACGGCAGCTTTTAGAGAGGCACAGTTCCCCACACGTGCCAGGCCACACCTGTCTGCTCTCCAGCTTTAACCTCCTGTCAGCAGACATGCAGTGGATGCTGGTACTGAAGCGATTGTTACATCTGCCACCGTCTCAAACCCCCCAGAAGAAAGAGCAATTAATTTGCCTCTGCACTGAGCGGGGTCCCAATTAGAAGTGGTGCAGCTCAGAGATGAGTCATGCGTCCAGAACGTGTTTACATCTCTGCTCTGCGTGGAGCCTGCATCGCCCTGGGGATGGCTACCCCAGCACTCACTTCTGCACGCTGGGGAGCAGAGATTCCGCCCTGCATTCGGGACCGCACTGACACCACCAGTGCCAAAGGCCTGAAGGTGTGAGCACACAAACACCCCTCCAGAGCTGAGCCTGCCTGCCTGCTGCAGGCTTCCTCAGTGGCAGCATTACAGGCTCACAGATTGCAGTGAGCCACAAGGACCTTCAAAGGGCATCTTGTCCAACCCCTCTGTGGTCAACAGGGACACCTCCAACTACAGCAGGCTGCCCAGGGCCACATCACAGAATCACAGAACTGTGAGGGCTGGAAGGGACTTCAAGGGTCATCCAGTTCCAACCCCCCTGTCATGGGCAGGGACACCTCACACTATATCAGGTTGCTCAGAGCCACATCCAGCCTGGGGATGAGGCTTCCACCACCTCCCTGGGCAATCTGTGCCAGTCTCTCACCATCCTCATGCTGAAGAACTTCTTCCTAACCTCTAATCTCAATCTGCCCTCCTCTAGCTTGGATCCATTCCCCCCAGTCCTATCACTGCTTGACACCCTAAAATGTGCCTCCCCAGCTTTCTTGTAGATCCTGGAAGGCTGCAATAAGGTCTTCTCAGAGCCTTCTCTTCTCCAGACTGAACAACTCCAACTCTCTCGGCCTGTCTTCGTAGGAGAGCAGTTCCAGCCCTCTGATCATCCTCCTGGCTCTTCTCTGGACATGTCTTGGTCAAGTCAAAATCTTCAGTGTCTCCAGGGATGAGTCCTCAAACACATCCCTGAGCAAACTGTTCCAGTATTTCACCACTCTCATTGTGCAGAACTTCCTCCTGAGGTCCAACCTAAATCTCCCCTGCTGCAGTTTCAGACAGCCTCAAGTTTCTCAGCCTGTCCTCACAGCAGAGGTTCTCCAGCAGAGGTTCTCTGACCATCTTTGTGTCCTCCTCTGGACCCACTGCAGCAGTTCAAGGTCCTTCTTTTGCTGGAAGCACCAGAACTGGACATCATGAGGCCTATTGCTAGGAGATGTGCTGGATCTCATCCTGAGCTGAGCAGCCAAATGAAAGTATACTTGGAAAAGAAGAGGAGGGAACTGTAGAGAATGTTGAATGCCCTCATGTCTGCATGGGCAGAATTCCATATTTGATCTACTGAAGCTTTCCCCTCCACCAGCAGCCAAACTCTGAGGGAAAGCAGATACCTGTGTGAGAAGGAACTTGGATGACTGGAGGTTTGGAAACACCTGAAGGTTCCAATGTCTGAAACAGCAAAGCATTTACTGATAGCCATAGGCATGGAACCCGGCTCAGCTCTGTGTGCTCCAGCTGCTGTGGCCACACATGAGCCACCCTGGAGCACAGGTACCTGGGAACTCAGTGCCCCTCCTGCCAGGCAGCCAACAGCCCTACCTGGCCATGGGCACCTTATGGGCAAGCTTCCCAAAGGCATGGAATCATAGAGTGCACTGGGTGGGAAGGGACCTCTAAAGCTCATCTGCCCCAACCCCCTTGCAGTAAGAAGGGACATCTCCAGCTGTATCAGGCTGCCCAGAGCCCCGTGAAGACTGATCTTAGAATCATAGAATTGAGCAGGTTGGAAGAGAGCTCCAAGCTCATCCAGCCCACCCTAGCACCCAGCCCTGGCCAACCAACCAGACCATGGCACTAAGTGCCCCAGCCAGGCTTAGCTTCAACACCTCCAGGCATGGCCACTCCACCACCTCCCTGGGCAGCCCATTCCAATGCCAATCACTCTCTCTGCCAACAACTTCCTCCTAACATCCAGCCTAGACCTGCCCCGGCACAGCTTGAGGCTGTGTTCCCTTGTTCTGTTGCTGGGTGCAACAGACCACTGGTCTGGTTAAGTGGCTGCTGTGTGGAGTGGTGCTGCTGGTAGGTGTGCTGGCACTTAGAGATGCTTTCTGCTGCTCTGCCCTGCTGAGACCACACCTGAAACGCTCTGTCCAGCTTTGGGCTCTCCAGTTCAAGCCAGACAGGGACCAATGGGAGAGATCTTGGTAGTCCAGGAATCTTGGCAGTTTAGTTAGGAACAAAACATCCTCTGAAGTGATACCTAACAGAGGCTAATATTGAGAGAGACAGATATAGATATACAGAGAGAGATAGAGGCCTAAAGAACCCTTTGTTAATTACTCACATGCAGTAAACAAACCAGAGAGGGGAACAAAGGAAAAAAGGAATTCTCTTCCCATTGCATCTCTTCACAGCCTAACTTCCATAGAATGGGGTCTGTAGCAAAGGACTGTAGGTTGGATTGGATGATTTTGGAGGTCTCTTCCAACCTGGTTGATTCTATGATTCCATGGAGAGCTGCAGGGGTGATTGGAGGGCTTGGAACTCTTTCCTGTGAGGAAAGGCTGCGAGAATTGAGTCTGTTTAGTCTTGAGGAGAGAGAAGGCTGAAGTTGGATCTGACTAACATCTCTAAGTATGTGTGTGCTAGTTTGAGCTAGTTTACAGCTGGCACAATGTACAAGCAGATATTTACAGTATATACTGTGATAGACAGAAATACACAAGGTAAAAAGGTAATACAGACACAACTCCCCTCCCAGAAACCTGAGTCCCCAGGAGGGGCTCTCAACCACCCTCTCACCTTCCCCTATCCCTCTCAACCTTACCCCAGTCCCAAGGAAGAATGGAGGTTTGGCCAAAGGATTAAGAAGCAAAGGTGAATCAGCCACAAAAGCAAATGGAGGGTGAGGTTAGAAAGCAAGATGGAGTCCAGCCAGCAGCCTCAGCTCTCCCCAGCAGGCAAAGCAGAAGAGAACAGCCCAGCATGAAGTGCCCAAGCGAAGTGCCCTAATCTTTGTTTTGCCTTTCTTCTTTACACATCTCAGCAAGACTGTGAGGGAAGTAGACCTCACCATTGTTTTCATTTCTCAGCCTATGATCTAGTTCTTCTCACCAAAACATTCTAGCTAGGCTCAAACTAGCACAATGTGAGGAGTGGGTGTCAAGGTGCAGGGGATGGCCTCTTTTCAATGGTGCCCAGTGATAGGACAAGCAACAAATGATTCCAGCTGGAGCCCAGGAAGTTCCACCTCAACATAAGGGGTAGATTCTTTATGGAGGGAGTGCTGGAGCCCTGGAGCAGGCTGCACAGAGAGGTTGTGGAGCCCCCGTTCTCCTGGGTGTGATATGTGAGGAACAGGCACTCAAATCCCAAGAGAAACTGATCCTAAAGGAAATTAGATGTTTGGGTAGAACTGAGGTGCTGACACATTTCCAAAGACATTCATATCTGCCTCTCTGCCTCTTAGTGGATGGCAAGGAACAAAGGCTGGTGAGGATCTTAAAGCACTCAGCTGGGAGCCCCTGTGAACATGTGCAGGAACATTTCAGCAGTGCTGCCTGTGTGCAGGAACACAAGCAGGATCTGCCTTCCCACCTGCAGCCAGCTGAAGTTTGAAGCTCTGCTGTGTGTGACCTTCTATGGTCTTAGAGAATCAGAGAAGCAAGCAGGTTGGAAGAGACCTCCAAGCTCAGCCAGCCAGTTGTTGGCAGAGAGAGTGATTGGCATTGGCATGGGCTGCCCAGGGAGGTGGTGGAGTCACTGTGCCTGGAGGTGTTGAAGCCAAGCCTGGCTGGGGCACTTAGTGCCATGGTCTGGTTGACTGGCCAGGGCTGGGTGCTAGGTTGGGCTGGGTGAGCTTGGAGGTCTCTTCCATCCTGCTTGCTTCTATGATTCTCTGATTCTCTCTGGTCCCCTTGGAGATCTCTATGGCTTTCTTAAGGGGACCTGTGCCAAAGCATGGCAGTAGTTGACTCGTGGAGCTGCTGTGTGCCTGTATGCACATTTTATGTAATGCCAGCAGTCCCCAGAGCCCCCTGAGCTCCCTGCAGACCTTCCCAGTGGGCTCTCTGATCTGGAAGGCAATGTGTAAATGCAAGGCATGGCTGCTGGGGTGTCTGCAGGGATGCAGCGGAGCACTGAGCTCCTGTGGTCAAGCCTCTGAGCACAGATCCTCCAGCAGTGTGTTCAAAGAGCTGGCTCATTGCTCTGATAGCTCTGGCTGTGAATTGCTCAGCTGCACTCAAGCATGCAGCCCCTTCATGAGCTGACAGTGCCACGAACCAGCAACTTCACCTCACAGCTTCTCCAGCCAGACCTCTCTCTGGCTGCCATGCCCCATGCAGCTCTCTTTGCCATGGAGGGGACCCAGGTGCTTGATGTCTGCAGAGACCTTGCAGGTTTGATTCTCCTAGGAAAGTCTCAGTTCTAGTTCTCAGAGTGGGGGCCTGGTTTGTAATCGTCTTTGGATTCATTGATTCATAGCTTCATAAATGGTTTGGACTGGAAAGGACCTCAAAGCTCATCCAGTTCCACTCCCCTGCCATGGGCAGGGACACCTCTCACCAGCACAGCTTGCTCAAGGTCTCATCCATCCTGGCCTTGTACACCTCCAGGGAGGGGACATACACAGCCTCCTTGGGCAACCTGTGCCAGTGCCTCACCACCCTCACTGTCAAGAATTTCTTCTTCATCTTGAGTCTTAATCTCCCCTCTTCAAGCTTCAATCCATTGTCCCTCATCCTGTCCCTCCTCACCCTTGCTAAAAGTCCCTCCCCAGCTCTCCTGGAGCCCCTCCAGGTACTGGAAGTCTACACTCAGGTCTCCCTGGAGCCTTCTCTTCTCCAGGCTGCGCAGCCCCAACTCTCCCAGCCTGTCTCCTTAGGGGAGGTTCTCCAGCCCTCTGCTCCATGGCTTTCTCGTGCTGGGGGCACCAGAGCTGGATGCAGTACTTGCCAATGGCTGCTGATCTCCTCTCCATTCCAGTAAACCAAGCAACTTCAGCACCAGCCTAATCCAGCTGAGTATCTGAGTGTTCGCTGGCACTCATCTCATTAGCTGAGCTAATTTCTCCCTGCACCACAGAGAAGAATGAGGAGGCCGAAAGAAGAGATGCAGTCATTGGCAGAGCTTCCTCACAGCCTCTATTGGTGCAGATTGACTCAGTGCTTACCTCCTTGCTAAATACTAAGCATCCTGGAACTCCATGCCCCCCCCAAAGGCTTCCCTTTATCTTTGGTCAGTATTTGGAGATGATTTGCACTCTGTGGGTCAGCAACTGCCTGGCTGAGCTGAGGAAGAAGTTGCAGCCATAGCCCAGGCTGTGCCAGCACCTCCACAAAGGCTGTGTGGGCATTGCTGCGGGCAGTGCTGTGTCTCAGAGAGCTGGATAAACCAGAAAGTTTGGAGAGCCCTGGAGCAGGCAGAAGAAAGCCCTGTTAAATCATTGCTTTTCAAAGAACCTACCCTGGAGCTATCTGCCTGATCCTCTTGGATCTCTCCTGAGTCAGGTAAGAAAGATAACCTGAGAGCAGCCATCAAAGGCAGAGCGATGCATCAGAAGTCCATTGTGCAGAGACCCTGGAATCAAAGGCAGAGGGTTTGCAGGGTGGCACTCAGGAGCATCAACTCCATGGAAATTTCCACTTCTTCCTGCTTGTAGGAAACAGATTTGCTGCACTGCTTTTGACTGGGAGCTGCTCTTCCCACTGACACTGAACACCTCCTGCCATCCCCATCTCCTGTTGACTCATTTCCAAGGAGATGGGAATGAAGATCATGAGGATGATCAGAGGGCTGGAGCACCTCTGCTGTGAGGACAGGCTGAGAGACTTGGGGTTGTTCAGTCTGGAGAAGAGGAGGCTCGAGGGAGACCTTCTTGTGGCCTTACAATATCTGAAGTGGGCTACAAGAAAGCTGGAGGGGGACTTTTTAGGGTGTCAGGTAGGGGAGAATGAGGGGAATGGATCCAAGCTGGAGGAGGGGAGATTGAGATTAGCGGTTAGGAAGAAGTTCTTCAGCATAAGGGTGGTGAGAGACTGGCACAGATTGCCCAGGGAGGTGGTGGAAGCCTCATCTCTGGAGGTCTTCAAGGCCAGGCTGGATGTGTCTCTGTGCAACCTAACTGAGTGTGAGGTGTCCCTGCCCATGGCAGGGGGGTTGGAACTGGATGGTCCTTGAGGTCTCTTCCAGCCCTGAGGGTTCTGTGATTCCACAAGAGGAAAGGGGTGACAGATAAGGCAAGAATTAACTATTTATTGTTATTTCAGTCCAGTGGGAGAAAAATGAAGGCTGGATAAAGGTAGACAAGGGTCTGGCTTTACCCTGATACCCCTTCCTCAGGCTCCTGCTCTTGGCCTGGTTAGAAACAGATGGCTGGTCCAGGCAGGGGCGGACCTGAGCCAGACTGGCTGCTGTTGTGTTCTTCCTTCCCCTGATGATAAGAGGAATACCCAACAACTAGAAGGTGCTTTAAAACACTGTCTGGCCCTCACACTGCTCTGTGTGGGATAAAAAAGTATCACAACCTGTGAAAAATAGGCCAAAAATGTTCCCTGAGATGCTGCTTCTCTTGCAGAGCTTGAAGCAGTGTGGCTTTCACCTGTGGGCATGTGTCCAAGCAATGTCTGAACCACCACCACTGGTCAAGGACAGCTGGAGCTCTCTCAGTGAAGGTGTCCAGAGGAGAGACAAGAGGAAAAAAGCCTGGAGGGAGCAGCAGGGCTGGGAGCTGTGCAGACATAAGGCATTGCTGTGAGGATCCAGCTCATGTCTTGCCAGAGGGCTCATGAAGCAGAGATCTTGTCTTGTGCTGCCGTGTGCCACGCACCACGCGTGGATCAGGTTGCTGCTGGCTGGCTGCTTGGCCCTTGTCCTCTTGTAATAAAGTCTTCTCTATCTTTCTATGTGCAATTAAGAGTCAAGCCCTTAGAGGAGAGGGAAAGCCAGCAAGTGACCTGTGAGCAGCTGTTCTGAGCTGTAACCACATCTTCTGCCACATGTGGTGGTAGAGAAAGCTGTGGGAAAAGAAGAAATGCAAAGGAGGTGAAGAAGCCACAGCTCCAGGTTAAGATCCAAAGACCAGCAAGCAGTTAGCTTTTACCTCTGTTCCCTACCTATTCAGGGCCCAGTTCCACTGAAAAAGACCCAACAAAGTGGCATGAAGTTGTGAGGTCAGTGGGGATGCCCAGCAGGAGGTCACAGGTGATTGTCTTCTCCTTCCTCCTTAGATGCTGTCTGGGTCACTGGGCAATCTGCAGATGACCATGGGACTCCAGTTCTTCTCTGCAGTTGTGCCCGAGGACAAGACCTGGGTAGTGTCAGTCCACTGGCAGAGTGAGGATTGGGTTTGTGGCCATGGTCTGTGTAAGGCCACAGAGCTCTCTGAGCCATGTCCGTTGTGTCCCTGGTGGCTGTGGTGTGCAGCTGGGGGTGAAGAGCAGAGGCCATGGATGCTAACCCCAGAAGTGATGCTGCTGTTGGCCCCTGTGGAATCTGTCTGCATTGCTGCTTCACTTTGGCTGCAGCTCTCATGGTGCCACAGCTCCTAGGTCTGTGCTGTTACACGGGGAGAGGGAAACAGCTTGAGGAAAGGTAGCTGCCCATGCTGCTGCCCCAGATGTTGAAGTGAGTAAATGAGATGGGCAGTGCCTGAGGAGCTCTCCTGCTCCTGGCCTGGCTGGCACCCCAGTGGCTTCCAGGAAAAGGAAGAGGAATAGCCAGATCAGTTGTGGATAGGTAGGGCTCATCTTGCCTAATTGCAGATGCCTGTGTTGTAGATGTCTACTTCTGAGCTGCCCCCCCTCACCTTTACACCCCCTTAATCAATAGAGCAGAGCAGGGCAGGTTTCATCACTCAGATGCAGGCATTGACTTCAAGAGCCAAGGAGTCAGGTTCTGAGCAATCCAGTTTCTCTCCTCTGATGAGAAGCCTGGAGGAAATTCTGGAGGAGCAGGCTGGGCAAACACCTGCCTCTGCTCAGATGAGCCTCACCTATTTGGCCCCTGAGCATGCTGCACCTCAGAAGATACTCCAGCAGCAGAAAAATCTTCTCCAGGAGAAGACACTCCAGGAGTAGCAGAGAGCTGGTCAAGGATTCTGGCCAGCAGTGCTGCCATTGTGTTCAAAGCAGCCCATGCAGCACTGGCACAGTCTCAGCTGCCTGGAGCTGGTGACGTCCAGCTTGCAGGAGAGACTGAAGGGAAAGAAGCTGCAGCAGCAGATTGGGACCACCAGGGTCGTCATCAGCAATGTCTGTGGCTGGTCAGAGGAGGGATCATGGACTTGTAAAATGGTAGGGGTTGGAAGACACCTCCTGAGATCACCCAGCTCAGCCCCTGCCAGAGCAGGGGCACCCAGGGCAGGGCACACAGGAGCACAGCCAAGGGGACTTGGAAAGTCTCCAGAGCAGGAGGCTCCACAGCCTCTCTGGGCAGCCTGCTCCAGGCTCCAGCACCCTCACACCAAACAAGTTTCTCCTCATGTTGAGCTGCAGACTCCTGGGCTCCGGCTTGTGCCTGTTGTCTCCTGTGCTGTCACTGGGCACCACCAAACAGAGCCTGGCACCTTCACCCTGGCACCCACCCCTCAGCTATTGACAGACATTGCTCAGATCCCTCTCAGCCTTCTCCTCTCCACACTAACCAGCCCCAGGGCTCTCAGCCTCTCTCCACAGCAGAGCTGTTCCAGGCCCTTCAGCATCCTCCCAGCTCTCTGTTGGACTCTGCCCAGCAGGTCTCTGTCTCTCCTGAACTGGGGAGCCCCAAACTGGACACAGCACTGCAGCTGTGGCCTCAGCAGGGCAGGGCAGAGGGGCAGGAGAACCTTTCTAGCCCTAGGATTTGCTTTTAAATGATAGATCCTGACAGCAGAGCTTCTCTTCAGACAGGGTTCACCTTCCACATTTTCCTACTATGATTTCAAAGTCTCTTTTGAAGCTGTTTTGGTCTTATCTTGACATTTTTTCCCCTCGAAGTTGTCATGAGTTCAAGGACCAGGTCACAAATTGCAAGTAGGTCTGCATGGTGACACTTTCAATTTGTGGGCATCTTGCAGGGTGTTCATTCAGGGGAAATGATGAGATTTGGGCTTTTCACTCCAGGTTCAGAAACAAAGAACTGGAATAAAAGTAACTCCCAAAGAGGTGTACTCAGGGTTGAATTGGTTGCCTTGTTGTGATAGGACAAGAGGAGATGGATTGAAGCTTGAGGGGGGCAGATTGAGACTGGAAATGAGGAAGAAATTCTTGGCAGAGAGGGTGGTGAGACATTGGCACAGGTTGCCCAGGGAGGCTGTGGAGCACAGAGCCACAGAATGTTGAAGATTCTGTGACTTCAATGTGTTGAAGATTCATTCTGTGACTCTGTGCTTCACAACCTCCCTGGAGGTGTTCAAGGCCAGGTTGGATGAGGCCTTGAGCAAGCTGTGCTGGTGGGAGGTGTCCCTGCCCGTGGCAGAGGGTTGGAACTGGATGATGCTGAAGGTCCCTTCCAACCCAACTCATTCCATGAATCTGTGAATTAGCTGCTGTGCAGAAAGGCAGAGCCTGAGCCTGCACTGCCCCTCGCAAGCACTCCAGGGAGATCCAGCACCTTTATAAGGAATGCTGAGCAAAGAGACAGTCTCCTTCATCACACAGTCATTAAATTGTTTGGGTTGGAGAAGCCCTCTGAGATCACTGAGTCCAACTATTAACCCAACTGCACCACAGCCATGAAACATAGAACCATAGAATCAAGCAGTTGGAAGAGAGCTCCAAGCTCATCCAGCCCAACCTAGCACCCAGCCCTGGCCAATCAACCAGACCATGGCACTAAGTGCCCCAGCCAGGCTTGGCTTCAACACCTCCAGGCATGGCCACTCCATCACCTCCCTGGGCAGCCCATTCCAATGCCAATCACTCTCTCTGACAACAACTTCCTCCTAACATCCAGCC
>WAAF01008171.1:93265-138500 GCA_013400475.1 Tricholaema leucomelas
GAAAAAGAAAAAGAAAAAGAAAAAGAAAAAGAAAAAGAAAAAGAAAAAGAGAAAAAGAAAAAGAAAAAGAAAAAGAAAAAGAAAAAGGAAAAGAAAAAGAAAAAGAGAAAAAGGAAAAAAAACAACAACCTCCCACCTCTGAAAAGTAAATCTGGCCGTCTGCTACCTTCTGCGGGCCTAATTGGATTGGCTACCCTGGTGCAGGAGCACTGAAAAGACGCTGGGAAGAGGAGAGCTTTGGTGATGGACACTTCGGGTCCACCGGCACAGGCAGTGCCGCAGCACTCGGCGTGGCTCGGCCATGGGAAGTGGCTATAAAGCTGGCAGGGATTTCAGCCCCGATGGGGTCTTTTGTGCCCAGCCTTGGTTTCTCTAGAGCAGCCAAATGCTGGACACACAACATGTAGGGATGGTGTAAGGGCAATTCCTCCCCTTTGCTGAAACCCCTGAGGAGAAGGGAGGCAAACACTGAACCTGATGAAGGACCAAGAGAGGCTTTACCTCCTAGGGCTGGTGGTGGTGGGTTCCAAGCGGCAGCACTGGTGCCTTGGTCAGGAGATAAACCCACCTCAATCCTCCTGAAACACGAATGGAGCCATTCCCTGGGCCGAGGAACAGAGCTCCTGGCTGCTGTTTTCTCTTCACTGCCTGAGCAGCAGTTAAGCACCAGGGCTGCTGAATTCCATTTCTCGATGCCGCACAGCCCGGGCCCAGCGTGGCTCCCTGGGCTGCTTTCAGAGCAAATGAAGTTGTCCCTACCGTGAATAGCAGGATGCTTCCAGGAGGATTTACATCAGAAGAGGGACTTGGCCTCATTCCTTCAACAATTAGAGAAGCACAGTGGTTTCTCTAGGTGTTGGAGCGGAAGCAAAAAGACCTCTTCATGGGCAGTGAAAGGAATGAACGGGTCCTGAGGAGTTTGTCTTATCTTGCTTAACCCCACGCTGCCTGCACAGCTCCCACCTCTCAGCAGCATGGTCTGAAGGCCAGGGCTGCTTCCACGGGGGAGGCACTAATCTGGGTCTGCCCTCCGTGCCCTTGATGGCCTTTGTGACCCATCGGACTCAGTGATCACAGAATCACGGAGTCCCAGGATGGGCTGGGCTGGAAGGGACCCCCAAAACTCATCCAGCCCAACCCCCTGCACTCAGCAGGGACATCCTCCACTAGAGCAGGCTGCCCACAGCCCTGTCCAGCCTCACTTGCAATATCTCCAGGCATGGGACCTCAACCACCTCCCTGGGCAACCTGTGGCAGTGTTCCAGCAGCCTCCTGGGGCAGAACATCCAATCTCAATCTGCTCTGCTCTAGTTTGCAGCCATTGCCCTCATCCTGTGGTCTTTGTGCACAATCCCTCTGCAGCCTTCTTGTACCCCCCTTCAGGTATTGAAAAGTTGCTCTAAGGTTTCCCTGGAGCCTTCTCTGCTGCAGACTGACCACTCCCAGCTCCCTCAGCCTGTCCTCATAGCAGAGCTGCTCCAATCGTTTTTATGGCCTTCTCTGGACCCTCTCCAACAGGTCCATGTCCTTCCTGTATTGAGGGCTCCAGACCTGGACATCTTAAAGGTCTGATCTTAAAGGTCTTTTCCAACCAAAATGATTCTATGATTCTGTAACTCCTAAACTAGTCTACATTTGCAGTACAGAGAGGAATGATCTGATCTGACTAAAGCAGATTTGCCTCTCTCCCTTTGCAGCAGAGATCTGGGATTGATTCATCCATTCCTGAAGGACCCTAAAACAACCCCAAGAGGAGAAAGCAGATGCATCACCCACGTTACTCAGCTCAAAAGGGAGATGAGGGTGATCAGCTCAAATGCAGACATCTGTGCTGGAAACACCTGAAGCTGGTGAAACTAATCTCACCCTTAGAAAGAGCTGAGGAGTTTTGGTGAGGATCTGAGAGCCAGATGTAGGTGGGCAGGGAGGGCAGGATGAGGCTTGCAGGCAAAGCACTGGATGGTAGGTGTCTGCAGGTGGGCAAGGGGTCCAAATGCTCTGTGCAGCCAGAGGAGCCCGAGGAGCAAGTCATGCAGTGACATGTCTGCCATGGAGTGAGCTGGGGCAACTCTCCTGCTGCCAACTGACTGAGCCAGCACCTCCTAACAGCTGAGGATCTATTGTGGTGGCTTGGCCAGGCAAAGGTCACTTCTGAGGCCAGTTCAGAAGTCATAGAACCACAGAGTGTCAGGGGCTGGAAGGGACCTCCAGACCTCATCCAGTCCAACCCTCCTGCCACAACAAGAGCATCTAGAGCAGGCCACAGAGGAACACATCCAAGCAGCTCTTGAATATCTCCAGAGAGGAAGGCTCCACAACCCCCTGGGCAGCCTGTTCCAGGCTTCCGTCACCCTCACAGGCAAAGAAATCCTCCTCCTGTTTCCGTGGCACTTCCTATGCCTCAGCTTCCACCACTACCCTTGTCCTGTCGTGGGCATCACCCAGCAGAGCCTGGCTCCAGCCTCTGCCACTCACCTGCACATCTTTACAAACACGACTGAGGTCAGTGAAGTAACCCCTCCCCCTGCTCACAGCACACTCCCCACGCAGGCACTGAGCATCACTTTCTGCCAGTGGAAACAGCCTGCCCGTGGCAGAGGGATAAAGCAGCATTCCTGCATCCGCAGCGTTTCACTCAACCAGAGCTCAGGAGCTCACCTGTCCAGCAGTACGCTGGGGAGAGCAGGCGCTCTCGGTGCACTCAGCAGCCAGGTGGAGGTGCACAAGTGCAGGCAGCACGTGTGGCATGGGCAGCAATGCTGCTGCTTGGAGAGAGCTCAAACGGGGTGGGAATCAGATCCGTATCACTCCTGGACGCAAACATGATTGCACTAGGGGTAGAGAAGGGATCTGAACTGCTATAATTAGGTTATCAGATCTCCAGAGCAGGATTCAGCCCACAACACGTTTTAACCCTCTCTTCTAAGACTGTGACAGGCAACGCAGACAGTGCTGTGTAAAACCTGAGCACCTTGGGGATGCGTGGAAAGGGAGCTCAGGATTCTGGTTGCTGCAGCTCCCCACTGCTGTTTCTGGCAGGTTTAGCACATCTCCAGTTGTTCTGTGATTAAGAATAGAATTATAGAATCATAGAATCAAGCAGTTTGGAAGAGCCCTCCAAGCTCATCCAGCCCAACCTAGCACCCAGCCCTGGCCAACCAACCAGACCATGGCACTAAGTGCCCCAGCCAGGCTTGGCTTCAACACCTCCAGCCACGGCCACTCCACCACCTCCCTGGGCAGCCCATTCCAATGCCAATCACTCTCTCTGCCAACAACTTCCTCCTAACATCCAGATCTTACATTCTATGCTATCTCTTGGTGAGGCCCAAGGTGACATGCAGGTGGCATAGGGTTGGGAGGGAAGAAGAGTAACTGTTGCTCCAGTCCCTAGGCAGGAGCAGCCATGCTGCTGCACAAAGCAGCTACAGGTAAGAACCAGGCAAGAAATGTGGAGATCTGTTGTGCTTTCCTGTGGCAGCCCCGAGGAAGGATGAGTCTGCAGCCATGCCAGAGTGTTTCAGGCTGACACAGCAGGGCCAGCTTTGTGATGGACCAGTACTGACCTGTGGTCACTCAGGGGTCAGTACTGGAACCAGTTCTGTTCAATACATTCATCAATGACCTGGCTGAGGGCACAGAGTGCACTGCCAGCACGTTTGCTGGTGACACCAAACTGGGTGGAGTGGCTGAGAACCCTCAAGCTGTGCTGCCATTCAGCTAGACTGGGACTGGCAGAGGGCTGGGCAGGGAGAGATGGAAGGGAATTCATCAAGGGCAAAGGCAGAGTCTGGCAGCTGGAAGAGAACAACCCCAGGGATCACTATGGGTTGGGGACTGACCTGCTGGAAGGCAGCAGAGGGGAAAAGGACCTGGGGATCCTGGTGGATGGGAGGGTGACCATGAGCCAGCAATGTGCTCTGTGGCCAGGAGGGCCAGTGCCATTCTGGGGTGGATTAGAAGGGCTGTGGTGAGTAGGTTGAGAGAGGTTCTCCTGCCTCTCTGCTCTGCCCTGATGAGGCTGCATCTGGAGTACTGCATCCAGTTCTGGGCTCCCCAGTTCAAGAGGGACATAGAACTGCTGGAGAGAGTCCAGCACAGAGCCACAAAAATGCTGAAGGGAATGGAACAGCTCTGTTAGGAGGACAGCCTGAGGGAGCTGGGGCTGTTCTGCTGGGAGAGGAGGAGCCTGAGAGGTGACCTGAGTCATGTTTGTAAAGATGTGCAGGTGAGTGTCAGGAAGCTGCAGCCAGGCTCTGCTGGGTGATGCTCATGACAGGACAAGGGTAGTGGTGGAAGCTGAGGCATAGGAAGTGCCATGGAAACATGAGGAGGAATTTTTCCCCTGTGAGGGTGACAGAAGCCTGGAACAGGCTGCCCAGGGGGGTTAACAGGCTGCCCACGGGGGGTTGTGGAGTCTCCCTCTCTGGAGATATTCAAGAGCTGTCTGGCTCTTGTGTTCCTGTGTGATCTGGCACAGGTGCTCCTGCTGTGGCAGGAGGGTTGGGCTGGATGAGTTCTGGAGGTCCCTTCCAGCCCCTGACGCTCTGTGATCCTGTGATTCTGTGATGGAGGCTTTGGGTAGTGTGGGTTTGATGTCTATGCCTGCTGTAGCCCTTTGTGACCCTCAGCAAATCACTTTCCCATGATGTTCCTTGGCCCCTTGCAATAAACCAGGGCCAGCAAAACCTCCTCGGTCACACTCATTTCTTTGGATTGTCACCTTTGCAGGGTAGGGAATGAGGTTTCACACTGTGACAGGCAGCTGCTGTCTGGGAAGAAAGAGCACTCAGAGCTCTGATAAATGACCTTAACATTGGTGAGAAGCTCATTGCTGGAGGCTTCCCCTGCCAGGGACAGGGACAGTAAGAACAAACCCTCGTTCAGTCCTGATAAGTGCACTCTCTGGTTCCCTGAAAGGCCTTCTTGGGTTCTTGTCAGGTCTGCTTCCCTGCCATGCTGCTGAGGATAAGCTGCAAATGTCAACACAAGAAGACAGTCCTGTGTGCTCCAGGAAATAGGGCAGCTCTTCCTGTCCTGCTGTCGAGGTGCTCCTGAGGGTGTCACTTGGTGCCAAAGTGCCCAGGAGCCAGCACTGGTCACTGGCAGCCCAGAGCCAGCTATGTGCTGGCTGCAGCCAGAGCAGGGAGAGCAGCAGCACAGGGAGGGGATTCTGCCCCTCTGCTCTGCCCTGCTCAGCCCTCACCTGCAGCACTGCCTCCAGCTCTGGGTAACACAGCACAAGAAGGACCTGGAGCTGCTGGAGAGGGTCCAGAGGAGGCCACAAAGGTGCCCAGAGGGCTGAAGAACCTCTGCTGCAGGGGCAGGCTGGGAGACCAGGGGCTGTTGAGCCTGGAGAAGGCTCCAGGCAGACCTTAGAGCAGCCTTCCAGTGCCTGAAGGGGCTCCAGGATTGCTGGGGAGGCACTTTTGGACAAGGGCTGATAGTGACAGGAGGAGGGGAAATGGATTGAAACTTGAGGAGGGGAGACTGAGAATGGAGGTGAAGAAGAAATTCTTTAGAATGAAGGTGGTGAGACACTGGCACAGGCTGCCCAGGAAGGTTGTGGCTGCCCCCTCCCTGGAGGTGTTCAGGGCCAGACTGGATGAGGCCTTGAGCAAGCTGTGCTGGTGGGAGGTGTCCCTGCCCATGGCAGGGGGCTGACACTGGATGAAGCTTAAGCTCTCTTCCAACCCTGACAATTCTGTGGGAACAAGAATACAAGGAGCAGAGTAAAAAGTTCATCAAACCTTCCTGTCCCACCTCAAGGCGATTCTCTGGTTCTCCTCAGAACTCAAGGAATGGAGGCAAGGCTGAGCTGCTGCTGTGTGGGCAAGGGAAATGTCATGCAGGAGTTCTCTCCTCCCATGCCTCTCCCATGACTAAGGAGACTGGCTAATGGATTAGGCTTTGAAAGTCTTGCTTTGATACTTCTTTTGACACCTCCATCTCTGGTGGCCACGGTGCTATTTGTAACCAGATACCAAACCACAGAGGGCAGATGCCACCCATCCGTGCATTCCTGCCCTGAGGGACATCTAAATGCTTGGTCTGAATCAGCTCTCCAGGCTTCCTCTGCAGTGGATGGAGAGAAAGAGGCCCCTGCAGGGAGCACCCTGTCTGCCCTGACGCTGTCAGCTCTCACTCAGGGGCAGAGCTGCTGCAGCAAGCGAGGGCCTGCAATGATCCTGCAAACCACCAGGGCTGTCCAGAGCTCCACATCAACCTGTCCCAGGATGGAAACCTGAAATGATGCTCTGCAGGGAGATGGAGTGGCTCTGTGGGATCGGACTGCTCAGCTCACTGCCCTGCCTCCTGCTTCCAACAGGTGCTGTCCTGGGGAAGGCTCAAAATATGCTCCCATTCTTCAGCGCTTTGCAGGGCAGGAACTTCCTACCTAAAGATGAGAGTCTCTGCATTTCCTAACCCTTGTTGAGTTTCCCTTCTATGAACCCATCCTGCCTCCCTACAAGCTTCCATCCTCCTGAAGCAAGGAGATCTCCAGGGCATCTCCAGCAGCAGGAAGGCACATCCATTCACCTGCTCTGCTCTGCTTTCAACCTGTTGCCCAGCAGCATGGCTGGGTCCATAGAATGGGTTTGGGTTGGAAGGTACCTTCAAGGTTATCTAATTCCAACCCCCCTCCCATGGGCAGGGACACCTCCCACTAGCCCAGGTCACTCAACCTGGCCTTGAACACCTCCAAGGAGGAGGCATCCACAACCTCCCTGGGCAGCCTGTGCCAGTGTCTCATCACCCTCACTGTCAGGAATTTCTTCCTCATCTCCAGTCTCAGTCTGCTCTCCTCAAGCTTCAATCCATAGCCTCTCATCCTATCACTGCAAGCTCTTGTCAAAAGTCCTTCCCCAGCTCTCCTGCAGCCCTCTTCAGGTACTGGAAGGCTGCTCTAAGGTCTCCCTGGAGATGTGTCCATTCTCCAGAGCAGAGGAACACTCATAGAGTTTATTGGCATGTCCTGGCTATAAAATCTCCTTACACACACAACATCATTTGGCCTCATTTGAGTGTCAGTCACCTTGCTGCAGGAGATCCAGGCTTGCTTCTCTTGGTGCTGAAGCAAGTCCAGGCTTGCTTCTCTTGGTGCTGCAGGAGGTCCAGGCTTGCTTCTCTTGGTGCTGAAGCAAGTCCAGGTTTGCTTTTCTATCTTTGCCTCCCTCTTCTTCCTTGGAATTGAGGTGCCATCCCTGAGTGTTTCAGGGCCACCATCTGTGGTGCCCCCAGTGTGTGAGGTGGGAGTTCCACCACTCTCCATGCCATCCTGGGAGCGAGTGGCGCAGCTCGGCTCTGCTCGTTGCTTTCGGTAGCTACAACATCAGCACCACTCGAACGGTCCAGGGCCAGATTAACCGCGAGCCCTGGGCTGCCTTGTCACAGGGACAGAGCTTTGCTCTGCCAATAAGCCCTGGACACAAGGGACTGCAGGGCAGGGAAACTGATGCCAGGAGCCTCGGTGGCTTCCCCTCTCCCTTGGCAGCCGATTGCCTGGATCAGGCTTGCGATGTTTGCTTCGCAGCAATGTGATCTTCAGCTCCTTCTCCGTGTCCCCAGGCAGTCTGGTAGACACCACCTGAAGTCTCTCAGAGCCTGGCTGACTATGGGGCTGCTCCAAAGCCCTCTGAAGTCAGTGGGAGTCTTTTGCCTGAGTTCAGTGCGTTTGGGGCAGGCCCTGGATGAATCTCCCCGGGGTTAGACAGTTTAATCTTCCATTCAAGCAGCACACAAAGCAGATCACATACACTTCTAGCCTGCATTGTATGGGCTTATGAAACGAGATTGTTTGATATGATTCAGAGATAGCTCAGGTAGAAGGTAGAGGGGGGGAAAAACCCCACCCTCTTTGATGTTCTCCCTTGCACTTCAGTTGTTCCTTCAGGGGCCAATTCTCGTCACCTTACCCAGGGGAATACTGAGCTCAGTAATTTGGTCAAAAACATTCCAGCAGCTTTCTTTGTAACAGAAAATAGTGCAGGGGGCTGAGTTCAGCTTGAGAGGCATTCCTGCCAAAAAGGAGGAAAAGGAAAAGATAATTCCATGTTTTCCTTTGTTCAGTGATCAGGAAGGGGGGGGGGGGGAGGGGAAACAACACTAAAAAAAGAAAAAAAAAGAGAGGCAAACCCCCAATTTCTGCCTGAAAGAAGGAAAAAGTAAAGCCATGGTTTTCTTTCAATGATCAGAAAACAAACCAACCAAACAAACCAAAACAGACCAAACCAACCAAACTAATCAAAACAGACCAAACCAACCAACCAACCAAGCACAAAAAAGGGAAGGGAAAACAAAACAAAACAAAACACCACAAACCAACAAACTAACAAACAGAATTTTTGGCAAAAAGAAGGAAAATGAAAAGATAATTCCACATTTTCCTTCTTTCAATGGTCGGAGGCAGGGGGGAGAGTGGGGCAAAAAAAGGCTTTCTGCCAAAAAAAGGGGAAAGGTAAATCCATGTTTTTCTTCTTTCAGTGATCAGAAGGGGAAGGAAATTGAGAGAGAAGGCAAAAAAAGAGTAATCCTGGAGCAGACCTCTGGTTTGGAGGCATTTTCTGACAGGACAATAAAACCAATCAGGTTCTTTCCTGCCAACGACTCAGAGAAACAGCAGTGCCCCAACAACTGAAGTCTCCATCCCACACAGCTATTTCTAGCTGAGGTGTCAGCCACCCATGTACCCTCAGCCAGGCCTGGCTCTCCTTGTCCCCTTCTTGGGTCAAGCTACACGATGAACCTTTGTCCCTCTTACTTTGTGCCAGCAGAAGGGAACTGAGAGGACCACCTTGAGCAGGGTACGAGGCCTTCAAAGTCAGTTGAGGTCTGCAGGGCTGTGGGGGCCTTCTCTCAAGATGAGGTCTGGTGAAGATTTCCTTGCCCAGAAATCCAGCTAGGGCAAGGGCAGGGCAGCTCTGCTTTCTGCGAACACTCGGACAGCTTTGGGACTGTCCCTAGAGGTCTCAGAGGGAAATGGCTCTGGGCCGGCGCAAAGGAGGCAGCGAAACTCACGTCCAGGCAGCAGGTGCCGTGGCAGAAGCTTTCTCCGAGGTGGACTTTGTGAGCCACAGGGCAACTCAAAAGCCTCCACCTCCTTCAGAGGAGATACGAGCCACAGCCCAGGGCCGGTGGCAGCGACTGGAGCCCTCCTTCCAGAGGAGCTGGCTGGCGATGAAACCCAGCGCGAATGGCTCTGTTCTGCCTCCCACTCCCCTCCCGGCGCCCTGCAGTCCCCGGCTCTTGCTGGGGGTGGGGGTTTAACTTTACTGGCACAAGAGTTTCCTTTGTTGCTGGGAGCTGGGTCTCCTCTAGGGGCCTGGGCTGATCCAGCTGTACTGGCACAGCCTTTGTAACGTGGAGTAGCTCAAGTGCAGACCTGCAGTGGGTGCCCGCCCCAACCTTTGCTGGCACGTCGATAAGGCCAGTGCTGGGTAAAGTTAAACGACCCCGTGCTGGAGAGGTGCCACACGTAGGAGCCGGCAAGCGTCTGTGCTACCGATTCGAGGCACCTCTTGAAGCGCCTGTGGACTGTGCTGCTTCTCACCCAGGGACTGCCTTTTGGAGCAGCCACAGTCCCCAGCCAGGAGCGCTGCAGGGTACAGCCGGCCCAGGGCAGAGGCATCAGCCCGACCAAGGCTGCACATGGAGTGCCACTGCGCTGCACCAGCCCTGCCCAGGTGAGGTGGCATCTGTCCAGATGCCTAGCAAGAGCAGAGAACACAGGCAAAGAGATTGCCTGTGACACCGAGCTGCAGCCGCGACCTGGTGGCTTCCAGCTACCTTTCATGAGATCACTGCAGCTCCAAAGCCAGAAGAAGTCATTTTACAGGGTGACTCCCATGGCTGCCAGAGCAGAGAGGACAGAGGCCTGAGGCTGGAGCCGCTCTCCAAAGGAAGGACACTTCTCTCCCGGCTTCCCCGGGAGCCGGCCGTGCCCTGGGCAGCTGGGCTCTCACCTGAGCAGGCTGGGAGGAGGCTCATTGTCATGGAGAATTGGCCATCCCAGGCATGGCCTTGGCATTTAGAGGGCAGTGAGGGTTCTCAGGGTGGAATCAGCAGGCTAATTGCCTTTGTCTTTCCCCTCCTTCAGTGGAGCAACCACAGTAAATCCCCAAAGCCATGACAATAGCCCTACTGCTTTTAAGTGCCTTTCATTAAACTCAATCCTTTTGCCCTCCCTCTCCTAAGACTTGCTAAAAGCAAAGTCTCTTTTAATGACAAAAGGAAACCTAAAAGGCTGCCATTAGTTCTTTCCATTGGCCCCTTTCAGCAGACTGGGTGCCTATTTGCTGAAATCTACTCCCAAGTGTCCCTTGGGCTGGTTGCTTTATCATGAGCACACCAACCTTTGGAGCTCACAGCGCCTGTCTCCTGCTGGGGGAGGGCAGGAGTTGATGCTAATGGCAGGAAAGGTGCTCTGGGGACAGTTAGACCTACCGGAACCTCCCTAGAGGTTCATCACCCCTCAGAAGCAGGGCTGGAGCACTGTGGAGGGTGACTCTTTCCTGGGCTCTGGTCTGTCAGGTGCTGGCTATGCCACCAGCTAACCGAGGTGGCACTACGAAGTCCATGGAACCATTGGGTATTGGCTGAGGATGTACTGCAAGAGACAGACCACACAGCAACACACATTTGCTGCTGGGTCAGGATCCTCAGAAGCCTCTGTGGGCACTCTCTGCAGAAATACACAGCTGATGGAAGGGGAAAAGTGCAAATCATGAGACAAACCTGGGTGGGAGAACCCAAGTGGGCACATGAAAGTGTTCCACATTGGCCCACTGCTTGCTGAGGGCTGACAACAGGCTGGTGGAGCAGAGAAGGGGTGCAGTGGTCGCTTAGACACATGAGTAAGCAGTTTCTGGCTTAGTTAAGGGCTGTCTCTAAATCTTTTGAAGGCACTGGGCACCCCTTCTCTGCTTTTAGAGGAAACCCAGCAGTCCAAGTCCACATAAAGCTATTCCACAGCCGGCGTGCTTGAGCCTAGGCACGGTAAGGTTGACCACCTTGTCTGTTTTGCTAGTGTCAGTCTGCCCTCTCCCTCCCGTCATCATTACCGCTGCATCACTCAAGGTGCAATTAACAGTCAAGACGGGGAGGAATTACCCCTGAAGTCAAGATGGTATCTGTGCTGGGAAGGGGAGGGATGAGGCAGGAGCTGCCAGCCGCCCACTGGTCTCAGCTATTGCAGCACCAGTGGCGGTTGGCCGGTGCCGGGGCGAGTTCTTGGTCCAGATCCCAGGCACATGGAAGTCATCTGACATTTCATCATGGCTTTGTCTGGATCGGGGCAGGGCTTGCTCTGCCATCACGGCATGCAGGTGGCCAGTGCAGAGGTGCTGTGGCACTGCCTTCGGCAGTGGTCTCTGCCCAGCCCGTGGGGATGGCTGCACACTCTGGCCAGCGCTGGAGGTTGCACAGCTGCAGCTTCATGCTTTGCTTCGTTGTGGCTGCCACATCCCTCGCAACGCTGACACTTTACCCACCCACAGCACCCAGCGCACACCTGAAGCAGATGGCAAGATCTGGGAGCTGGGTTGCTTTGCCTAGTGGTTGCTCAAGAACAGCAGGACTCAGAGGGATTTTCAGGAATGCCTGTTCACGACCTGCCCCACTGGCTGTGGGTCTGGCAGATCACCAGCCCACCATGGCAAGCAGGTGCCACCCTGCTGCTGCTGCGTGCAAAACACAGCCGACGGCCAAGCTCAGAGCTCCTGCCTCCTGCTAGCTGGCACTGGGCTGGCACTGGCCCTGCTTCTTTTCCTTTGGCAAGCCTTTTATGGTGTTTTTTTGCCCTCCACTAAAGCAGGCTGGAAAAGGACAGTTGTGATTTGGAGCCTTGGTAAAAACAAACAAATAAACAAAAGCAGCCTGCAGTGCCCACTCTGCACACTGAGCCCACAAGAGGCTGCAAAGCAGCTCAGACCCTTCTGCTCTGTGCCCAGAGCAGGCTCATCCTTTCTTACTGGGCGTATTAAATTCTTCCTAGATCAAAGATCCCAAACCATATGAAAGCAAAATCAACCTCCCACAATTTTTTTTTAAACACCTCAAACACATTGAGGAGCAAGCAGGCAAAAATTAGATAACTAAAATCTAACAACTCTCAAACATTTTATTCCCAACAGCTGTTCAGCCTGAAAAGTTTCATGAATACATTAAGGGAACAAAACCCAAAACTCCAACCAATTAAAACAAACCAAAGGAGGAAAGGAAGTGAGATAAACTTTTAACCAAGTTCAAAACACATCATAAATAAGTACAGCTCCAGAGCATAATTTACAAATACAAAACCACATAGAAACATATGTACAGAGGAGTTACCTTGGGTACAAACCTGTATAAAAATAGCCCAGTGTTTGCTCTCGTGCTAAAGCTGCGTGGCTGGAGTTATCTTTGGTACTAAGCTCGGGCAAGGCATTGCTTCACAAGACTGCACAGTATGCCCCGCACGGGAAGGCCAGAGCCAGCCTCCAGGAGGCCTCGGCTGGGTGTTCACCCAGAGAACCCCCTGGAGCAGGGTGGGAAGCAAGGGGCTTACAGAGGCAACTGCTGGCAGAAGAGTTTTTAATACATTGGACAAGGCACTTCATAAGAAATCTCTTCATTTCTTTTCTTGCTCTCTTCTAAGACTCACTGGATGCCTACACCTGGCTCTTGATGGTTGATGCTTTACAGTTACAGGTTTTAAATTCTTATTTTACATTCAGGATTAGAAACCTCTGACAGTACTCATTCAGTTCACCTCTGTCTGCAGAACTTAGACGTCAAGGCAGCGCTTTCCAGGGTGGGCAAGAG
Source organism: Tricholaema leucomelas (assembly GCA_013400475.1). NCBI lineage: Eukaryota > Metazoa > Chordata > Aves > Piciformes > Lybiidae > Tricholaema lacrymosa > Tricholaema leucomelas. Next base: position 106,067 of record WAAF01008171.1, read on the forward strand.
GCTTCTCTTCTACCTCTGCTGGTTTCTGATTCTGAAAGGCGAGAAAATCTGTCCTGGAAGGACTCCTGGGGAGTGTCCACATTGAAATGCTGTTTGCAAAAGGCCCTCTGTGCTGCCAGATGCACCTGCAACTCCCATTCCCTCTGCAGCACCCTACACCTCCGTTCCATCCCGGGTGTAGATGAGGCTGTTCACCGTGAAGTTGTAGTAGTGGTTGTACTGGGCTCCCTGGCTGCTGCTGCTGGGATGGAAGGAGCTGTAGTAAGCAGGGGAGGGTCCCGCCACCCGCTGCAGCTGCTCTGGTGAGGGCATCTCCTGAGAAGAGCTGCTGGAAGGGGTGAAAGTGCCACTGCTCAGCTGTCCAGCAGAGAAGTTCCTGTGGTGCAGGTCACTGCCAAGACCGCCTGTCAGGCGGCTGCTTCCGCTGCTCAGGGAGCTCATGCCGCTGAAGAAGGTGCTGAGGCAGCTAGGGGTGGATGAAATGATACCGGAGGGAGAGGAGCTTTTTGGATGGTCCCTGGCAGAGGGCGAGGGGTCCAGCTCTGGGGGCGGGCTGTTTCCACAGGGCTTGCCTGTGACTGGGACGGATCGCTCTTCCTCGGCCTTCAGGCCACCCAGCGATGAGGCGGCAGAGGTGGCGGCAGGGGCGCTGGGCTCGGAGCGCCGCTTGCGTTTGCGGCGGAAGTTCCCATTGTCGAACATCTTCTCACAGTTGGGATCTAAGGTCCAGTAGTTACCCTTCCCTGGTAGAAAACAGGAGAAAGGAGAGAAAGTCAATGTGACTGTAGCTAGATGAGCAACATCCAGGTCTTGTCTGACTGGCACAGGACTCGTATCTGTCCCACACCTGCTCCTCCCGTCTTGTCCAGCACAAGGAACCCAAGCCCTGGCTCCAGGACATTAGCACCTCCACTCATCCAAAGCCCAAGTGAACTTTATGGAGGAGGAGAACCTTCTCATCACAGGGCATAAACCTCCTTGCAGGATCTGCACCTCTACCTCCAGTCTGGCTGGAGGCAACGCAAAGTGAGGCTTCCCTTGTTCCGGCTGCCTCATAACAAAAAGGGGCACCTGATGCCATCTTGTCCACGCTTAACAAGGTGGTGCCCCTGTCTCAGAACTGCTGATGGACAAGTGGGCTGGCACATCCAAGTACACCACGGGGACAGGGACAAGTGGGCTGGCACATCCAGGTACACCACGGGGACAGCAGCGCTGAACTGCAAGGGCTGCAGACAAGCTGCACCATACCCAAGAAGGGGCATCAACTGTCCCCACACGTTTCTTGCCCATGTCTAGGCCCGACAGCAGCTGTGACTCCACAGCACCCCCGCACAAGCCCCAGGCCGGCACATTCCTCCCAGCCGGGCCAGGTCGGAGCTGTCCGGGCGAGCCGCCTCCCTCCGCCTACTCCCGGGCACCGGCTGAGCCCCGGGCCCGGATCGGTGCGCAGGGAGGGGAGCAATGAATCACGGCCGAAGGAGCCTTGCCTTGCACAACCGGCACTCGCGGCCGGCTCGGGGAGGAGGCAAGGGCTGGGGCCAGCCGCCCCTCGCCTGCACCGCCCGCGGGGGCCAGTGCCGGGACAGCCGGAGGCGAGAAGGACCAATGTCCTCCCAGCTCCGGCCCCGAGTTGACAGCGGAGCCCGGTCACAGCTCCGGCCCCGAGGGGACAGGGGAGCTCGGTCACAACTCCAGCCCCGAGGGGACAGAGGAGCCCGGTCACAACTCCGGCCCCGAGGGGACAGCGGAGCCTCGTCGTCACGGCGATCGAACCCGAGGGGAAGGAAGCGGGACGGTCTCCTCACACTACCTGGTCTGAGGGGACAGCGGACCCCCGAAGGACCAAGGGACCTGCTCAACCCGGGGACCGTTGCTGACCGCTCTCCTCGAGACGGCGCCGGTTGCCCCGCGGGGTCTGCAGCCGCCGCTCCCCCCGTCCCCTCAGCCCACCATCCCGCCCGGCGCGGTGGCCTCACCGGGGTCGTCCTCGTCGCGGGGCACCTTTCGGAAGCAGTCGTTGAGGCTGAGGTTGTGGCGAATGCTGTTCTGCCAGCCCGCCTTGCTGCGCTTGTAGAAGGGGAAGTTCTCGGCCACGTACTGGTAGATGTGGCTGAGGGTGAGCTTCCTCTCGGGGGCGCTCTGGATGGCCATGGCGATCAGCGCCGAGTACGAGTAGGGCGGCCGCACCAGCTTCAGCAGCTCCTCCTGGCTGGCCAGGCTCAGCCAGCTCAGCTCCGCGCCGCCCGCCGACGGCGAGCCGGGCGCCGAGGGAGAGCCCACCAGCTGCCCGCCCCGCGAGCAGCCGTACGAGGCCGGCGGCAGGAAGGGGGCTGCGGCGGCAGCGGAGCCGGGCGGGCCCTGCAGGTAGGGCGCAGGACTGTTCATGCCCCACAGGTAGCCGGCGTTGGCTGGCGCCCCGTAGTCCCCCAGCGCGTACCCGCCCGCCCGCTGCCCCGAGGAGGCGGCGGCTGCTGCGGCGGCTGCGGCAGCAGCGGCTGCGGCGGCAGCGGCGCCAGGCGGGTGGAGACTGGGCTGGGGGTAGACGCTGAAGTTCTCGCTGCAGTACACCGCCATGTCGGGGGCTTCCTGGGCGCTGCGGGGCTGCGGGGGCGCGGGGGCGGCCGCCGGGGCCGAGGCTCTGGGCTGCGCCTGCTGCAACTCACCGGCGCTCATAATCCCTGGCCATGCAGGGCGGCCGGCGCTCCCCGCCGCTCCCGGTCCCCCCCCGCGACCCCGGTGGCCCCAGACCAAAAAATCCCGGAGGGCTGCGGCGCCGCGTCCTTATAGGCGCTGCCGTGCTCCCGGGTCTCCCCGCCCGCGGCCGGAGCTGGGCGGGCGGCAGCAGCGCGCAGGGAGCAGCCAGTAGCGCGGCTCCGCGCCGGGCAAGGAGGCGGAGGGGGCAAGGCCGGGCCCCAAAAGCGGCGATGGGGGAGGGACCGACGGGAGGAGCTGCGGGAGGCGCCAGGGACTTGGCTCCCGGCTGCGCGGGGGCAGCATCCCCGAACCTTCCCCCCTCTTTCGGCTGCCCGTTCCCGTCCTCCCCCGCCCTCGTCCCAGGGTTTCTCCGCGCTGCGCCAGCGATGCCCGGCACCACCTCCCCGGGGGTTTTCGCGTTGCCCTGGCCCTGCTCCGACACCCGCTCTCCGGGGGCCTCTCCGCGCTGCCCCGGTGCTCAGTGGTCCCATCCCCCTTTCTCACGGGTTCGATCGTCTCTGGTCCCTTCGGCTCCGAAACTGAAGTGCGTGGGGCATTAGCATCGCTGCCGTTGCCCCGACGGGAACGAGAAGGGTGAAATTCGCTTAAACTTCTGTTATTTGTGTTCGCTTTTGCCGCCCGTCCAACAACAACCAGTGCAGAGATAGCTCTTAATTAACTGTAGATAAGAAATCGCCCGAAATTAAACAAACACCCGTGGCGTGCTGGCTCGTCCCGCGGCAGGACAGGGCTGGCAAGCCGCAGGACGCGATCAAACGAATAAAGTTGATTTTCTCCTTGGCGCTTCGAGGGAGCCAGGGGGAAAGTACATCCTTTTGCAGAGAGGAAGCTCTCGGTGTTCATAACGATCCCGACATCCCGGGGTTTATAACTGGGACCCACAAATCCTTCCCGTCCAGGGCAGAGCACACGAGATCGGATCCACAAGCGTAACAAGAAAAATAGGGTCAATGGTGCGGCAGAATTTAGAGAGGCTCTGTCAGTCGCTTAGAAGATATAAATCCACGGGTCTTAAACGGGATTGTTACTTTCCCGCTGACAAAAATGCCCCCAAATCCTCTTTCCGGGTACTGATGGGAAGCTCCCTCCCCAGTGTTGCAAGCGCTGGGTGTCTGGGTTTGACATCAGGATTTTGGGGAGCGAGGAGCGGTCGGGATAAGTCTTCGGTAAAACAGATGCGAAGGCACATCGCAGTCAGTGGAGCTGGATCGGGACAGCTTTCCCGGGCTATCTCCGCTCCCAAATTTTCATGCCTCCTGCGATCTAGGCAGGGACGTGATAAGGAGGCTTTTGACCATTAGATTTCGTTTTAAAACGAGTGGGCAGGCAGTTTGGAGAGAGAGAATCACTTTTAACTGAGTCCTCCGATTCTGATTTTAACTGAGCCCTCCGATTCTGATTTTAACTGAGTCCTCCGATTCTGATTTTCAGTTTCCTCCTTTAATCGTAAGAGAAGGCGTCTGGCGTGAGGGGGATTTGTTGGGGATTATTTTTAGTGCTTTGTTGGCATTTTTTTGGTTTTGTTTGGCTGTTTTTTTGATGTTTGGGGATTTTTGAGGGGAGCACGGGATGGGATGGCTTTCTCTTGTTATTTTGCTCCTGTCACTGTCGCTGCTGATTTAATTTTGCAGCTTTCGGGGAAAGAGCTCGCTGTGTGTGTTTGGCTAGCCAGACCAGTGAGGGAAATCTTTCACTATGTTTCACAAGGTGCCTTTTCCTTTCTCAGATTCTTTGCCTTTATTATTTCTAACAGCTCAGTGTCTCTTCAGAGAAGGGTCGCCCTGGGAAGTGCTGAAGCCTGAGCACACAACAGGCATCTAAACTCTGCAGTTTATGGGGAAATCGTAGCTAGAAAGGACACCTAAAGGACAAGAAACAGGTAGATTTTTTAGACGTAACTCCCTTCTGTGCTTGAAGAGCTAAGCAGAAAAGGTTGTTCTCTAAAATGACGGCAAATCTCTCTTTATCCGTTTGCTCCAACCCCCCCGGTGGTTGCAGGAGGGAGAGGAGCAGTCGAATGGCTCTCGGGTTTGCTCCGTTTGGCGATTTTCTTCTCAGGAGTTTGGCTGATTTGGGTAAAGGCAGAGCCATCTAGAGGAACAGCCCAGCTAGGGCGAGGTGGGGAAGGCAGCCCCCCTCGGAGCTGTGGTGTGCTGCCCTCGGCTTTTCCTTAGCCGATTCCTCTGCTTCCAACCAAGCACACGCGCTTGGAAATAGTGCTGAACGAGCTGTACCGAAAATGTGTGTCCTCAGCAAACTCCACTTGGCTTTACGAGATGACGAGGAAGCTGAAACAAAAGCAGCTTTTAGAGAGGTTGTTAGACAGCTGGGGTGGCACGGGTGTGCAAAGCAAGAGTGGAGGGAATGAAGCTTTGGTGGTGTGATGCTGCAAAGATGATTCGTTTCCTCACCGCATTTCTCCTGCGAGCAGCGTGTGGTGCTGCCTCGAAATATCATCGGCTCTCAGTACTGACCTGTTGCTGTGCCCTTCTGCCAAGGCATGAGGAGAGCAGCACAAAGAGACCCAGCAGCACTCTGCCTCTCTCCTCCCTAAAGACTACTGCGTTTTTTTCCCCCACAGAGGACTGGTTGAAGTTTGCCTTTCAGTGATGCTCCAAGAAGCTGGGAGGCAAAGTGTTGAAACCTAGGCTGGAAACAAAACTACCTCAGCGGTATCAGGGCAAGAGGCTCCAGCCCATCACTGCCAGCAGGCTCGGGGGTTGGGTTTGAGCAGCAATGTGGAGTTCTGCTGCTACTCAGTGGCTGGGACATTTGCTAGCGTGGTGGTGAACTCTGACTGGGGAGAGGAGCCCATGGCACCTGGGTGGTGACTACTGCTGGAGAGAGGAGCCCATGGCACCTGGGTGGTGAGTTCTGACCAGGGAGAGGAGCCCATGGCACCTGGGTAGTGAGGTCTGACGGAAGAGAGGAGCCCATGGCACTTGGCAGTCGGGGCTGAACCATACGCCCAGCCAGCTGCCAGTGCCTGCAGATGTCTTCAGCCAGCTGCCTGGAGCAGTGTTCCAGGACTTTCCGAGGAGAAGTGCTGCAGGAGAGCAGGGTCCTCCCCATCCTTGCCTGTGCCAGCCACACCATTCCCTTTGCTGGGCACTGGTCCCTGTGGCGCATGCAGCCAACCCTTTTGCCCTGCTAAGCAGACACTGCCTTTGCCTCCAAGGCCCTGCTCCTCTGAACATGTAGGCACAGGCTTCACTTCCCTGCTGTGCATCTCAGATGTGTACAGCCGGCTGTGGAAACCTGGAAATGCTTCAGAGCTGAGCAGGACCCCACACCTGCACCCACCTGGGTCTGTCTGCATTTCCTGAGGATGCCAAGGTCTAGACACAGGGAACACGTTGGAGGACGGGGACCTGGTAGCCCATATCGGCTACTTTACCAGTGGGAGGGAGCCCAGATCCCTCCACTGGCTCCCAGCTGCCACAGTGAAGCAGGGCCCAGAGGTTTGGTTTGTTTCGGCTGCCTTTGCAGTGTAACTCTTACTTTGTCCCTAGGGCTGGCAAGAGGCAAGACAGTAACTCAATGGCCTGCATGTAGAAGAGTTCTGCATGGGCAGGCTGTATCTTTCTGTAGAGTCACCAGCAGGATGGAGAATGAGTTCTTCACCTCTGGCACAAGACAGGAGAGCAGTCATTTTTTCTTGCAGTGGCCCAGGACTGTGCCTCTACTCTCAAGAGTAGCAAAGAACTGATTAAGAATGACTCAAAATAAACCCAAGATGCAGTACCTAAGTTGCTGGAAGGTGTCCAGAGAAGGACCACCAGGATGGTCAGAGGGCTGGAGCTGCTCTGCAGATAGGCTGAGAGAGTTGAGGCTGCTCAGTCTGGAGAGGAGAAGGCTCTGGAAAGACTCTATTGTGGCCTCCCAGTATCTGAAGGGGGCTACAAGAACACTGGTGAGTGATTTTTAGGGTGTCAGGGAGTGATAGGAGTGGGGGGAATGGATCAAAACTAGAAATAGGTAGATTCAGATTGGATGTTAGGAAGAAGTTCTTCACCATGAGGTGGTGAAAGTCTGGCACAGGTTGCCCAGGGAGGTGGTGGAAGCCTCATCCCTGGGGGTGTTTAAGGTCAGGCTGGATGTGACTCTGGGCAACCTGCTCTAGTGTGAGGTGTTCCTGCCTGTGGCAGGGTGTTGGAACTGGATGATCCTTGAGGTCCCTTCCAGCCCTGACAGTTCTGTGATTCTACCACTCCCTCATGCAGAGCTAAGCCTGCTCCTTCCTAGGCTGGACTCTTTACACCTGCTAGACTGCTGTTTCACTCTGGTTTGTCCCGGGTAACAGAGAGCATGTCAGACGGTGTGCAGTAGGTGTCTCACTGCTGTGAGCCCGGGCTGGGTGTTCTGTCTATGCGTATACAGGTCAAAGTAATTTGTACCCCTTCCCTAAGGAGAATCCTGTCTGTTCCTCCCTCCTTGTATCTACCTACCTATTGGGCTGGAGCTCTGGTGATTAAATTTTGCCAACTTACCAGGTGATAAGAGCAGAGGTTTTCAGACCTTTCTTGGTTTCTCCAACCCAGGGAGGTGCCTTCATTCCACCGTTTCTGGGCTCGGTTTGCTTTAGTTTCTCCATCATGGTCTTTACCAAAGTGCTGCAGGCTGCAGGCTGAGGCTGAGCATTTTGGAAGAGCACTTCTCTGGTGCTGAGCCTAAGGGAGCCCCTGGACTGCACGGCAAAGGAGGGAGCAAACCACAGCTTAGCCCAAGCTGTGGCTGCTGCAGCACTTGAGGCTGCTGCGAGCTGAGAGAAGCAGCTCTCTGTGCCCACTGCTGGCTGCTGGCTCACACGAGTGTTCCGTGAGCGTGGGCCGGGGCACTGGTCCAGGCTGAGAGGAACACCCTTTGCCCAAGCCCTTTTTTGAAGCTTCTTTTTCAGCCCCTCAGGTTAGTTTCAGCCTGCCTAGTCCCTTCCTGAGCGAGAGCTTGTTAGGCACTGATTAGGCAAAGTGCTGATAAAAGCTTCATTGTTTGCAGCCTCCGTAAGCTACCCAGGGCTGTGTGGGATTAAACAGACACCTCGGGAGCCAGAGCGGGACAAGGGGGGGACTGCAGAGCCTGCGAGGACAAAGGGATGTGGCCAGGCTTCAGTAGCTGCCTATCAGCAGTGGTTTAACCAGCACTGGGAAAGAAGCTGTGGCTGGGGTTGGGGAGAAAGAGGATCCCGGTGGGAGACAGAAGGAAGTCAGCTCTTGGGGTGGGGGGGATTAAGCAGATGCTCTTAGGTGTTCAGAAGCACCTTTGCAGAAGCCCTCAGCACTCTGCATTCCTCCTGCTTCTCCTCAGGCTTTTCATGAAAAGCAGTTAAAAATCCCCCTTCTGATCCCACAGATTTCATCCTTCCTCATTTGAGTTTTGGAACAATCAAGAAGTCCACCTGGCCAATGAGGTGTAACTAAGTTGGTGCCCTCCAGGAGGGTCATTTCTGGGAGCCACATTAAGCAGGGAGCTTCACTTCCTCCCCTGTAAATCTAGGAGCTGCCTTCGGCTGAAGTGAGACAACCTTTGGCTGCTTTGCCCTTGGGTTTGATGTGTGCTGCCATATCTCAATGGTGCTTGGTGCTCTGGGCTGGGTGCCCACCCACAGAGTAAGGTAAAGGCAAATATCCTTTGGTCTTGATTCATTTGAATTAGGTCACCTCTGCCCTGCAGTGAGTAATGGAAGCAGAAAAAAAAACCCCAGAAATTTAGGGTCAGCTAAGGTAAAAATAAGCAAAACTATTAGTGGGTGAGGGCAGTAGCTGCAAGGAAACAGAGGAGTATGAAATTGATGTTTCACTTCCATATCTGTGTGCAGGAGAAAATCAGGCAGCCAGTGTGTGGGCACCAGGTGCTGGGGAGACAGCATTTGGGGCTGCAGTAGTAGCTGGGGATTGTGCTCAGGAAATTCAGTGTTTTATCATCATCCAGTCCTGGTAAGTCCCAGCCCAAGGATTCGGGACTCAGAATCAGGATCATGCTAAGGGTGGTTTCAGATTGGAACACTAGAAAGAGGTTAGAGGCCTGGAGAGCTGATGCTGGCTCTGTCTCTAGAAAGATTGAGCAAATGGTTTGGGTGATGCCCAGGCTGTGAGCCTGCCACAGTTAAGGGCAAGAAACAGTGGGGACATCACGTGAGTACTGAGCTCCCAACAACCAGGCTTCATCTGAGCTCACTCCACTACCTGGATGAGTGAACCTCTGCCAGTTTGCTGTGGCACCAAAGTGGCAGGGGTGGCTGAGAACCCTCAGGCTGTGCTGCCATCCAGCAAGCCCTGAGCAGGCTGAGAGCTGGGCAGAGAGGAACCTCCTGAGGTTCAGCAAGGCCAAGGGCAGAGTCCTACAGCTGGGCAGGAACAAGAGCAGGCAGCAGAGCCCAACTCCACCTGGCCACAGCCTCCCTTCAGGGAGCTGCAGACAGCAATGAGCTCTGCCCTGAGCCTCCTCTTCTGCAGGCTGCACACCCCCAGCTCCCTCAGCCTCTCCTCACAGGGCTGTGCTCCAGGCCCCTCCCCAGCCTTGCTGCCCTTCTCTGGACACCTTCCAGCACCTCAACATCTCTCTTCAATTCAGGAGCCCAGAACTGGACACAGCACTCAAGGTGTGGCCTGAGCAGTGCTGAGTTTGCGAGACCCCCCCTGGACAAACCCAGAAGGGGCTAACAGCCACCCCAGAGAGAGAGAGCCAGGCCCCAGTGTTACCTGCTCAGCCCAGGTTAGTGCAGCCATCAGGCAGTACCAGGGAGAGAGTAGGAGGAGGCAGGAAGCACAGAGCCAAGAACAGTTTGTAGAGCAGATTTTAGACTAGTCCAGCAAAGGAATGGAATTGTACAGACTCATCAATTCTTTTTCCTTCTGAAACCAATCCTCTCTTTTGTTTCTTTTCTATTCAAAACTGTCCAGAAAGTTTCTATTTCTTAGCTTATAATTTAGGCTTTGTCTGGAGTGTCAGCTCTAAACCACCACACCAGGAGGAGAAGCCACAGCTGAGAGCCTCCTGTGTGCCTGTAGGCTGTCCATGATATTTCCTCTGGTCCTGTTTCCCCACCAGCAGTCCCACCTTGGACACTGCAGCATACTTCAGCTGCAGATTCCAAGCTGCCCTCAGCTGGTTTGCTGCCCTTGCTGCATTGTATTTTGCACAGACAGACAAGTTCAGTGGTGCAGCAGCCCAGGATTCTTTGTCCAGCCAGGCAGGCCACTTTGGAGCTCTGGGTGCTGCTTTGATGCCTGAAGAGCTGCTCTTTGTTGGAAGTGTGACTCTCATGAGAAGGTCTGAGCAGCTCGTACCTGAGCCATAACCTCATTCATGACAAGTGCTCAAAGGATGCTCAAACATCTGCTCAACATCTGCTGAGACCTACAGGACCGTGTCTGCCATGAAGGCTGGCAGTGAGGAGAGTTTTGGGGTCTGCTCAGAATTCTCTGCCATGTGGATGCTATCAGACAGGTGTCTGATGAGGGGAAGTGATTCAGTGAGAGCATTACTGCTGATGGCCAGCAGAAACAAGAGTCACCTGGAGTACAGTCTCACCATGAGCAAGTTAGAGCTGTGCCAGCACAACAACAAGTGACAGGATGAGAGGAAATGGCCCTGGGGAAGGCTTAGGTTGGACAGCAGAAGAAAGTTCTTCTTCAAAAAGGTTCTCAGAGACTGGGACAGGCCACTGGGACAGGTTGGTGGCCGAATCCCCATCCCTGGAGGTGTTTTGCAGAGGCAGAGCTGTGGTGCTGAAGGCCATGGCTTAGCCCCAACCTGGGCAGAGTCAGAGGATGGTTGGGCTGGATGCTCAGGAAGGGCTTTGCCAACCCAAAGGATTCTGTGCTAGTGTTCACCTTTTGAAAAGAGAGAGAGAAGGCAGCAACGCATATAGGGAAAGCCACTCTGCCCTGCTGGGGCCTCAGCCCTGCAGCCCTCAACACAAGAAGGACATGGACCTGATGGAGAGGGTCCAGAGAAGGGCCACAAAAATGATCAGGGGCTTGGAGCAGCTTTGCTATGGGGATAGGCTGAAGGAGCTGGGTGTGTTCAGCCTCCAGGGAGACCTAATAGCAGCCTGCCAGTGCCTGAAGGGGATACAAGAAAGCTTCAGGGAGACTTTGCCAAGGCTGCAGGGACAGGGCAAGGGTGATGGCTTCAAACTAGAGAAGAGCAGATTAAGCCTGGATGTGAGGAACAAGTTCTGCACCAGGAGGCTGCTGGAACACTGCAGCAGGTTGCCCAGGGAGGTGGTTGAGGCCCCATCCCTAGAGATACTGCAGGTGAGGCTGGACAGGACTGTGGGCAACCTGATCTAGTGGAAGATGTCCCTGAGTGCAGGAGGTTGGACTGGATGAGCTTCGGAGGTCCCTTCCAGCCCAGCCCATTCTGTGATTCTGTCCAAATGGAAATGGCCTTTTGCAGCAGGCAGCAAGGAAGAAGCAGAAGTGTGCCCACCATGGCCCTAGTGCTGAGCAGAGCTCTCGGAAGAACTGGGGGCAACGCTGCCAGAGTTTTTACAGATGGCAGATCAAGAGAGGAAGGGATTCTCTGTGTTTGGGAGATTATAACGCTTCAGGAGCAGGGTGACAAGAAGAATCTTGCTAGCAGAGACTGCTAAGAAGGGTCAGGAGACTGAAGAAATATGAGGAGCTGAGAATGGATCAGTGGAGCTGTAGCATGGGTCATTGACCAAGCTGGGCAATTGTATGTTATCAGGAAAGGAAAGATCCCCTAAACAGGGAAAAGTGGATCCTAATAAGTGAATTCCCACAGTGGTGACCTTCCAAGTCCTGAGACCTTGAGCAAATTCCTCACTGAGTTTCCTGCTGGAGGATGAATCAGTTTCTGCAAAGCAAGAGGGAAAGTGCAGCAAAGGCAGTGCAAGAGGCTGCTCACTGCCTGGCAGGTTCAGAGGCATCGAGACGAACTTCAGTTGCACAACTTCCAAAAGGCATCTGGCCCAGAGTGTTGCAAGAGATGTGTGGAGTGTCCCAGGGCTATAGGATATGTGTAAGAAGCTGCTAAAGGCACCATGAGGAGATGAGGTCAGCAGTCCTGGCCAGGAGCGAGCTGAACTGGTTCAGCACTGGCAGCGGGCAGGGGGACTTGATAATTTGCACTAACTCCTGGCACTGCCTGTGGAAAGTGAAGGATGGAGCTACAGGCACCAAAGACTCTGGGCAAAGTCAGACAAGGAGATCAAAAGGCCCAGGATGACCACATCTTCAGTGGTGGTGCCAGCTCATCAGATGTGCCAAGCCAGGCTGCCGTGTCCCATGATGAACAATGCAGATCAGACACTGGCCTGAGCCAAAGACCAGGAGGAAAGGGAGAAAGGATGAGTGCTACGCAGGCAGGTAGCAGCCAGGTGGACAAGATGGACAACTCCATTTGCCTGAGACATTTCACCACATGGGACAGCTCCTGATTCCTCTGCAGAGATTGGGAGGAGGACGTAGCTGGCACACGTGGGCACAGATCATCCAATACAATCACGAACAGACAGAGACAAGTGGAAGCAAAGATCAGCCTGCTCAGTCCTTGCTCTGTGTGCTAAGAAATGGTGGTGAGGAAGGCAGAGCAGGAAAGCAGAGCTGAGTGTAAGGTGGCTGAGTGTGAGCCCAGAGACACAGTAGGGACAGCAGCAGGGTGTGCAGACAGTCACTGTGCAAGGAAGCTGCCTGCTGGCTGACTGCTCCCTGGCTGCTCTGTGCTTTCTTCTGGGGAAGGGAAGAGGACCAAGGGCCCTGGTGGCAGGAGAAAGGAGAGGGCTGGGTTTTGGTCTGATGGTTTTGGCTTACAAGTTTCTTGGCAGAGGTGCGGATCCCTACTTACTGAACTTACATCTGCTGCCTCTTAACCTTCCTTCACAAACCCTTTGGCTCTGCAGCCCATGCATCGAAGAGGTGACGGAGGAAAACGGCTCTGTATTTGCTGAACACACGGGGGCACTGGAGAATGACTCGGCACTGTTCCTTGCATGGTCCGTGGGACAGAAAAAACAAAGGGCACACCTCTCTGAAAATAAAGATTGCAAAGACAGGGAACCGAGAGGGAAAAGGAGCAAACAGAATATCTTTATGCATGCAGCAGTTTCAAGTTCAGCCTTGATTGATTAAGCCACTCTTGAGTCCCCAAGCACTGAGCCTGCGACACTCTATCACCCTAACAGGCCACCAGGCAGAACCCTGTGTGGCAGCAGCCAGCACCAAGCATGCAGAAGCAGCAAGGTCCAGCTCCGACTTCCACCCTCTCCTTGCGGGGCACTGCACCAGCTGGGAGGCTTCTGCGGGGCGCGGGGTTCACACTGCTCAGTCCCCAAGGCTTGGATGAGAGCCCTTAAAAGCACAGATCAGAAGTGCGGGACGGAGGGAGTCAGGTGACTTAATCTGGGTTGCAGGGAGGGTGAGCAGAGACAGAGGTGATTGAGCAGCATCAAAGGGTGCCGAGCAGTTCGGGTTTCCCCGGCAGCTCTCCTGATGCCTGCACCGCTTCTCCCTCTGCTTCTTCTTTAATTAGACGCTGACTCTTCCATTGGCAGCTGCAATAACAGGGGGAAAAGGAAAGCCAGGTAATCCCTTCATCTGCTAAAATAGATGATTTCTAGCAGATTAAACAACGGCCCTTCGGCCACCAGAGCAGAGTTCAGGCCATAACTGAAGTCCTCTCCTTGGCCTCTGCTGGGTCCCTCACAGCCAGCGCTGCGCAGAGCTCCAGCACCAGAGATAACCTCGGTGACTCGTGGCTGCAGTCAGTGTTTCTGCAGATGAGATTAGGCAGAGATAAAGCATATTACCTGAAAATAATAAGTGATTACCCTCCCAGACTGTCTCTCCACATTCATTTCTGGCTGGTTAACCCTTGCAAAACTGGCTGCTGCTTAGGGTTAGGTCCTTAAAGAGGAGGTAGGGTGGCAGAAGCTTTCCTGTGTCTGAGTGCAAAGGGAGAAGTTTCACCTTTTGCTTCCTGTTTCTTGTGCTAGGAGGGGATTTCAGGGCATGGACCGAGGCACTTGACTCATTGAATTGCTGCACCCCAAGGCCCGTGGAGGAGCCAGAGCTCTGCCCTGCAGGGTCATGGAATCACAGAATCTCAGAATGGTCTAGGTTGGAAGGGAGCTCCAAAGCTCACCCAGTCCAACCCCCCGCACTCAGCAGGCATGTCGTCAGCTAGGTCAGACTGCCCACAGCCCTGTCCAGCCTCACCTGCAGTATCTCCAGGCATGGGGCCTCAACCACCTCCCTGGGCAACCTGTTGCAGTGTTCCAGCAGCCTCCTGGTGCAGAACTTGTTCCTCACACCCAATCTTAATCTGCTCTGATCTAGTTTGCAGCCATTGCCCTCTTTCTTTGTAATGAGTCTCTATCCCTCTTCTGGGTCTCACAAGGTGCCATCACCTTCTGCCTCCCCATGCGGGTCAGCTTGAAGCTGTAAGGTCTTAAATCTCTCTTGCAAGTTCTCTACCATTTACTGGATAGCACCAGAGAAAAGCAGAGGGTGCCCACTATGGACACTCTTGGCTGTATTTCCAGTTGTGGGCAGTGTCTTGCAGTAGTCCATTCTGTTAATTACTAGCATGGGCCACACATGTTTGGAGCTTAAGAGCTCTGTATCAGTTGCCTAGCTCAGGAGCAGTGTGGCCAGCAGGACAAGGGAGGCTCTTCTGCCCCTATACTCAACACTGCTCAGGCCACACCTGGAGTGCTGTGTCCAGTTCTGGGCTCCTCTGTTCAAGAGAGATGTTGAGGTGCTGGAAGGTGTCCAGAGAGGGGCAGCAAGGCTGGGGAGGGGCCTGGAGCACAGCCCTGTGAGGAGAGGCTGAGGGAGCTGGGGGTGTGCAGCCTGCAGAAGAGGAGGCTCAGGGCAGAGCTCATTGCTGTCTGCAGCTCCCTGAAGGGAGGCTGTAGCCAGGTGGGGTTGGGCTCTGCTGCCAGGCAAGCAGCAAGAGAAGAAGGGGACACAGTCTCAAGTTGTGCCAGGGCAGGTCTAGGCTGGATGTGAGGAGGAAGTTGTTGGCAGAGAGAGTGATTGGCATTGGAATGGGCTGCCCAGGGAGGTGGTGGAGTGGCCGTGGCTGGAGGTGTTGAAGCCAAGCCTGGCTGGGGCACTTAGTGCCATGGTCTGGTTGATTGGCCAGGGCTGGGTGCTAGGTTGGGCTGGCTGAGCTTGGAGCTCTCTTCCAACCTGGCTGATTCTATGATTCTATTCTCTCAATGGCCTGGTGTGGCTAAGAGGCTAAAAACTTCCCAGTGGGCAGTTTCCATGAGATCAGATGGCTGTGGGGAATGCTGTGTGGGCTGTGTGGGTGTGAGCTCAGGGCCAAGAACAACACACAATCATTTTGAGCTTCTGTATCCATTCATCCATCCATCAACAGGAGACACAGAGAAATGCAGAAGTCTTGCAAAGTTAGCATCACAAATTGGCAACATGTCTAAGAGGGAAAGAGTGACCATACTGTGGTGTCCTAGAAACTCAGGTTGGTTACTGTGAAATGTGGAAGAAAACTCAGGTTGAGGAAATGCCTCATTGGGCTGGGACAAGAGGGAATAGAATAGAATAGAATAGAATAGAATAGAATANATAGGGTTTGTGTTCCAGGCCCCTCACCAGCTTTGTTGCCCTTCTCTGGACACCTTCCAGCACCTCAACATCTCTCTTGAATTGAGGAGCCCAGAACTGGACACAAAAGGGGATGGACTGAAGCTCGAGGACTGGAGATGAGGAAGAAATTGGTGGCAGTGAGGGTGGTGAGACACTGGCACAGGTTGCCCAGGGAAGTTGTGGATATCCCCTCCCTGGAGGTGTTCAAGGCCAGGTTGGATGAGGCCTTGAGCTAGCTGTGCTGGTGGGAGGTGTCCCTGCCCATGGCAGAGGGTTGCAACTGGATGATCTTTAGAGTCCCTTCCAACCCAGCCCCTTCTGTGAACCCATGAATGAAAGCTGCTTCTGGGGCTCTGTTGTTGTCACCGAGCCAACTTCTGTACTGCAGAGTGAGGTCCTGATGGGATCTTTACCTTGGTCTCCCTGCAAATATTCCAGATGAAGTTCCAGCCTGGCTCAAGTCACTGGCAGGGTTGGCAATGACTTCATTAGAAGCAGTGCTGCTTCATTTATAAAAGTCATCTTCCCAGCCCTTGTGCCACCTCAACATCCTCTGTCTGTCATCGGCGAGTGTCGGCGGGTGAGGGGCTGCTGGCTTCATCCTGCCTCTAAATGCTTCATCAGCCACTCCCTGCAAGACTGTAAATAAAGGCCACTGGGGAGAGCTTTTCTGCTTGACCCCTCAGCTGAAATGAAAATAAAGGTGACTGAATTTCATCCTGATGAGGAGCTCCTTCCCGGGCTGCCTCTTTCCCCTAGCTGTTGACAGCTGCCAAGCCCCACGGTTACCTTTGATTTTGCCGCAATGACACCTCAGCGCTCAGGATGGCTCTGGGACTGTAATCCTCCCTGCAGCCCCAGCCAGTCTCTGGGGTAACCTGAGACCAGGCTCTCACTTCCCCATGATTCTGCCTCTCGTTAGCACTCACTGAAGGTATGGACAAGCCACAGGGTTTATTTGAACGCATGCCTGGCGCTGGCACAGCTCTGCGCCGATGCCTGCTGTAAATGCCTGCCCTCAGAAGGCAGCAGCTTGTGCCCACCGCCTCCAAACTGCACAGTGTTTGATTTAGTGCTGCTAAAACAGAGGCTGTTAGCAAAACCCCAGCAGCATCCCAGGTGAAGCATCAGCAGAGTGGGGTTTATCCACAGATCTGTGTGAGCTGTAGCTTGCTCTCTCCCAGGGTACTTGGTCTGTAAAATTCCTCCAGTCAAAGTACTTCTGCTGTCATAGTGATTCTGCCTCTCTGCTCTGCTCTGCTGAGACCTCACCTGCACTGCTCTGCACCAGAGAGACCTGGAGCTGCTGCAGAGGGTCCAGAGGAGGCCACAAAGCTACTCAGAGGTTGGAGAACCTCTGCTGTGGGGACAGGCTGGGAGAGTTGGGGCTGCTCAGCCTGAAGAAGGGAAAGCTCCAGGGAGACCTTAGGGTCTTAGGGAGTCTCTTTAGGGAGATCTCAGCCTTCCAGTACCTGAAGGGGCTCCAGGAGAGCTGGGGAGGGACTGTTCAGAAGGGTTTGGAGGGACAAGGGGTGGTTTGAAGCTGGAACAGGGCAGAGTGAGGTTGGACATCAGGAGGAAGTTGTGCACAGTGAGGGTGGTGAGACACTGGCACAGGCTGCCCAGGGCTGTGCTTGAGGTCCCATCCCTGGAGCCATTGAAGATCAGACTGGATGTGTCCCTGTGCAGCCTACTTTAGCTGGAGGTGCCCCATTGTCTGCACAAGATGCCCCCTGAGGCTCCCTTCTGACCCAGTGCAAGCTGTGACCATCTGTAAGCAATCTGGGGCCAGGATGGTTTCTTGTGTAACAGCTCTTGTAGTGATTCTCCTCTGATCTTTGGAGGCCCAACCTCTGCAGGTATAATACGGTCATAAAAGGACAGCCTCAGCTTCATCACGGTGAGCAATGCTGGTGTTAGAGGAGGACACAAGTCCTGGTCCCTGCTCTCCAGCCTGTGCTAATCGTCCTTCCCAAAGGAAACCTCAGGGCAGATGAATTACACAGCGGCGGAAGTGCAGGGGGGATCCCTGGGGAAAGCAAACACTTGAGACTTCAAGGTGGGATGACTCCAGTGGCACACTTCTCTAATGACCACCTGATCCGAGAGATGCCCACTTCCTAAGCACAGATCAAAGGCTAAAGGTGCCTTCTGGACTGACATGCAGCCACCTCTGGCATTGCTTGAATTCTGTGCTCCTGCTGCTGTTTGATCTCTCTCTGTCTGCCCTGTCACTGGGAGCAGGTGGCTGCTTTATTCTCCCCGACAGGGTTAGATCAGCTGAGCAGTTACTGGCTGCAGTGGGACAATCTCCAGACCTTGCTGCAGTCCATGGAAATGCTTCTCTTTGCTGCAGCTCGCACTTGTGGACGAGGTCTGGCTGAGGTGAGTGGGGTGGCAGCCTGCTGAGCTGGCCTTTAACAGGTAGATGTGATCGAATGGGGAGGTGAAACTCAAGGGGAGTCCTGCTGACTGAAACCCATAAACGCCTCCAAATGTGGGCATATGGCTTGAGGGCCACTGGAACGAATCAGAGAATCAGGCAGGTTAGAAGAGAGCTCCAAGCTCAGCCAGCCCAACCTAGCACCCAGCCCTGGCCAAGCAACCAGACCATGGCACTAAGTGCCCCAGCCAGGCTTGGCTTCAACACCTCCAGCCACAGCCACTCCACCACCTCCCTGGGCAGCCCATTCCAATGCCAATCACTCTCTCTGACAACAACTTCCTAACATCCAGCCTAGACCTGCCCTGGCACAGCTTGAGGTTGTGTCCCCTTCTTCTGTTGCTGCTTGCCTGGCAGCAGAGCCCAACCCCACCTGGCTACAGCCTCCCTTCAGGGAGCTGCAGACAGCAATGAGCTCTGCCCTGAGCCTCCTCTTCTGCAGGCTGCACACCCCCAGCTCCCTCAGCCTCTCCTCACAGGGCTGTGCTCCAGGCCCCTCCCCAGCCTTGCTGCCCTTCTCTCAGCACCTTCCAGCACCTCAACATCTCTCTTGAACAGAGGAGCCCAGAACTGGACACAGCACTCCAGGTGTGGCCTGAGCAGTGCTGAGCACAGGGGCAGGAGAACCTCCCTTGTCCTGCTGGCCACACTGCTCCTGAGCTAGTGCTCAGAGGGCTGCCACAGCTGCCACGTGAGGAGAGGCTGAGAGAACTGGGGCTGTTCAGATTGGAGAAGAGTAGACTCAGGGCAGACCTTATCACCATGGACCAGTGCATAGAGGGTGGCTACCAGTGGGATGGAGACTCCCTTGGTACAAGGAGTGCCATGGGAAAGACAAGGGCTGATGGGGACAAGTGACTGCTGGGGACATTCCCACTGCACTCCTGAAGAAAATGTTGCCCCATGAGCACAGTCAGACACCGGAATCAGGTCCCAGGGGAAGCAGTGGGGTCAGTTTTCAGCCGTAGCCTGCCAGGCTGCCACCTAGAAGGGTTGGAGCAGATGATGCTTGGGGTGTCTCCCAGCCTGGCACTCTGACTTTCCATGACATGCTCTAGATGCACCTTTGCCCTGTGCTTATTCTAGCTATGCTCCTGCTTGTTTATTCTGGGCTGTCTTCCCTCTGTGGAGGCTCTGATGACTGCCCAGGAAGATGCCAGGCTCTTGGCCACAGTAAGATCTGTGATCATTGTGATTGCAAGTGACAGGCATAAGTCAAACCGATGCCATTACTGTAACCAAAGTTATGTTAGCTCAGAGGCCTCCCTGAGCCCTGGGTCCCTTGTATGCACTGCTCTGAATCTCAGCCCTAGCGCTCAGCGCTGCTCTGCTGCACTCACCTGAGCCCATCTCTGCTGTTAACCTTTTCCTTCCGAGGCAAAAGAGAAGCAGGATTTACCTAACAGGCAAGCTCTTAACAAAGCCTTGGATATCTGATACCCATAATGGTCCCAGAGGCATGTTTACTTTGGGCTGAGTGAGTGAAAACCCTTTTGGAAGGACTTTTTCACCTCCAGCAACTTAACCTAAGGAGAAGAAAAGTGATGTGGTTAAAGAGCTGTTCAAACAATGGCATTGGAGAGCAGCTTTAGCTTCCCCAACAATACTTTTATGTATTTGCCTTACACAGGTGCCTATATATACATTGATTTGTAGCCCAGGACAGGCTGCAAGGGTAGCTAGGAGATTTTGGCCACCCTCTGCTGAT
The DNA here is from genome assembly GCA_013400475.1 of Tricholaema leucomelas. Taxonomy (NCBI): domain Eukaryota; kingdom Metazoa; phylum Chordata; class Aves; order Piciformes; family Lybiidae; genus Tricholaema lacrymosa; species Tricholaema leucomelas. The sequence continues at coordinate 125,517 of WAAF01008171.1, forward strand.
GGATGCCCTTTGGAGGGGGAACTCAGAGCAAACAGTGATTGTTTTACCAGGCAGAGCTGCCCGAAGGTTTGGGAGATGCCCAGTGGCTTCACCAGCTGCACTCTTCCTCTGCAGAGAGGGGTGCCTGGGCAGCAGGGACTTTGGCTTGGGGAGCTCAGGCCTGCAAGTGGTTTAGGTGGCTGGCAGAGGGTCACAGGTGCCCCAGACTGAGGCTAGAGGATGCTGCTGGTGTCTGATGACAAGATGCCAGCAGTGCCCCCACCGGTCTCCCAGGAAGACCGAGCATGAGAGGCCTGGCTCCGTGGGAAGGGAGCTCTGCTGCAGCGGCGCTGCTGCGGTGCCACTGGCTTTAACAGCCTCAACCTTGGTTCATGTTTTCAGGCCCAAATGGGTGAGTGACCTCACGCTGACAGAAGAGGCTGTCAACACTCCTGCCTCGGAGAAGAATCTCCCCTTTGCACTTTAGCTCCTCGTGGTGATAACCTGAAGGGAGATGCACAGATTAAACCCTGCCTCTTTCACACGACGGAGGTCCTGCTTACCCATCACTTCCCTCTTTCAACATCCTCATGGGGGCAATGAATCTTATTCCTGGCCCAAAGACAACTTGTCAAGAGCTGGGCTGACAGAGGTATGTCCTCCTAGGCCGTGCTTTCTTGCCTCGAATTGCTAATAGCTGAGATGGTTCACCTGAGCCCTGCTGGTTATCGGCTGCAGCACCTCGCAGAAGAGCAATGCAGGCGTAGGCAGCACCCTGCTGTGACACAAGTGGGGAAACAGAACAGGGATTTGGGGAGGCAGGGCCCAAATGAAGTGAAACTAAGCTCTGTGTCATGTTCTCTAGGCTACTGCAGTCTTAGTGAGGTTATGGAATTCACTTTCCAGAGGTATAGAGATTCATGGTTTCAGTTGGAAGGGACCTGGAACTGTTAGAATGAGGCCAGGAGGGCCACCAAGATGCTCAGAGGGATGCAGCAGCTCTGCTCTGATGACAGGTTGAGTTGGGGCTCTGCAGCCTGGAGAAGGCTTAGAGGAGACCTTTGAGTGGCCTTCCAGGAACTGGGAGGGACCATTGACAAGGACTTGTAATGACAGGATGAGGAGGAATGGGTTTGAAGTGGCAGAGGGGAGATTGAAACTGGACGTTAGGAAAGGGTTTGCAGTGAGGGTGGCGAGACACTGACACAGGTTGAGGGCGCTGAGACACTGGCACAGGTTGCCCAGGGAGGTGTTCAAGGCCAGGTTGGATAAGGCCTTGAGCAACCCGTTCTAGTGGGAGGTGTCCCTGCCTATGGCAGGGGGTTGGAGCTGGATGATCTAAACCATGCTATGACTCTGTGATCAGCCTCACTGCCTGGTAGATGGGGAGGAGAAAGGGGAAGGTGAGGAGCAGTGCTGGGCTGCCCCTACAGGACCTGTCTTGGCAAAATGCCTTTTCACTCTGCGTGAGCTGCGCCTGCAGCAGGAGCAAGACATCATCAAGGAAGGTTGGGATTTGGAGCCAGGTTTGGGAAATCATCTCCTATCTCAGTAATGAATCAGACACCTTAGGTGAAATTCAGATCCTCCTGGACGAGCATTTTGGGTCTGGAGTTCAGCAGGGCCAGGGCTTTGCCCCTAACTGCAAATCTATCCAAACACTGCTGTGCCTGCAGCTAGTTACCAGCCTCACATCACCAAACTGCCTCTCACCTACAGCTGCTCTTGTAGGGCCTGATTCTGCTCCCACTGGAACTGGTGGGGATCCCAGTGCTCAGCTAAGGCTGAGAGTCCTGTCCCTGCTTTCCTGTGCTGCTTTCCACGGCTGCAATATTTTAGGAGCGAATCTTCTTAATTTCCATGATCCCTGCTAATTCCAGAGCTCAGGCTTGGTTTCAATTACAGCAGAAACAGGATCCATTTTCCCTGCCCTGGAAGGAAGACACTCTCAAGGACTTACTGGTATCTGTGTGTTTGACTTTAAGGCAGAGGTTTGTTCCTAATTAATTGAATAAGTGCTTTAATCCCTGGCCCGAGGACTTCCCAGAGAGCATTAGCTGTATTAAGAAGGAAGTGCAGTGTAATCCCTTTAATATAAGCACAGGAGAAGAGGAGAGCCTCACAGCTCTGGAATCCATTGCTTTCCTTCTTGCATCATGTCTCCTAGCACTGATTTGCATAACCTGCAGTGGAGGTGCAGGACTTCTCCTCTTGCCTGACTCCGGTGCTGAGCTGCTGGCAGGACACAACCCCTGACAGAGGCTCAGCATCCTTGGGCCCCAGCTGGACACTGCTGCCCAGCAGTGAGCCAGGAGAAGCAGCTCTGGAAGTTCTGGAGGGGCCTGAGGACACAGGCCTCAGACTGACTCCAGGCTCTGCCCAGGGGTGGCCAAGGGCAGCACAAGGGGCACTGGGGGCAAGCTGGAGCAAAGGAGGTGCCAGGGAACAAGAGGGGAAACTTCGTCCCTGTGAAAGCGCTGGAGCCTGGAGCAGGCTGCCCAGAGAGGCTGTGGAGTCTCCACTGGAGCCTTTCCAACCCATCCTGGGATGTGTTCCTGTGTGCCCTGCCCTGGGTGCTCCTGCTCTGGCAGGGGTTGGACTGGATGATCTTTTGAAGTTCTTTCCAGTCCCTACTTTTGCGGTTTCATGTGAGTCTTTCAGACTGGGGACACCAGCAGCAGCCACTGCTGCAGTGCCAGGCAGGCTCAGTCCTGAACCAAGAACCAGGCTCAGATGTTGAACTCTTGGATGCGACTGAGCCCTCCAAGCTCAGGCTTTCTGAGGAAGGAATTGCATCCTCAAGAACGCTGATCACCTGAGCTGGGCTAAATAAGCCATGAAGGATCAGCTCAAAGAGAGACATCTCCTTTGCAGCCATCTCAAGGTAGGTGAGTTTAGCCTTGGATGAGGTGTCTCCAAGCCTGGTTAACGCTTGGCAAGTTCTAAAGAGTAACTCCTGCCTTCTGGATGTGGTCCATCTGTGGGACAGAAGACTAAACCCAGGCAGCCCCTGCTGTCTAATCTCTAAGACATCAGAGGAAGAGAGCTGCAGCACCTGGATGGGACAGTTCAGGTGGACTTGGCCACCCTGCAAGACCCAGCAGAAGTCCCTGTCTGCCTTACCCCTTCTGTGCTGGGGTTTCTGCTCCATGCACCCACAAAGCAGGTCTTTTTCTCCCCAGTGTCCTCATCATTTGCTCCCATCTTTAGCAGGAGCTGAGAATGCTTCGAGAGCTGACGGGAGGGCAGGTTTGTCCCTCTCCTGGCCACAGCTCCCCAGCGTGGCTGGCTGCAGCAGCAGGAGTGGGTAGCAGCTCCCCGGCTGTGACTGTGGAGTGCCTCCTCCAACAAGCCCCCAGTCACAGAATCATAGAATCAAGCAGGTTGGAAGAGAGCTCCAAGCTCATCCAGCCCAACCTAGCACCCAGCCCTGCCCAATCAACCAGACCATGGCACTAAGTGCCCCAGCCAGGCTTGGCTTCAACACCTCCAGGCACAGTGACTCCACCACCTCCCTGGGCAGCCCATTCCAATGCCAATCACTCTCTCTGCCAACAACTTCCTCCTAACATCCAGCCCAGACCTGCCCTGGCACAGCTTGAGACTGTGTCCCCTTCTTCTGTTGCTGGATGCCTGGCAGCAGAGCCCAACCCCACCTGGCTACAGCCTCCCTTCAGGTAGTCCACACCTTCATGGGCCCTTCCCCTGGCACCAAGGCCTGCAGTGTTCTAGAGCATGAGTGTCTCACAAAGGGGCAGAGCTCTGCCATGTGCCAGCAGACACTGTGGCCACGCAGGCCCTGGGGGACCCCTCTGCACACACAGCCTGGCCCAAGACAGGATGCCTGTGTTCAGCCTCTGGCTGGCTCTGCTTCTGGTGGAGGGCAACCCTCTGTGTTCCCTGCTGGGTCCCACCAGAATGCATTCCCTGAGGTGTCTGATGCCACAGGTGCTGGCTGCTGGGCAGGGCAGGCATCTTTTGCACTGCTGAAGCTGGAGTAAATCAGTTGTTCCCTAACTGCTGACTTGGGGTGCACAGGGTTCTTGCAGCACCAGCTGAATCCCTTCCTCCTGCCAGTGCCCAGCTGCAGGGCTCTAGATCCCCAAATCCGTGGGGAGGTGAAGAGGAGAGGGTTTGCTGGCTACTGACTGACTTTTTTGGTCCAGGTTTCTGGGTCACCATGGAGGACACAATGAGGGGAACAGGTGGATGGAAGGTGAAGGACACTTGGGACTCATCCTCTCTGGCACCGAGTGCTGGCGGTGCAGGGTCTGCCAGGCTGGGAATACAAGGGGAGCTGGTGACACCGGGTGCTGGGCCCTGGGCTGGGAAGTCCAGAGTGGGACAAGAGCTCAATGTTAGAAAAGAGGAATAGTAGATAGATTCTGGCCAGGAATGGGCAACGCCGGCAGCAGGGCAGGAGGAGCAGTTGGCCGCTTCCTATCACAGGGGCCTGGGGGCACAGCTCTGTGCCTCTGGCTGGCAAGCAGCCCTCCTGTTGGGCACGCCTGTGTCGCTGCGGAGATGCAGGGACCCTTTCAGGTACCGCTCAGCCATCCCAGCCCTCTGCTGTGCAGTGACAGCTCTGCACATCTAATGCTCCAGCATCGAGACAGCTCTCCCGGGCCAGCCCTCCTGGCTCAGCTCTCCTGGCTCAGCTCTCCTGGGCCAGGTCTCCTGGCTCAGCCCTCCTCTTCCCACCTGCAGAAGTCTGCCTTGTGGTGATTCTTGGTGCTGGGGTAGGCATCATTGGCTCATCCCTGGTGCTGGGGCAGGAGTCACTGGCATTTGCCTTGGCAGAACTGTCCTGATGTTGGAGAGCTTGCAGGCTGAGGAGCAGCTCTGGGCAGTGCTTCACCTGAAGGCTGTGGGGAGCACCTGGGAAGTGTTCGTGGGACAGAAAGGGGAAGCAGATGCTGGTTTAACCTGGGTGACACTGGACCTCAGCAGCTAATCAAAGCACTGCTGCTGCTTTTGTTAGTGCTCTGCCCGCGGGCACCTGAGCAGGCGCAGGAGGCCGGAGAAAGGCAGGAGGAGAGTGTCTGCTGCAAGGGGCTGCCAGGGATCAGAAGTGCCCCGGAGGCCATTGCCAAATGAGCACAGGACTCCCCCGGCTGTGCTCCTCAGGGCTCAACTGAGCAAGGAGCTGTCCCTGTCCGACTGGCCCCCGCTGGCCCAGGGGACAAAGGCTGTGCCCAGGAAGAGCAGCTCATCCCCTCCTGAGCTGCACGGGAGCGTTTTGAGTTAACATCACCGCTTTCGAAGGCTTCCCCCACGTCCTGGCAGCTCCTCGCACTTGCCTCTTCTGGTGGCAGCCGCCGGCACGTACAGGAGCTCCTACCGGGGAGACTACCGCTGGTGGCAGCACCGCAGGCCAGCCCGGGAACAGGACCTGCAGGTACCAGGGCTGCTCCGTGCCCTAGCTCTTCAGCCCTCGCCGTCAGCTCCTCAGCTGCAGACAGGTGCCGGGCGAGAGCAGGCAGGGTGCCGCCGGTGGCACCCAGGTGCCCTTGCCTTGTGTCCCCATGCCCTCTGCAGGAAATCTGCCCCGCACCCTCCGGAGAAGCCCTTTGGGGCAGCGGTGCTAATTACGCTCATTAAGTCCGGGCGCTGAGGACTGCCTGCAGAACCTGCGCCTGGCCTCTGCCGCTCCCCGTGGGCTGATGGAGTCCTTAGGATTAGAGCCACGGCAGGGCTGGCCGTGGCTGCTTGCCCTGACACGGGCCTGGGAAGGCTCCGGTGGGGCTGTTTACGTTCCCCTGCCCCCCCGAGCTATTTAATCTGATTTGCCTGGCTCGGCAGGCCCTGGCCTAATTGCTTGTGGCAGCGCCCTGGGGACAGCTGTGCCTTGTGCTGGGGCACCTGGCGGGGGGCACCTTCGGCCGCTGCGGGGCTCTGGGCTCCGACGGGAGGGAAAAGAGTCCGTGCTGGGGAGGGCGAGGGGGGGATAGCCACAGAAGAGCCGTTGTGCGGCAGTGCCCGCAGGGGCAGAAGGGCTGGCCGTGGCCACCAGTGCCATCCGTGCCTGGCAGCAGCCTGGGGAGCCCGCTCCACACTCTCGCCTTTGCCCCCAGGGAGGGCTCCTGCTGCCCCCCCATTAAGGGCCCCGTTCGTGGCTCCCACTGCTCGGGGGGCTGGCCAGGGCTCCCCGGGCACCCCCAGCCTTAGGTGGTTGCTCTGCTGCCAGCAGATCCTGGCTGGGCAGGCAGGGTTTAACCCCTGCTGCTGGAGCGATGTCCACACCAGCCACCTCCAGAGCTTTCCCTTCTCTGCTTCTGCTTTTTGAAATGATTTTAAACCATTTAAACCAATTAAATGATTTTAAACTTATTTCAAGATATTTTGGGGAAGTCTCCACGCTGCCTCTGGAGGCCTTGGTGTTGTTTGAGAGATAGGAGAGATTGGGGTCCTCACTGCAAGGACACTGAGGGGCTGGAGCAGGGCCAGAGAAGGACAACAAAGCTAGAGAAGGGTCTGGAGAACAGGGCTGGGGAGGAGCAGCTGAGGGAGCTGGGGGTGTGCAGTGTGCAGAAGAAGAGGCTGAGGCAGAGCTCATTGCTCTCTGCAGCTCCCTGAGAGGAGGCTGCAGTGAAGTGAGGGTTGGGCTTTGCTCCCTAGGATCAGGTAATAGTAGGGGAAGAAGTGGCCTGGAATTGTGCCAGGGGAGGGTTAGGTTGGAGACTGGGAAAATGCAAGAGTGGTCAGGGATTGGCAGAGGCTGCCCAGGGAGGTGCTGGAGTCCCCTGCCTGGAGGTGTTGAAGAAAAGTGTGGCCATGGTTTGGTGGCCGTGGAGGTGTTGAATTTGACAGTCTTAGAGGTGTTTTCTCACTCCAGGATGCTCTGGTGCTGAATAATGGCCTTTGGCCCTGTCCATTGCAGGGGGCTTGGACTAAGTGGGCTAAGCATCCAACCCCAGGTTCTAAGGTTCTGTGGTTTCCTGTGCTCCTAGCAAGTCCTTTTCCAGCCAGGTCTCATTAGGAGAATGTTTTTCTCCACAGAGGGTGGTCAAACACTGCCTGGAGACCAGAGAGGTGCAGGAGTCAGAATTGGAGGATTTGGAAGGGAGCTTGACAAGGGTCCTTGAGTCCAAGCCCCCTGCCAGACCAGGAGCACCCAGGGCAGGGCACACAGCAACACGTTCAGGTGGGTTTGGAAAGTCTCCAGAGCAGGAGACTCCACAACCTATCTGGGCAGCCTGCTCCAAGGCTCCAGCACCCTCACAGGGTCACAGGGAGCTGCCAAGACAAGGTCTGAGCAACCTCTCCTGTGCTGTGCCAGAACATTTCCATCACCCCATGCTCTGTTCTGCTCCGTTCTAGGCTGTTACCTGTGCTGTCCTCTGCTTACAGCTCCACGGTCTTCCAAGCTGGACCCTCTGGGAGCCTGCAGACCTCTTCATCTCCAGACACGCCAGTGTGGGAGATGCTGGCAGAGACCTTGCTGAGCAGATGAAAATCTTCCACAACCTGAGCTTTCTCTTTTTTTATCAGAAAAGGCTTTTGGGGGGGACAGTACAGGCTGCAGAGCTCAAATCACTCAGGCAACCTCAATTTCTGTCCTTGACAGAGCATTGCCCAGTTAACTCTGCCTGGCACCAGCAGGTGAGGAGTGCCCCACAGCACTGCCTGTGCCCCTGGGCTCTCCAAAGCCTCCTGTGCTGGCAGGGAGCACCCACCACCCGTGTTGCCCAGAGCAGCTGGGCACCAGCCTTGGGGACCTTCTTCCCCCCCTCTTTGTGTTCAGCACCATCTTCACAGCATTTGGCCACCAGCCCGAGGCAGCGCCAGGTGAGCTGGGGTTGGGTTTGTGGTAGAAGGTCCAAATTATCCCTAGAATACATCTCCAAGACATGTCCTAAACACCCACCTGGATACACACCTCGGTGTGTGTCCCCTCCCTTCCTCCCGTGTGGGAGAGGCGTGGGAGAGCAGGCAAAAGCCTTGGTGCCTCTGGGTCTGTCACAGACACCATATCTGGCCTTGTCCTGCAGCCAGCTTTGCTTCAGTGAGCACAGGGCAGGGATGCTGGGCCTCTGCATCTCCCTCTTGGTGAGAGAACTTAGGATCGGTTCTAAGGCTGTTTTGGTCTGATGCTGTTAGTCAAAGACACTCATCAAAATGCCTTTAAGCCTACTTGTTTGGCCTACCTCGCCAAGGTGTTTGTTGGCTGCTGTTGCTGCTGCTGCCGTTGTTTTGTCTGCCACTTGTCTGCCTTGCGTGCCCCTGTGTGCCACCACACTTCGCACTGCACGTAGCTGGGGACTTGCCTCCCCCACGAGCAGCAGCGCTGACCCTGCCTGAGCGAGCCCAGGGACTGAAACGGCTTGCCCCGGGCTGGGATACAGCTGCCCACCTGAGCACAGCCGAACCCGAGTCTAGGCAATGACCTAGCAAGGAGTGGTGCCCTCGGGACCCGCCTGCCACAGCTGCAGCCCGAGGGCTGACTCCTGTGCTGTGCACAGCACCCGATGGGGCTGCTCCAGCCTGCAAACCCACACCCTGGCTTTGCAGTATCTGAAGGGAGCCTACAGGAAGGCTGGGGAGGGACTATTGACAAGGTCTGGGAATGTCAGGACGAGGGGGAATGGGTTTAAGCTGGCAGAGGGGAGATTTAGACTGGATGTTAGGAGGAAGTTCTTTCCAGTGAGGGTGGTGAAACACTGGCACAGGTTGCCCAGGGAGGTTGTGGATGCTTCCTCCCTGGAGGCGTTTAAAGCTCCACAGGATCTCTGGCAGGAGCGGAGCTGCTTCCACCCTGCAGATGGCAATGCAGAGCCGCCGATGGGCTGGCAAGGGCTGGCGTCCCGCGGGCAGCGCCGTGCCCAGCACAGCCTTTCTGCTCAGCCCTCTGCTTTCACTGCTCTGCCCCTGGCTCTTCTGTGTCACAGGTGCCGAAATTAGCCTGGACTAGATGGTGTGGAGAAGTCTCTTCCTAGCACCTAGAAGACCTTGCTTTGGTTGAGGCATCCCCGAGGAGTTCAGAGATAACAGAGTCACAGAATGGGCTGGGTGGGAAGGGACCTCAAAGCTCATCCAGTGCCAGCCCCCTGCCATGGGCAGGGACACCTCCCACCAGCACAGCTTGCTCAAGGCCTCATCCAGCCCGGCCTTGAACACCTCCAGGGAGGTTGTGGAGCAACACAACCTCCCTGTGCAACCTGTGCCAGTGTCTCACCACTCTCAACTTGTGCCAGTGTCTCACCACCCTCACTGTCAAGAATTCTTCATCTCTGGTCTCAGCCTCCCCTCTCTCAGCTCAAATCCTTTGTCCCTTGTCCTGTCACTCCCAGCCTTCATCAGAAGTCTGTCTGCAGCCCTCCTTTAGTTCCTTCAGGTACTGGAAGGCTGCTCTGAGGTCTCCCTGGAGCCTTCTCTCCTCCAGGCTGAACAGCCTCAGCTCTCCCAGCCTGTTCCCATAGCTGAGGTTCTCCAACCCTCTGACCCTCTTAGTGGCCTCCTGGACCCTCTTCAGCAGTTCCATGTCCTCCTTATGCTGGGGGCAGCAGAAGTGGAGGCTGCAGATGGGGTCTCAGCAGTGCATATTCTTAGGTGCTTGCTGGCTTTGGAGAGCAGGTTTAGAGAAGGAGCTTTTGAAGCCTTCACACTTCAGCCTCAGCACCCAGGTTCCAGCTTTTTTTATCCTTATCTCCTGCAGTTTTCCTTCCCTGAATGACTTCCAAACCTTTCTTTCTCCAGCCCTCACTGTCCTTTCCCAGGGCAGTGGTTGCTCCCCCATGCCACCTCTGGCTCCGTGCAGTCAGCAATGTGGTTCAACAAAGCCAAGTGCCAGGTCCTGCACTTGGGTCACAACCACCCCAGGGAGGCTCCAGGCTGGGAGCAGAGTGGCTGGAAATTGCCCAGCAGAGAAGGACCTGGAGGTGCTGGGTGACAGCTGCTGAAGATGAGCCAGGGTGTGCCCAGCTGGGCAAGAAGGGCACCAGCAGCCTGGCCTGGACCAGCAATGGTGTGGCCAGCAGCAGCCAGGGAGGGATCATGCCCTTGTGCTTGGCACTGGTGAGGTCTCACTGGGTTCAGTTTTGGGCCTCTCACTCCAAGAAGGGCATTTTGGGGCTGGAGCAGATCCAGAGAAGGGCACCAAAGCTGGAGAAGGGTCTGTATGAGAAGAGAGCTGTGGAGGGGCAGCTGAGGGAGCTGGGGGTGTGCAGTGTGCAGAAGAAGAGGCTGAGGCAGAGCTCATTGCTCTCTGCAGCTCCCTGAGAGGAGGCTGCAGTGAAGTGAGGGTTGGGCTCTGCTGCCTAGGATCAGGTAATAGTAGGGGAAGAAGTGGCCTGGAACTGTGCCAGGAGATGGTTAGGTTGGAGACTAGGAAAATGTCTTTGGTGTAAGAGTGGTCAGGGATTGGCAGAGGCTGCCCAGGGGGGTGCTGGAGTGCCCATGCCTGGAGGTGTTTAAAAGGCAGAGCTGTGGTGCTGAGGGCCATGGCTTAGCCCCAGCCTGGGCAGTCAGAGAATGGTGGGGCTGGGTGATCCAGAAGGGCCTTTCCACCACCCTGTGATTGCCTATGATTCTGCAGAAGCTGGGCTCAGGGTCCCAGATGATAGCAGAGCTCAGCAGGATTCAGAGAGGGCTACAGCATGAAGGGATCAGATTTTGCACCAGCAACAAAGTCCGGGGTGGGGGGGGAAGAAAACAGCACAGAGGAAACCTGGACAGGAGTCAGACTGTGGAGATCAGATAAGAGGAAACCTGGACAGGAGTCAGACTGTGGAGATCAGATAGAATCATAGAGTCATAGAATCATAGAATCAGGCAGGTTGGAAGAGAGCTCCAAGCTCATCCAGCCCAACCTAGCACCATTCCCCGCCCCAGCACAGCCGAGGAAGGAGGTTTTGGGCAAGGTGGAGGCGATGCTGTGTGAGTGCCTTGGTGCCACCTCCTGGGGCCAAGGGGAAACTCTCCTGGAGGAGGTGCAGTGCCTGATCCCAGCACCTCTGCTGTGCAGCTGCAGTCAGCCAAGAGTCACAGAGCACAGCTGGCCCGCAGAGCCCTCCCAGCTCACCCAGGCCAGCCCTCGGCCCAGCGCTGCAGGCTCAGCACCAAGCCAGATCCCTCAGCACCAGCTCCACAGCCTGCTGGAGCACCCCTGGGGATGGGGACTGCAGCACTGCCCTGGGCAGCCTGTGCCAAGGGCTGAGAACCCTTCCAGTGCACAACTGTTCCCTGAGCTCCAGACTGAGCCTCCCCTGGGGCAGCCTGGAACCATTTCCTCTGCTGCTGTCCCTTGGCCCCGAGGAGCAGAGGCTGTTCCCTGCTCACTGCAACCTCCCTGCAGGCAGCTGCAGAGAGCAATGAGCTCTGCCCTCAGCCTCCCCAAGTCTGCAGCCTGCACACCCACAGCTACCTCAGCCCCTCCTCACCCCCAGCTGCTCCAGGCCCTTCTCCAGCCTCGCTGCCCTGCTCTGGACAGGCTCCAGCCCCTCAGTGTCCTTCCTGCAGTGAGGGGCCCAGAGCTGAACACAGCACTGGAGCTGTGGCACCCCAGTGCTGAGCACAGGGGCACAATCCCCTCCTGTCCCTGCTGTCCACCCTGCTTGTGAGCCAAGCCAGGATGCCATGGGCTTTCTTGGCCACCTGGGCACTTCTGGCTCCTGGTCAGTTACTGCCAACCAACACCACCAGGGCTCTCTTCCAGCTGCAGCTTTCCAAGCACACATCCCCAGGTCTATAGCTGCCCACAGGGTTGTTGTGACCCAGGGGCAGGACCTGGCATTGGCCTTGCTGAACTCCACACAGTGAGCCTTGGCCCAGGGCTCTCACCTGTCCAGGTGCTGTTGCAAAGCCTCCCTGCCCTGCAGCAGATGGACACAGCCACCCAGCTCAGTGGCAGCTGCAACCTGCCTCAAGTTTCAAATGGCCTCTTGGCCAAGGGAGTTTTTCACTCTGAGTGAATGCTGCATTGAAGGGGACCCTGCTCCCAGAATTCAGCTCTGGGAAGGAGAGGAAAAGTGCCCAAGCCTGAGCCCTGGGCTCCCAGGTCTGCAGCTGCTAGTCGGGGATGCTGCAGAGGGAACTCTGGGGCTGAGTCAGCCCAGCCCTGCAATGCAGCTGCTTCCCTGCTGCTGTGCTCCTGCCTGTTGTGACCACTCTGTGGAGATGACCCAAGTCTGAGTCACCCTCTCATAAAGCTGCTCCTGGCTTCATATTTTCCACGCTTGCTGCACAGCCTGCACCAGAGGCTTGCTCACTCTGGGCCTGTGCTCTTTTCCCCGTGGAAGTGGGAGGACCTCACTCCTCTGTCCCTTGCCCACTGCAAAACCCCATCAATGTCAGACATGAGTGGTGTCCTCTGGGGGGGGGGCCCTGAAAATGGTGGGGGGGAGCTGTTGTTCTTGTTCCCATGTTTGAACAAGCCCTGAAGAATGGGGTTAAGAGGAATCCTGAAGGCACAGCTGTGCTGCTGGACCAGAGGGGCAGAGATGGCAGCTGAAGTTCTGAGGAGTACCTCCTGAGGTTCAGCAAGGCCAAGGGCAGAGTCCTTGCAGCTGGGCAGGAGCAAGAGCAGGCAGAAGTACAGACTGGGGGAGACCTGCTGGAGAGCAGCTCCCAGGAAAGAGACCAGAGAGGCTGTGGAGTCTCCTGCTCTGGAGCCTTTCCAAGCCCATCTGGATGTGTTCCTGTGTGCCCTGCCCCGGGGGCCCCTGCTCTGGCAGGGGTTGGACTGGCTGAGCTCTGGAGGTGCCTTCCAACCCCTGCCATTCTGTGCTGTATGTTTCTGTGATTGCTGGACTGCTGTGGCACTCATAACTGAACTGGCAGCTTACTCCCTGCCTTTCCAAGACAAACCTGCTATAGAAGATTAGCTTTAATTAGTGTGGATGCAAGCCAGGTCCAGCTGCTCAGCCTGTGCCCAGGGCTTGGTCTTGATCTGCTCTCCCTTAGCCTGCTTTACATTTGTGTGCATGCACGGGGTGTGTGCTGACCCAGACAGAGGTGCAATGCTGTGCCTGCAGGAGAAGCAGCACTTGCAGCCTGTGCTCCAGATGT
>WAAF01008172.1:0-56941 GCA_013400475.1 Tricholaema leucomelas
AGCTCCCTCTCTGCCTGGCTGCTCTCACCCATTCTGTCCCCAGCTTTCTATTTTCTTTTGGTTTTAATTTCCTGTCTCTGTTTTTTGGGGAAGCAGAAAATCAGTGCTTTGAGCTGCTGGAGAGTGGTTAACCAGCAGTATGATTTGAACCACTCCATATTTAGCTTCAGATGGGTTCAGCAATGATTTCAGAGCTAGAAGGGCTGAATGGCAGCAAAAAATTCTTCTCCAAAAAGGATGCCAAGCTCTGGCCCAGGCTGCCCAATGTAGTGATGGAGACCTCATCCCTGGAGGGGTTTCAAAGCTGTGGAGATGTGGTGCTGAGGGACACGATGCAGTGTTGACCTGGCAATGCTGGGTGAAGGGTTGGGCTTGGTGATCTGAAAGGTCTCTTCCAACCAAAACAATTCTATTAGAGGCAAGATCTGAGGAGCAGCCTCTCAGCCCTGGCTGCATGGGTGTCTGAAAACTCAATTTATTGATCCAGATCCACAGAATCTACAGATCCTGATCCAACCAAACACTTGCCCATATGTTTAGCTCTAATGACAGAAGCATTCCCAGCTGCTGTGACTAATGATAGTCTAAGTGTCTGAATTCTTCCCCAAATGTGGAATATGGTTTGGGGGTTGTCAGTAACATTCATGTGGGAAATGTATCAAATCTTTACAATATTCAACCTTTTTTTTGAGAGGGGAGGTTGAAAATATATTGCATAGATTCATAGAATGGGTTGGGTTGGAAGGGACCTTAAAGCTCAGCCAGTTCCAACCCCCTGCCATAGGCAGGGACACCTCCCACTAGAACAGGTTGCTCAAGGCCTCATCCAACCTGGCCTTGAACACCTCCAGGGAGGTTGTGGAGCACAGAATCACCCAATGTGATCAAAGATCACACTGAGTGATTCTGTGCTCCACAACCTCCCTGGGTAACCTGTGCCAGTGTCTCACCACCCTGCCAGTGTCTCAGCACCCTCACTGGCAAGAATTTCCTCCTAATCAATCAGGAGGTCAGTGCTGTGGAACATCTTTGTCAGTGACATGGACAGAGGAATCAGAGCACCCTCAGCAAGCCTGTGCACAAAGCTGTGTGGCACAGTCGACTTGCCAGAGGACAGGGATCCATCCAGAGGGACCTGGACAGGCTGCAGAGGTGTGCCCAGGTCAACCTCATGGCATTCAGTAAGGCCAAGTGTAAGGTCCTGCACCTGAGTGGGTGCAACCCCAAGCACAACTCCAGGCTGGGTGGGGAATGGCTGAGAGCAGCCCTGAGGAACAGGTCCTGGGGGTCTGGGGTGATAAAAAGCTCCACAGGAGCCTGCAGTGTNCAGGAGAGTTGTGGAGGGACTATTGAGAAGGTCTGGGAATGACAGGAGGAGGAGGAATGGGTTTGAAGTGCAGAGGAGTTTGAAAGTGGATGTTAGGAAGAAGTTGTTTGCAGTGAGGGTGGTGAGACACTCGCACAGGTTGCCCAGGGAGGTTGTGGAGCACAGAAGCACCCAATGTGATCAAAGATGGTGCTTCTGTGCTCCACAACCTCCCTGGAGGTGTTCAAGGCCAGGTTGGATGAGACCTGTTCTAGTAGGAGGTGTCTCTGCCTCTGGCAGGGGGTTGAACTGGATGGTCCTTGTGCTCCCTTCCAACCCTGACTGATTCTCCTTTCCCCCTCCCCACCCCCCATTTTCTGCTCCTTGCTCAGTTCTCTCTCCTTCTTTTTCCCTCCCAGTTTATCCTATAGCAGTTTGGGGATGCTGCTGTGGATCCATAAAACTTTCAACTCCAGACTCTTTTTCTGGGAAGATGTTTAAAGAGAAAAGATTTCAAGTTCCTGTGCTCATGTTGCAAGGACACAACCCTGGGTCAGCCATGGGTTGCAGAGCATTAGCAATTTGGAGTCAGTTAGGACAGCTGAGCTGAGTTGAGTTGAGCTGGCTCCAGGTGAATCCCATCCCATAATCATTACCCTCAGCATCAAGGGGGGAGTTTGGTGAGGGTGTGGTTTCTCCAGCTTGGTTTTCTGCTCTTGGACTTTCCTGATCTTGCTCCTGTGGCTTCTGCTTCCGTGGGCTGCTTTCTAGTTCGGGGTGAGTTTAACTTCATCTGCTTTACATTTGGATTAGTTTGATTGTTTCATCCAATCCATTTGGTTCCAACCTGTGCTGTTTTAAGGCTAGATGGGATATTTTAGTGAGAGAAATGAGATGGGAGATTGTGAAAAGGAATCAGTGGTGATGTCTGCTGCACTCATAGGCTTGCTGAGATGTATAAAAGCAAGAACACAGATGCAGATAGCAGTGCAGTGGCTCTCTGGTGCAGCTGCTGCCTGCACTTTTCTCCCTAACCTGCTCTGTAACTAATCCTTCTGCTTCTAACCCCCCTGGCTGGTCCTCCAAATTCACCTTGCACATAAGGCAGACTCTGGGATCAGGTAGAGGGGTGGAAAGAAGGTGGAAGGGTGGTTGGGAGCCCCTGCTGGGGTCTCTGGTTCCTGGGAGGGCTGTTGTGTGTCTGTATTACCTTTACCTTGTTCATTCCTGTCTATAGCTGTAGATATTGGGACTATCTGCCTGTGTGTTGTGCTAAGCTGTACATAAGAAGCTTCATTCCTTGATTTCCAGCTGGCTGAGCCTAGTCTGGGTGATTTCATAGGAGTGGGAGGGCAAGTAATGCCCAAACCATCACACAACCTGTGGATGTCTTCCCCTTCCCTTGCTGCCTTTCTCTGCTGGGGAGGGGTCATGGGTTCATAGAACCAGTCAGGGTTGGAAGGCACCACAAAGATCATTCAGTTCCAATTCCCCTGCCATGGGCAGGGACACCTTACCCTCGACTTAGGTCTCATAGTTTAGCCCCAGGTATGAATCATTGAATCATAGAATTGCCAGGGCTGGAGAGGACCTCAAGGATCATCCAGTTCCACCCCCATCCCCTACCACAGGCAGGGATACTTCATCCTAGATCAGATGCCTCAGAGCCCCATCCAGCCTGGCCTTAGAAACTTCCAGGGATGGGACCTCCACCCCTAAGTGTAGAGAGTTCTGCACAGCTGCTTGAGTATGAGAGAACATTTTGAGGTGTGGAGTGAAGGAGCCAAGGCAGAGCATCAGGCATGCAGCAGCTTCACTCTGATGGTTGCTGATAGAGTGTCCTTGCTGCCCTGTGCCACTGCAGAGCCAGACTGTGGAACAAGCAGTTCACAGATGTCTTAGTTGAAAACGTTCTGGAGAAATCTGAACTACTTTTTGGGTCCCTCTTTTGTGTTCTTGTGGCTTGTAAGGTGCATCCTTAGAGGGCTAGGAGGGAGTGAAAGCTGCAGCAGAGTCATTTCTGAAGAGCTGTACTAACACCTGTTACATGAACTTCAAATAGCTCAGCTTTCATGTCCAGGGTGATAGCTAACACCCTGGGCTGGAAAAGGAGTGCCTTGTGGCAACAGAAAAAGCTAAGCCTCTCATGTTCTAGCCTACAGGGGGTTCATGGTTTAGGAAATAACAGAGAATCATAGAATCAGTCAGGGCTGGAAAGGGCCACAAGGATCAGCCAGTTTCAACCCCCCTGCCATGCCCAGGGACACCTCACACTAGATCAGGCTGCCCACAGCCTCATCCAGCCTGGCCTTAAACACCTCCAGGGAGGAGGCTTCCACCATCTCCCTGGGCAACCCCTTCCAGGCTCTCACCATCTTCATGGGGAACAACTTCTTCCTCACATCCAGTCTGAATCTCCTCATTTCCAGCTTTGTTCCTTTCCCCCCCCTCCTATCTCTACCTGACAGCCTCAAAAGTCCCTCCCCACCTTTCTTGTAGCCCCCTTCAGATACTGACAGGCCACAAGAAGGTCTCCTGGGAGCCTTCTCCTCTCCAGGCTGCACAGCCTCAACTCCTTCAGTCTCTCCTCACAGCAGAGCAGCTCCAGCCCTCTGCTCATCCTTGTGGCCCTTCTCTGAACCACTTCCAACACCTCCACATCCCTCTTGTCCCAGGAGCTCCAGCACTGGATGCAGTACTCCAGGTGGGGTCTCAGCAGTGCAGAGCAGAGGGCAGCATCACTTCCCTCACCCTGCTGCCCACACTGCTCTTGCTGCAGCCCAGGCTCTGGTTGCTCTCTGGGCTGTCAGAGCACACTGACAGCTCAGATTGAGCTTCTCCTCCACCAGCACCCCGAAGTCCCTCTCCTCAGGGCTGTTCTCAAGCCAGGCACTGCCCAGCCTATATTAAACCCTTCATAGACTTGAAGTCTGTGCTGAGCTGTGGGATCGTGCACCTCCTGGGCTGCCCCTGTTCGAAAGAGGCTGTCCCATTTTCAACTGGTGAGTGTTCAAATCCCCTTAAAGGTTTGGCTGGGGCTGAGCAGTCCCAGACAGAGATGGATTAGTGGGCAGAGTGAAGGAGAGGCATGATAAATGCGGGCGCGTTAGCAGGTGTGTGCTGAGCGCCATTCATCACGTGGCTATCAGCAGCACAGCCCTGCTACAGCATTTAGCATTAAATAATAGGAGGAGGTTTGCTCCCAAATGCTAGGGTGAGGGTGATTGAGGGCTCGGAGTTAGGAGTGATGCTTCCATTGATAAGAGTCTAAGGGATCATAATTGTGAAGGGGCTACTGGCAAGTGTGGAGTAATCAAATGTTGCTTCTTGTATTAAGGTGATTTATTGCTCTTTGCTGGAATTAAAGCTGCTCAAAGGCATTTGGTGCTTAGGAACCAATTTTTTTTGGAAGGGCTTTGATCCAGTTTTAAGGAGGGGAAAACCATGTAGGGATGATTAAACCTACTCTGCATAATTGCTCATGCTTCTGTTCCTATCCCACAGCTTCACGTGGGGAGGGGATGAAATCACAGGAGAATTTCATTAGGGTGCCTGAGCCTCTGCTGGAGTGGTCAGACATAGGGACGTGGCTCTGTGGCATCTTAGAGAGCACAAGCTGCACCTTCTGACATCAACAGAAGGACACTGCAGGGTGGGATGTGTCTGGGAAGTGAAGACCTCTAAGGAGATTCTGCAGCTGGGTCGAGGCAATCCCAGGCACCAATACAAGCTAAGCCAGATCAACCTAGCACCCAGCCCTGGCCCAGCGACCCCGGCACTGAGTGCCCCATCTAGGCTTGGCTTCAACACCTCCAGGCACAGCCACTCCACCTCTCTGGGCAGCCCATTCCAATGCCAATCACTCTCTCTGCCAACAACTTCCTCATCACATCCAGCCTAGACCTGCCCTGCCACAGCTTGAGGCTCTGTCCCCTTCTTCCTTTGCTGTTTGCCTGGCAGCAGAGCCCAACCCCACCTGGCTACAGCCTCCCTGCAGGGAGCTGCAGACAGCAATGAGCTCTGCCCTGAGCCTCCTCTTCTGCAGGCTGCACACCCCCAGCTCCCTCAGCCTCTCCTCACAGGGCTGTGCTCCAGGCCCCTCCCCAGCCTTGCTACCCTTTTCTGGACACCTTCCAGCACCTCAACATCTCTCTGCAATGGAGCAGCCCAGAGCTGGACACAGCACTCTAGGTGTGTCCTGAGCAGTGCTGAGCACAGGGGCACAAGAACCTCCCTTGTCCTGCTGCCCACACTGCTCCTGAGCCAGCCCAGGATGCCACTGGCTCTGCTGCCCACCTGGGCACTGCTGCCTCATCTTCAGCTCCTCTCTTCCAGCACCCCCAGCTCCCTCTCTGCCTGGCTGCTCTCAGCAACTCTGTCCCCAGCCTGTAGTGCTGCTTGGGGTTGTTGTGGCCAAAGTCTTAGTTTGTCCTGTTTACCCAGCAAGAAGTAGACTTAACAAACAAAATATCTGCCTTTATTTGGACCAAACACGAGACAACAGAATTTGGAAGGCCTGGGAATGAAATTAAAACAAATCATTTAAATAGCTTAATTGCCTGGAAGTGTGAAGAACAGATTGTCAGTGTTTTCCTAGCTTCTGCAGAGGCACCAGAAGAGGGATTTGTTATTTGGGGGGTGGAGGGAGGGCTCCAAAACCTTCCAGAATTTGATATTTTCATTCCTGATCCTCTAAACTAAAGAAGATCAGTACAGGGCTGTACAGTTTGTGCTGTGTTCTTGTGTCTTTGGAGGACACAGTATGTGTCTGGTTGTGTTTTCCTGGGATGGAGCCTTGGAAGGTCTGTCTGCTTGCCCAAGTGTGGCTGTGCCTGCAGCTGTCACCATCCACACGAAAACACAGCCAGCACCAAACTCTGCACTTATGACTTTGGCCAGAGATCCTCTCAGGTTTGTCTTGTGGATGCCATGAGTGCAGCCAGCAGGTGAAGGAAGGGTTTCCTCCCCATCTACTCTGCTGTAGAGAGGAATACTGGGTCCAGTTCTGGGCTCCTCAGTTATAGACAGACAGGGAAATACTGGAGAGAGTCCAACAGAGGCTGCAGAGATGCTGAGGGGCCTGGAGCAGCTCTGTGAGGAGCAAAGGCTGAGAGCCCTGGAGAAGAGCAGCCCCAGAGGGGATCTGAGCAAAGATCAGTAAGAGCTAAAGGGTGGGGGGCAAGGGAATGGGGCCTGACTCTGCTCAGTGGTACCCAGAGACAGGCCAAGGGGCAATGGGCATGAACTGAAGCCCAGGAGGTTCCACCTGAACAGGAGAAACTTCTTCAGTGTGAGGGTGCAGGAGCCCTGGAGCAGGCTGCCCAGAGAGGTTGTGGAGTCTCCTTTTCTGCAGAGCTTCCAACCCCCCCTGGCCTTTGTGCTCCTGGGCAAGCTGCTGTGGGTGCCCTGCTTTAGCAGGGGGTTAGGACTGGATTATCTCATTGCTGTCTGCAGCCACCTGAAGGGAGGCTGTAGCCAGGTGGGGCTGGGCTCTGCTGCCAGGCAGCCAGGGACAGCAGAAGGGGACAGCCTGAAGCTGTGGCAGGGCAGGTCTAGGCTGGATGTTAGGAGGAAGTTGTTGGCAGAGAGAGTGATTGGCATTGGAATGGGCTGCCCAGGGAGGTGGTGGAGTGGCTGTGCCTGGCGGTGTTGAAGCCAAGCCTGGCTGGGGCACTTAGTGCGATGGTCTGGTTGGTTGGCCAGGGCTGGGTGCTAGGTTGGGCTGGCTGAGCTTGGAGCTCTCTTCCAACCTGCTGGATCCTGTGATTCCATCATCTCCAGGGCTCCCTTCCAAGCTCTAGCAGTCTATGATTCAGGGGGTGGGCTTTGGCCCCGGGCCAGTGCTGGTGTGGCAATAACTCACAGAACTCCTTTCTCCTCCTGTGGGAGGCAGGGCCAAGCACTACACCACTCACCTCTGGCGGTGAAGTCATGCATAATGCCACCAGAGATCTGAGCTCAGACTCAGAGGTTAAATGGAAGGTCTGTCCTTGCTCAAACCACAAGAGAGAGTTCTTAGTCCTTGCTGAGTACTCCAGGAAGAAAGTCTTGTCAGAAACACTCAGGTCTCTCTAGCCACAGAATTCCTCAGCCTGCTGAGAAAGTGGTGATGCAAGGATGGAGTGGTGACAAGAGACTGGTAAATGAAGCAACCACTTCTGCAGTGCTTTGTCCTAGCTGCCATCAGCTGCAGGAGGCTGAATCATTTCAATATCTTCTGTAACTCCTCAAACTCTTTCTTCAAGCTGGAGTTTTCCTGGCAAGCTTCCTAACTGCACTGCAGGCTATAAACTCGATTTTTTTAGGGTTTTTTGTTTCCCCATCCCAGAATCTCACCATGGTGTGGTTGGAGGGGACCTCTGGAGATCATCCAGTCCAACCCCACTGCTGCAGCAAGGCACCCACAGCAGCTTGCCCAGGCAGGAACACGATGCTCAGGTGGGGTTGGAAGCTCTGCAGAGGAGGAGACTCCACAACCTCTCTGGGCAGCCTGCTCCAGGCCTCCAGCAGCCTCACACTGAAGAAGTTTCTCTTCCTATTCAGATGGAACCTGCTGGGTTCCAGTTTGTGCCCATTGTCCCTTGGCCTGTCCCTGGGCACCACTGAGCAGTGGCTGGCCCCATCCTCTTACCCTCCACCCTTTAGCTCTTGCTGATCATTGCTCGGATCCCCTCTCATGCTGCTGAAGCATCTCTCTGCTCTTCCTGTTCTGATCATGAAAACCAGCAGCAGTTTTGGAACTTTCTATTATCCAGAGTCTTCTATTTATGATTTTAAAGTTCTCCATGTAGAACTTTTCACACCTTTCACATCTCCATGGATGTTTCTATTCAGCTATTCTTACATGTGCTCTTCACCTGCAGTGAAGCTCTCTTCTCCCTCTACCTCTCAGCTCTAATCACAGTTGAAAGAATTCCCTAAACAGCTCCTGTAGGAATTCAGCCAGAAATAATGCAGCAGCACAAAACCAGACCCCAAATGGTCTGGGCAATGCAACTGAGAGAACTGTTACATCAGTTAAGCTGTGGACAGAACATGAAAGAGACATTGGAGTGTGGCAGCTTGTTTTGAGCCAGGCCTCTCTGTTTCTGCAGGAGGCAGAGGGAGAGTGAAGCCTATACTTGGGTGAGAATAGCCAAGCAAATCGATCCTGCTGCTCTTATTTGAGAGCATGGAAACCACAGCTTCAGCTCTCAGCAGAGCTAACCTGATAGCCCAGCACCTGCAGCCCTGGCAAGATGGACTTTGTGCACTTCCTAATCTGGCTCTTGATGCATTGGAACATCATTGCTTAGCTTTCCCCTGGGTTCTTATCATCACAGTGCCCAACTCAAATTTAACATCTCCTGTGTTGGTTCTGCCCCTTGGCTCTGCTCTCCTCAGACCCCACCTGCACTCCTGGGTGCAGTTCTGCAGCCCCCAGGACAAACAGGACATGGAAGTGTTGGAGCCAGTGCAGAGGAGGCCACCAAGATGCTGAGAGGGCTGCAGCAGCTCTGCTCTGAGCACAGGCTGAGAGAGTTGGGGTTGTGCAGGCTGGAGAAGAGAAGGCTTGGAGGAGACCTTGGAGTGGCCTTGCAGGATCTGAAGGGGGCTCCAGGAGGGCTGAGGAGGGGCTATGAGAAGGTCTGGGAATGACAGAAGGAGGAGGAATGGGTCTGAAGTGGCAGAGAGGAGATAGAAACTGAATGTTAGGTAAGGGTTCTTTGGAGTGAGGGTGGTGAGGTCCCTCTCTGAGGTCCCTTCCAACCTGAGCCATTCTGTGGATCTCTGATATGTAGCTGTGTTTAAAGTCTCTCTCAGAACCTGTCTTTCAAGTTTGGCTTTTGGTCACCCCATCAGTTCCTGACCTGAGAGAGGAGGCAATCTAGGTCAGAAGCATTTTTCCCTCTGTTTCTGGGTCCTCAGCTCAGGAGGAAGCAGGAAGTCAGGAGTTCACAGGTCACTGGGGTTTGGCTCTTTGTCTTGCTCAGTTCCTACCTTCTGGCTGGGAATTTGATTTAGAAGGCAATCCCCTCAGAACAAAAAGCAATAACAGAATAATAAGTGGCTGTTTGTTTATGGGCAGCCATGCTCAGTGGAATACAGAACGAGGAGAGGAGCCAGGGGGAGGCCTTCCCATGCTTAAGTGGTTGCATATTCCTGATATATTGTGCATGATGCAGGTGGGAGAGGAAGAATGGACCTCCAGGGATTTATTTATCCTGCAGAACTCAGTGCAATTCCCCTTAGCATCAGTGGAGCCTGTCATAGCAGAGGGGAGAGTTGGCTTCAGCTGTAATTAAAAGGTCTGGTTTATTGCTAAAGTATAAAGGTGGACTGGAGAGTAACAAATGCAACCCAGTTTAAAGAGGATGCAGTGTTGGAAGGCTCCTGTGTGCCTCAGATGTGCTCCTGTGTGTGTGAACAGGGAACAGTCTTCTGAGTAGCAGCTGAGGGAGCTGGGGAGGGTTAGTCTGGAGAAAAGGAGGCTGAAGGGAGACCTTCTCTGTACAGCTCCCTGAAGGGAGGCTGGAGCCAGGTGGAAGTGTGCTTTCCCAAGAAGCAAGTGCTAGAACAAGAGCAAACTGCCTCAAATTGTGCCAGGAGAGGTTCAGGTTGGATATTAGGAAAAAATCCTTCATGGAAAAGGTTGGTCAGGTGTTGGAACAGGCTGCCCAGGGAGGTGGTGGAGTCAGCAGCCCTGAAGGGGTTCAGACAGCTTGCAGACATGGTGCTCTGGGACGGGGGTCAATGGCTGTGGTGGTGTTGGGCTGTCAGCTGGACAGGTCTGAAGTTATTTTATGGTGATATTGCAGATCAAAATCAGCCTAAAGCATCCTGCCAGGGCCCTGTTCTACTGGCAGGAGGGAGGTTTCCATCATCTATTCGTTCATTCTTCTCTTCACCCATTCACTTGGTCCTCACAACCTCTCTTTCTGATGATTGCTTGGCTGATGTTGGACTTGCAGGTAGACAACTCTGGAATGATGTTCTCTTAGCCTTTTAGAATCAAGCATGTTGGAAGAGAGCTCCAAGCTCAGCCAGCCCAACCTAGCACCCAGCCCTGGCCAAGCAACCAGACCATGGCACTAAGTGCCCCAGCCAGGCTTGGCTTCAACACCTTCAGGCACAGCCACTCCACCACCTCCCTGGGCAGCCCATTCCAATGCCAATCACTCTCTCTGCCAACAACTTCCTCCTCACATCCAGCCTAGACCTGCCCTGGCACAGCTTCAGGCTGTGTCCCCTTGTTCTGTTGCTGGGTGCCTGGCAGCAGAGCCCAACCCCACTTGGCTACACCTCCCTTCAGGTAGCTGCAGACAGCAATGAGGTTACCCTGCAGTCATTGAGGTAGACAACTGACAGCATAAAAAACACTTCCTAGGAGATGATTTATTCCCCCCCACACCCCTCAACCTTTTTCCTCCTTCCCTTTAACCAATGCTGTACATGTGTCAGCTCCAGCCCTGCTAGGCTGGAGGAGGAAGTATTGTGTGAGCAAAATGTATTTGCAAGTCTTAAGTGGTGCTTGACACCGCGGTAAGAACAGTTTATCTTTGACTTCTGCTACGAGAAATGGTCCTTGTTAGGTGAGTGACTCTACAGACAGCCTAACAGGCTTTTGCCAAGGTGTTTTGCTCTCCTTTTCCCCCCTCCCCTTTGCTAGACTGCTGTCTGCTTTTTAAATGATCCATCTCATGCAAGCCTGTCAGCAGCAAACCTTGGCAGTGCGCTTCAGCTTTCACAACTGCTCACGTGTCCAGTCTAAATGAAGGGACTGTGTCCCTCCCCAGAGGGAAAAAAACCCTACCCAACCAAATCCCAGCCCCTTGGCTTTGGAAAAGCAGGGTTTAGGAGCTTTCAGCAACCACAATGCTGTTAATAAGCTGCCTTTGGTCCGGGAGGTAGGGGTTTGAGGCAGAGGTAGTGCTTTGGATTGGCTGTTCTCAGTGGATGGTTTCTCTTTAAAAGACAGCGCTGAAATGGCCAACATTTGGGGCAGGAAGGGGGGAGAAAAAAGACAAGAGAAGCAGCCAAACACAACCTTCCCTCCCTTGCTGAAGGATTATCTGCCCAGGTCAAACCAGAAACAATGCAGGAGTGTGAGGGTTTTGTTATGCATGAGGCCTCTTGGTCATTTCAGCCCAGTGCTCTGTGTCACCCAAGCCAGCTGATGACAGATGGTGAGACTGTCCTTGTGAATTTTTCACCTCAACGTGACAGGCTCTGTGGAGATGTCCCCTGGGGACTCTCCAAATGTCCCTTGGTAATCAGCAGTGAACAGGAATCACTTTTAATTTGGAGCCTGGAGCACTTTTGTCCTGCTGGAGAAAGTCTTCCACCTATGTGTAGGGTTTTTGTGTGTCCTGATGTAAGAAGTCTTCCTACTGTTTTTTCTCATCCTGATGTATGAAGTTTTCCTACTCATTTTCTTTTGTTCTCATGTGTGAAAGTCTTTCTACTACTTCTTGTCCCTCTACTCTTCTGCACCAAGTACAAAGAATAGATGAAGGCAGTGGGTTGCACCTCCAATAATTAACTTCTAGTTGTGGAGTGAAGAAAGGCAGTTGATGAGAATTCCATAGTGGAAGTGAAAACTTCAAACCTCAAGAAAAGAAGCAATTAATCACAAAAAAAAAAACCCCACAAGCCAAACCCAACCTGGAAGGCTTTAATTTCCAGGCAGGAAATACATCCTGGGCTCCTTAGGCACATCAGGAAGCCCTGCCCAAGCATTTTGTGGTCTGTTAGTTGCATTCAAGAGGAGGGATTCTGCAATTTTTCAGGTCCTTTTCCTATCTCAGAAAGGAAGCCTCTGTGAATCCAGGCCCCAACAATGTTCTGCTAAAGGTGATCTGCTCTAGGTGATCCTGCTCTGGCAGGGGCGCTGGACCGGATGATCTTTTAAGGTCCCTTCCAGCCCCTGACACTCTGATTCTGTGAATGTCTGGAGTGCAATACTTGGTCCTTTACAGATCTTACAGCTGCTCAGGGCTGAAGCCACCATAGGGCACAGAATGAGGCAGCTCAGGTTCTACTCTAGAATAGAATCATAGAATCAAACAGGTTGGCAGAGAGCTCCAAGCTCAGCCAGCCCAACCTAGCACCCAGCCCTGGCCAAGCAACCAGACCATGGCACTAAGTGCCCCAGCCAGGCTTGGCTTCAACACCTCCAGGCACAGTGACTCCACCACCTCCCTGGGCAGCCCATTCCAATGCCAATCACTCTCTCTGACAACAACTTCCTCCTAACATCCAGCCTAGACCTGCCCTGGCACAGCTTGAGGCTGTGTCCCCTTCTTCTGTCCCTGGCTGCCTGGCAGCAGAGCCCAACCCCACCTGGCTACAGCCTCCCTGCAGGGAGCTGCAGACAGCAATGAGCTCTGCCCTGAGCCTCCTCTTCTGCAGGCTGCACACCCCCAGCTCCCTCAGCCTCTCCTCACAGGGCTGTGCTCCAGGCCCCTCCCCAGCCTTGCTGCCCTTCTCTCGACACCTTCCAGCACCTCAACATCTCTCTGCAATGGAGGAGCCCAGAACTGGACACAGCACTCCAGGTGTTTCCTGAGCAGTGCTGAGCACAGGGGCAGAAGAACCTCCCTTGTCCTGCTGCCCACACTGCTCCTGAGCCAGCCCAGGATGCCATTGGCTCTGCTGCCCACCTGGGCACACCACATCCTTGTGGTCCCTTCCAACCCTGACTGATTCTATGATTTTTCTTTTCACAGGCAATGATCTAATTTCTCTCACTAAAACACTCCAATTAGCCTCAAACCAACACAGGACCCTAAAGTGCTTCTAGTTCCAAACTTCAATTCCATGCTTTGAGTTGGAAGGGACCTTAAAGCTCCTCTAGTTCCAAGCTCCAATTCTATGTTTCTATTTGTTTTGGGGGGATGGGAAATTAGTCTTGATTATTTTTTTGTCTTAGTCTCAATTTTAATGAGGAAAAAGTTTGCTGTCATTTCTTTATTGTCAGCATCAGGTACTGTAATTGGCTCATGTAATACATTGTGGCCCAAAGGTATCTTTCCAACCCACAGAGTGGTTTCATAACAGCAGAATCAATAGCTCATTATTTTTGGACTGGGGATAGTTTTTGCACGTTGATTTTTGAGGCTGCCTGACATTTAGGAGATGATTTGCAAATTAAAACAATACTTGGACCAATCAATTAAGCTGTCAGTTAAGCTGCTTCAATTGCACTTTGTTTTAAGCTCTGTGTGAAAAGAGAATGTTCAGGGAGGGGTTTTCCTTCCCAGTACAAAGCACAGGGCAGAAGCCTGCATTGGTTGTCTAAATGAGTGATGATCATAGAATCAGTCAGGGTTGGAAGGGACCACAAGGATCAGCCAGTTCCAAGCCCCCTGCCATGGGCAGGGACACCCTACCCTAGAGCAGGCTGCCCACAGCCTCATCCAGCCTTGAACACCTCCAGGGATGAGGCTTCATCCACCTCCCTGGGCAACCCCTTCCAGGCTCTCACCACTCTCATGATCAGCAACTTACTCCTTATGTCCAGTCTGAATCTCCCCACCCCCAGCTTTGCTCATTCTCCCTATGATGATGATGTTAGCTTCTGAGAGGTGCTTCTGTTACACCTCACTGAAGTGCCAACAGCACAGCAGTGGTAGGGACTAACACTCCTCTGAAGTCATTGCTCTGACAGTTCCAACACATGGTGCTGCAAGTGGAACCCCCTGGAATCATCTTGCTGCAACTTCTGTTGCACAAGAATTGGCCTTGAATTAGCTTCCTCCTCCAGATTCTCTTCTTTCAGGAGGTCTGTGATGCAGAAAAACAAGTTGGTAGTTGCCACAGAAAGAAGGGAGGTGAGTCAGAGTGGTGGAGGTTGGGGGGGATTTCTAGGGATCACCCAGAGCAGGAAGAAAGGGACTTGAGAATGCTAATAGAGAGGAGCTGAAGACGAGGCAGCAGTGCCCAGGTGGGCAGCAGAGCCAATGGCATCCTGGGCTGGCTCAGGAGCAGTGTGGCCAGGGGGGGTTTGGAAACTCCTCAGAGGAGACTCCACAACCTCTCTGTGCAGCCTGCTCCAGGGCTCCAGCACCCTCACACCTAAGAACTTTCTCCTTCTGCTCAGCCAGAACTTCCTGGGTTCCAGATGGTGCTCATTGGCCCTTTTCCTGCTGCTGCCCTCATCCTATGTATCTCTTGCTGAACATCAATCAGATCCCCTTTGGGGCTGCTTTTTCCAGGCTCAGCAGCCCCAGAGCTCTCACTTTCCTCCAGACCCCTCAGCATCTCTGTAACCTCCACCAGACTCTCTCCAGTAGCCTCTCCTGTCTAACCAGGGTGTCCCTGCTGTAAGCAGGGCACTCCATGCTGCAGCTTGGTCAGGCAGCATTTCCAGCAGCAGGAGTATTTGCTTTCTGCAATAAGTAGTCTCTGCAAGAGGGAAACTTCACTTACTAGCTCTAAGTTTGCTCTCCATGGAAATTCAGGCCAGTGAAGCTTGTGGTGATGGATGTGTAAAGCAAGAGGGAAATCTCAGCTACTGCAACCCTCCCAGCACTTGTCCTGTGGTGGATTTCCCCAGCTATTGCCTGAAGCTGCTGCAATAACAAGTATGAGCAAGTGTAGCTGTCTGTATTCCCTGGTTTGTGTGTCACCACACAAATCTGCTGACTAATAAACCAAGTAACCTCCTCAGGAGAAAATCAAACCTCCCTGCTGCCTTCTGTGCGAGGGCAGAAGGATGCAGGCAGGAGCTGTGCTGCCAGGAGGGCATGGGAAGGTCCCTGGGCATCACACAGGGCAGCTACAGCTACTCTCTGCTGGAGACAGGACTAAGAATGATGTGAAGGGAAACATCTCCATCAGCAACCTGGAGAGATTCCAAACCAGCCTGGACACTGTGATCCTGGGCAAGCTGCTGTGAGTGACCCTGCTTTAGCCGGGGGGGGTTGGACTGGATGATGCCCAGAGGTCCCTTCCGACCCCTCTGTGCTGGCAGCTAAGCAGCATCACCTGACTGGCTACAGAAAGCTTTTAGCCTGTAGAAGATTGATCCATTGAGTGCTAAATGATGGCCTGAGAGTGTCAAAGAGCCATGACAAGGAACAAACACAGCAGAAAACGTCTCAATAATGCAGGGACTCTTGGAACAGAATGAAGCTACCTCTGCTTTGTCTTTGCTGGACTCTCTTGCCTTGGTTCCACGTGCTTGGCCTTTTATTGTGTCTGAGAATCAGAGACTATTTTGGGTTGGAAAGGACCTTTTAAAGGTCATAAAGTCCCAACCCCCTTGCAGTCAGCAGGGACAGCTGCAGTTTGATCAGTTTTACTAGGAGCTGCCAGGGTGTCCCAAAATCATGGGCATGTAGATATCCATGGCAAAACATCAACTTCAGCAGTGTGCCCAGGTGGGCAGCAGAGCCAGTGGCATCCTGGGCTGGCTCAGGAGCAGTGTGGGCAGCAGGACAAGGGAGGTTCTTCTGCCCCTGTGCTCAGCACTGCTCAGGACACACCTTGAGTGCTGTGTCCAGTTCTGGGCTGCTCCATTGCAGAGAGATGTTGAGGTGCTGGAAGGTGTTCAGAGAAGGGCAGCAAGGCTGGGGAGGGGCCTGGAGCACAGCCCTGTGAGGAGAGGCTGAGGGAGCTGGGGGTGTGCAGCCTGCAGAAGAGGAGGCTCAGGGCAGAGCTCATTGCTGTCTGCAGCTCCCTGCAGGGAGGCTGTAGCCAGGTGGGGTTGGGCTCTGCTGCCAGGCAGCCAGCAACAGAAGAAGGGGACACAGCCTCAAGCTGTGCCAGGGCAGGTCTAGGCTGGATGTGAGGAGGAAGTTGTTGGCAGAGAGAGTGATTGGCATTGGAATGGGCTGCCCAGGGAGGTGGTGGAGTGGCTGTGCCTGGAGGTGTTGAAGCCAAGCCTGGCTGGGGCACTTAGTGCCATGGTCTGGTTGGTTGGGCAGGGCTGGGTGCTAGGTTGGGCTGGCTGAGCTTGGAGCTCTCTTCCAACCTGCTGGATTCTGTGATTCCAAAGATTTCGTCTTTCTTGCCCCATGTGCTCAGCTCCATCCCTCAGAGGTTTTCCTGCACTTCAGCTGTGAACCTGCTGTAGTCTTTTCTCTCAGGATGGTGAAGCTGATTTCCTTCAAGTACTGCAACTGCTCAGGCTGTGCTGCTGTGTCCTAGATAACTTCTGACCACCTGCGTTAGAAATGCAAATCAGCTGCACTTCAGAGGGCTGCTCAGGCCCACAGAGGCACTCTGAAGACAGCCTTCTCCCTCTTGGTGCTGCCCTGCTGCAAATAACCATGACATGCAGTAACAGAAGGAAGACTTCCAGGACAAGAGCAAACATTTTTGTCCTCCACAGTCTGAGTGACTTGAAAAGCTGTCCTTGTGCTGCTCTTTGAGGCTGTGTGCTGGGGTCTGTGTTTATTCCACTAAACTCCCATCACTTAAATCTGTCACATCCTTTTCAGAAGAGGTTTCCTTTATTTTTTTTTTTTTAGGTCTGACATAATTTCTGAGGTTGTCAGAGCTGAAAGCATCTTTAGATGGGGCTGTGGTAAGCCCAGGAGGGAATGCAAGCAGGAGATCTGCTGTTGGGGTAATTTAGCATTTGTGGTGTGGCAGTGTCAGTGATTGACTCCTGCTGGGAGCTGATAGAAACACAGGCGTGAAGCATCCCAAAGAGCCCCCAGCTCCCTCGTGTTCCTCCCTGAGACGACTTGGTGAGGTGACAGTTAGCAGTGAGGAGAATCAATACTCAAAATGGTGCTTTTCCTAAGCCTGCAGCTCCTCTGGAGATAGGGAAGAGCTTCACTTTCTTTTAACTATGAATATGTTCATTTTTAAGGGGGAGGCTCTTAAAATTAGATGCTTAAAGCATGAGACTTGACTGCCTTGGTTATTAGCTCAGACAGGACTAATCCTCTCTGCTCTCCTGTGCTTGTGACCTCCTGAAACACAACAAAAACAAGTGTGAGGTCCTGCATCTGTGTCCAATTCTGAGCACTTCAAGTCAAGAGAGATGTTGAGGTGCTGGAAGGTGTTGAGAGCAGGGCAGCAAGGCTGGGGAGGGGCCTGGAGCACAGCCCTGTGAGGAGAGGCTGAGGGAGCTGGGGGTGTGCAGCCTGCAGCAGAGGAGGCTCAGGGCAGAGCTCATTGCTGTCTGCAGCTGCCTGCAGGGAGGCTGTAGCCAGCTGGGGTTGGGCTCTGCTGCCAGGCAGCCAGGGACAGAACAAGGGGACACAGCCTCAAGCTGTGCCAGGGCAGGTCTAGGCTGGATGTTAGGAGGAAGTTGTTGGCAGAGAGAGTGATTGGCATTGGAATGGGCTGCCCAGGGAGGTGGTGGAGTGGCTGTGCCTGGAGGTGTTGAAGCCAAGCCTGGCTGGGGCACTTAGTGCCATGGTCTGGTTGCTTGGCCAGGGCTGGGTGCTAGGTTGGACTGGCTGAGCTTGGAGCTCTCTTCCAATCTGGTTGACTCTGTTTCCATGCTCTGGGAAAGAACAACCCCACAGACCAGGATAGTTGGGAACTGACCTGTTAGAGAGCAGCTGGTGGACAACAGGATGCCCACAAGCCAGCAATGAGCCCTTGTGGTCAGGAGTAGCTCCAGAGAGGTTCTTTTCCCCCTCTACTCTCCCCTGATGAGGCCACATCTGGAATATTTTTTCCAGTTCTGGGGTTCTCAGTTCAAGAAAGACCTGAGGGAGCTGCTTGAGAGAGGCCAGCCCAGAGGCACAAAGCTGCTGCAGGCAGTGGAACATCTCCTGTGAGGCCAGGCTGAGGGACATGGGGCTGGGAGCTGGTAGCAGAGGAGCCTGAGGGCTGCTCTCAGTGCTGTGATAAAGATGTGCAGGGCAGCATCAGGAGGATGGAGCCAGGCTCTGCTCAAGGATGTCCCATGACAGGCCAAGGGGCACTGGGGGCAAATTGGAGCAGAGGAGGTGCCACAGGAACTGCAGGGAAAACTCTTTTCCCTGTGAGGGTGGCAAAGCTCTGCAGCAGGCTGCGCAGAGGGGTTGTGGAGTCTCCTCCTCTGGAGCTATTCCAAACCCATCTGGCTGTGCTCCTATGTGACCTGCCCTCAGTGACCCTGCTCTGTTAGGGTCTCTATGATCTTCTGAGGTCCCTTCCAAGCCCTGACATTCTGTGATTTTTGTGATGTGTTGGATTCTGCTTTTCAAAGCTGGTGGAGAGTGCAGAGTCACTGATACAGAGCTCCAGGTCCTAAACTAGAGGTAATTTTGCAGACCTCACTGTGAGGGCTGAAGGAGTTCACTGAGACCATTCTGTGGCTGTGTCTGCCCAGGGTAGGGGGTTGACTGCCAGCCCCCAGGTGTGTCCTTTTTGTTTGGTTACCAGCACTTGTTCTTGGCACAAGTCAGGCTCATACCAAAGAGGTTTTCCTGAGTCACAAAACCTTGGCAGGTTTTGGAGAACAGCACAAGCCAGGGGCTGCTGCCACCAGGCAGGTTGGGTTGGACCACACTGTTCTGGGGAGGAGAGAAGAGTTCAGCCAGGTGGCCATGAGCCATTCTTCTGCCATTTGCCTTTAGGGTTCCCCAGCCTGGTTCACTGCACCAGGGTAGGCATCACCTGGAACATCTCAGATGTTGGTAGCAGTGGGGTGCCTGGTAAGAACCAAGGCCAAAGTATCTTGATTCCTTTGAAGCTTGTAGATGCATTGACCCAAATCAGTCTTCATCTTTGTAAGGACTTCGGTTTTTAAAGAAGCCAAAAAAAAACCCAAACCCAACCCTATGAATTAAATCAATTTGCTACCTCATCTCTCAAGTGTTCAGCTGATGGTCTGTCAGCTAATCCTGGTGGCTCTCTTTCCCAGGGCACCTTGGAAACACACAGGAGCTTGCTTCAGGCTAAATTAATTATTCTAGTGACAGTGGCAGCTGCATGATTCCAGCTGCCTTCTTTTCTGGCCACATGATAGCAGCAGGGCTCCAAGAAAATGGGCCACAGGCTCCACGTATCCATCTCATAGTGGAGACCCACTCCTGAGTGTACTTGTGGTGAGTCAGCAGCTGAACCCTGGATAGTGCATGGGAGGTCCATGAATGAGTTCCAGAGAGCACTGAGACTGTTGCATCTGAATTGGGTCTTACCTAGACTGTACAAGAGGAGGCTCAGGGCAGAGCTCATTGCTATCTGCAGCTCGCTGAAGGGAAGCTGTAGCCAGGTGGGGTTGGGCTCTGCTGCCAGGAACCCAGGGACAGAAGAAGGGGACACAGCCTCAAGCTGTGGCAGGGCAGGTCTAGGCTGGATGTTAGGAGGAAGTTGTTGGCAGAGAGAGTGATTGGCATTGGAATGGACTGCCCAGGGAGGTGGTGGAATCCTAGAATCAGCCAGGTTCAGTGAGTCCTCCAAGCTCATCCAGTCCAACCTAGCACCCAGCCCTGGCCAAGCAACCAGACCATGGCACTAAGTGCCCCAGCCAGGCTTGGCTTCAACACCTCCAGCCACAGCCACTCCACCACCTCCCTGGGCAGCCCATTCCAACGCAAATCACTTTCTCTGCCAACAACTTCCTCCTAACATCCAGCCTAGACCTGCCCTGGCACAACCTGAGGCTGTGTCCCCTTGTTCTGTTGCTGGCTGCCTGGCAGCAGAGCCCAACCCCACCTGGCTACAGCCTCCCTGCAGGGAGCTGCAGACTGCACAGGTTTGTAGACAGCACAGTTGACAGATTTGCCCAGGAGCAAGCAGGGTGCCCTCAGAGTGGGGTGAATCAGCTGTCATTGTTTAGCCAAGACACTGCAGCTTCCTTCAGCTCCACTGGGGTGAATTTGGGCTGGAGAGCCTTGTCTTTGGGAGGGAATTATGCTTGCAGTGCTGAGGCAGCGCAGTGAGAGCTTTCTGTAGAGCCTAAGACAGTTCTGTGCCTTGGTGTTGTCATAGCCTACAGGAAAGGTCTTCAGCCCCAGCTGCAAAGCTAGGCTGACAGTGCTGCTTTTGGATGGTTGCTCCTATTCATCAGGCTCCCAGTCCTCAGTGAAATCAGGATGAAGAGGGTTGTATTGTTGGGTTTTTTTTTTCTTCTCTCTAGTGGAGGCTTAGGAGGGGAAAAAAAAAGAGTTGTCCTATTCATTTATTATCAAATTTGCTTTGAAAGGCTCAGAGTTACCCCAGCTGAACTCTCCTTTTTGGGCAGCAGCTTGCCATGGGACTCTAAAATCCATACAGGGAGTGAGAGACGGGAGGGAAGATGTGCATGAAGCCATTAATTTAGCCTTCATCAAACCATTCTGCTAAGAAAAAAGACTCAAGGTTCTGATAAATTGGACTTCCCCCAACCCCTTTTCTCCTACAACCCACTTAGGAATCCAGAAGTCATAAAGTTTTGCATTGTCAGAAGCTATAAGTGATGGTGGCACAGCAATATTTTTTTACTGCCCAGATAAAAAAGGGAGATTACAGAGTCCATCCTTGCCTGGTGATGCAGTTAGCTGCCTGAGGTCTTGGTGGTTTCACTTCATTTAACATGAGGAAGTATAAAGCTGACATCTAAAAATTCCCTCCAGCCATCATTCATAATTGTAAAAGAGAAAGGAAGGAGAAAAGCCAAACAAAACAAACCCAAACATACAAAATAATGCCCTCAAAAAGCCCAAATCAATCAAACAAAACCTAACAAACTAAAGAAACCTTCCCCCCCCCCAAGAAAAACACCCAAACAAAAGCACAAACCAACAAAATCCAAGGGCAAAAGGCAAATGCAAATAAAAATCCACCCAAAACCTACCCTCCAAAAAAGATTTGAAGCACTGCAAAACAAACAAAGGAACAAAGGCTTCCCCAGCCCCCCAACAAAACCCAGCAACCCCAGAAAAAGCAACAGAGAGGACCCCCCCAAACCCAAACAATAAGCCCAGGCCAAGGAGGAAAGGTTTGAAGCTGAGGCAGAGCAGGCTTAGGCTGGAGTTGAAGAAGTTCTTCAGTAGGAGCATGGCAAGACTCTGGCACAGGCTGCCCAAGGAGGCTGTGGCTGCCTCCTGTCTGGGGGTGTTTAGTGCCAGGTTGAGTGAGACTTTGGGTGGTTGAGTCTAGCTGAGAGGTGTCCTTGTCCATGGTGGGGAGCTTGGAGATGATCTCTGAGGTCCTGTGAGACCTTGAGTGGTTGAGTCCAGCTGAGAAGTGCCCCTGCTCGTGGTGGGGAGGTTGGAGATGATCTGTGAGGTCCTTTTCAACCTGAGCTATTCTGTCATCCACAACCCCCCCATGGGCAGCCTGTTCCAATGTCCCACCACATCACTTTCAGGAATTTCATGGGATCACAGAATTAACCAGGTTGGAAAAGACCTCTGTGATCAAGTCCAATCTGTCACTTAACACCTTCTAATTCACTAACCCATGGCACTAAGTGCCTCATGCAGCCTCCTCTTAAACCCTCCAAGGATGGGGGCTCCCTGGGCAGCCCATTCCAATGCCAATTGCTCTCTCTGGCAAGAACTTCTTCCTAACATCCAGCCTGAACCTGCCCTGGCACAGCTGGAGGCTGTGTCCCCTTGTTCTGTCCCTGGGTGCTGGGCAGAAGAGCCCAACCCCACCTGGCTACAGGCTACAACCTCCCTTCAGGTGGTTGTAGAGAGAAACATCCTAACATCCAGGCTAGACCCTGCCCTCTTCCATCTTGAGGCCGTTCCTTGTCTTACCACTGGGTAAGATTTGGTGTTCAAATGAGGAAGCTGTGAATAAAAGCAACTCCTCAACAGAGCTCTCGTGGAAAACCCCCAAACATCTGGGAATGATGGCTGAGAGGTTTGCAATGAGGGATTTCATCAGACTGACCAATCAATAATGTTCTTGGAGAACTGAGAGTGCTCTTTTAATCTTTGTGCTCTTGCAAGCAATATGAAATCATGAACATCTCAGCTTTTAAGTTTGGGGCAGGGGGAAGTGAAATTAAACTCTCTCCCTTCATGGTTCTACAGATAAAGCTGGAAAATGGGATCCCAGAAGGCTTAAGGTAGAAAAGTTGAGTCATGAGACAGAGAAAATGAAAGTTAAAAGTACAATTCCATTGATTTTTATAGCAACCTCTCAGCTCTTTGATGTCTGCCTGAAGGAAATCTCATGAATGGTTGTGACACAGAGCCCTTGCTGGTGGCATCCAGTGCCCCTGAGCTCCTGAATCTGGCAGGAGCCATCCAGTGCCCCTGAGCTCCTGAATCTGGCAGGAGCAGCCTCTGAACTCAGTGGTGTGGCAGCAGCTTAGCTCAGCCCATCTCTTTCTCTCTCTCTCTGCTGCTTCCATGGGGGGAAGGTTCATCTGCACAGGAGCTGAGTGTGTTTGTGTCACTGTTACTGTTCAGGGTGTGACAGACTGGAAGGCTTTGGTCAGTTGATGTTGGTGTGAGACAGAGGAACCTGCCAGAGAGAGTTCAACCTGCCTGCAGCGGGCGTTTGGCTCCGAGTGGGCTGAAGTGGTCACCCTTCCTCACTGGCTGCTGCAGGGATGGGGCCAGCTAACTTAGCCAAGCTGTGCCCAGCTTAGGTGCTGCATGCTTTAGCACTTAGTGCCATGGTTCAGTTAGTTGGAAGGTGCTGGGTGATAGGTTGGACTCAATCACCTCAGAGGTCTTTTCCAACCTGGTGAATTCTGTGGTTCTTGGAGTGGGGGGTCCAAGACTGAACCCAGGATTCAAGAGGTGGCCTCAACAGTGCCCAGTGCAGGGGGATGATCTCTGCCCTAGCCCTGCTGCTCACACCATTGCTGATCCAGGCCAGGATGCTGGTGGCCTTCGTGGCCACCTAAGCACAGTGCTGGCTCCTGTTGAGGCAACTGTCAGCCAGCACCTCAGGTGAGAGCCCTAATTGCAGGTCGTTGAGCTTTATCCACCAGTAATCACAGAAGCACATCCCTTCTGTGAAGCTAAATGCCCAATGTCACCACCTGCCTGGTTCATTCCAAGTCCCTCTGCCACCATGTGGGACATTCTGGGTATCAAAGGTAGCTCTTGGACAAACCTGAATCATAGAAATGGTTTGGGGTGGAAGAGACCTCAAAGACCATCTAGTTCCAACCCTGCTGCCATGAATGGGGATGCCTCCTGTTAGACCTGGTTACTCCAAGCCTCATCCAACCTGGCCTTGAACACTTCAGAAATGATTATTTCTAGCTGAAACACTTCAGTAAATCCCAGACTCACAGACTGGTGATGAGGAAGTTGTCAGGTTGCCCAGAGCCCCCTCTAACCTGGACTGTTACCATGGATGAGTGTAATGTATCTTTATTGATGATCTGGAGCAGGGGATTGAGTCCAGCATCAGTGAGTTTGCAGATGACACCAAACTGGGATCAGCTGTGGAGCTGTTGGAGGGTAGGAGAGCCCTGCAGAGGGACCTGGCCAGGCTGGATGGGTGGGCAGAGGCCAAGGGGATGAGACTGAACAAGGCCAAGTGCAGGGTTCTGTACTTTGGCCACAACAACCCCAAGCAACACTACAGGCTGGGGCCAGAGTGGCTGAGAGCAGCCAGGCAGAGAGGGAGCTGGGGGTGCTGGGAGAGAGGAGCTGAAGATGAGGCAGCAGTGCCCAGGTGGGCAGCAGAGCCAATGGCATCCTGGGCTGGCTCAGGAGCAGTGTGGGCAGCAGGACAAGGGAGGTTCTTCTGCCCCTGTGCTCAGCACTGCTCAGGACACCCCTGGAGTGCTGTGTCCAGTTCTGGGCTCCTCCATTGCAGAGAGATGTTGAGGTGCTGGAAGGTGTTGAGAGAAGGGCAGCAAGGCTGGGGAGGGGCCTGGAGCACAGCCCTGTGAGGAGAGGCTGAGGGAGCTGGGGGTGTGCAGCCTGCAGAAGAGGAGGCTCAGGGCAGAGCTCATTGCTGTCTGCAGCTCCCTGCAGGGAGGCTGTAGCCAGGTGGGGTTGGGCTCTGCTGCCAGGCAGCCAGCAACAGAAGAAGGGGACACAGCCTGAAGCTGTGCCAGGGCAGGTCTAGGCTGGATGTGAGGAGGAAGTTGTTGGCAGAGAGAGTGATTGGCATTGGAATGGGCTGCCCAGGGAGGTGGTGGAGTGGCTGTGCCTGGAGGTGTTGAAGCCAAGCCTGGCTGGGGCACTTAGTGCCATGGTCTGGTTGCTTGGCCAGGGCTGGGTGCTAGGTTGGGCTGGCTGAGCTTGGAGCTCTCTTCCAACCTGCTGGATTCTATGAACACTTGAGACAATGTCCCTCCAATTTTTTTCCATGCACCTCTACTCTTTCCCCATGGTAAAGTCTAAGCTTTAGTTCCTGCTGTGTGGAATGAGAAAGCTTTTATTAAGTAAACATTATCTTTTAAAACCAAATTAAAGATAAAATGAGCAGTGGTAGGACATATCTGACAGGTTCTTCCTGTCAGCTGCAGATTGTGGCATAGCCTGGTGGGCACAGGGCCCCAGGAGCCTGAGTCCTGCCTGGTTCATTAAGCAGTTGGAAGCTATCTCTCAGCTATTAGCATGCGAAATATAAGCAGCCTGGTACCTGTCAAAGAGGAAAGAAAAGGCCTTCACACAGCTCCATCTCTGTCATCCAGTCATCAGTTTACTGAGCTGAGGCTTGCTAGGAGGTTCCTCAAACGCCTGTGGTGCCCCATGCTGCTAGGAGCTCTGCATTTTGATCTCAGATTACGTGGAAGGATTTGTGCTAGTTCCCTTTCGGGGTTTGTGTCTGCAGCTGTTCAAAGGCAAAAGCTCCTTCCAGGGCTGAGCGTAATTTGGACTCTCTGTCTTGCCCCAGGGATACCTCTGGTGTGGTCTGGGGTGTGGTAGGTGAAGAGAAATGCATCCCTCTGCTTTGCTGTGCATGCCACCAGAGGCATCCCCTGCCCTCCTGTGGAGATGCTGTTGGCTTCCAAACCTGAACCTTGGACGCTTTGCGTTCGACCACAGTGAAACCTGCCCGCGGCCAGGTTGAAGAATGAGGATGAGATGTGGATTAGGAAGGTTCCATTTTGTGTCAGGCTGCTCTAGGTGCTTGAGAGAGGTGTAATGGTTTAGTGAGAAGGGAAGTTTGCACTCAAGAGCTCACTGAAATGTGCGAGAGCAAAGACATTGAGCTCCAGGCGAGGGGTTGGGCTCGATGATGTGAGTGTCCACAACACAGAAACAAAGTTCTACCTAAGGAAGAAGGTAGTGGTGTTAAGGCAGAGAGTAAAGAGAACAGAGCTGTCCCACAAAAAAACCCTTGTGTTTGAAAACTGATCCTCTAACCTTTGGAAGCTACATCTCAAGCTGCTTGGAGGAGCAGTTCTTGTTTCGCTCCTACTTGGGTGTCCATCTGTGCTGGTTTGAGGCTAATTGGGATATCTTAATGAGAGAAATCAGACTATTGGCTGTGAAAGGCAAAGAATGGTGGTGTCTGTATCACCCATTTGTTCTGCTGGGACATGGAATAACAGCTTTGCCCTCTCTTGTGTGCAGCAGCAGCACAGGTACCTGCAGGTAACTCCTTGCAGCCATCCACTGCCAGTCCCACAGTGCCATACCTTTGTCTCTTGCTGCTGCCACCAGAATCAATTCATGGAGAGAGGAACTTTAAGTAGCCACCAGCTGCTTTGGATTTACAAGTTCACAGCATCCTAACACTAGGCTGTTTACAGCATGAACTGGGTTGACAATACAGCTTCATTCCTTAACTTCCAGCCAGCTGAGTTTAGTCTGGGTGAATTCCTAACTGGGGTTGAGGGGGCACAGGTAATGCCCAAACCACTACAGTGTCCATAAAGATAAAGCTGGAACTCAGTAAGCTCCATCTCAGCATGAAGAGAAACTTCCCTGGTGTGAGGGTGCTGGAGCAGGCTGCTCAGAGAGGTTGTGGAGTCTCCTTCTCTGGAGGGTTTCCAAACCCATGTCAGTCTCTCCTGCTCCAGTTTCAAGCCACTGTCTCTCATCTCCAGGCACCCAGCAACAGAAGAAGGGGACACAGCCTGAAGCTGTGCCAGGGCAGGTCTAGGCTGGATGTTAGGAGGAAGTTGTTGGCAGAGAGAGTGATTGGCATTGGAATGGGCTGCCCAGGGAGGTGCTGGAGTGGCTGTGCCTGGAGGTGTTGAAGCCAA
Source organism: Tricholaema leucomelas (assembly GCA_013400475.1). Lineage (NCBI taxonomy): Eukaryota > Metazoa > Chordata > Aves > Piciformes > Lybiidae > Tricholaema lacrymosa > Tricholaema leucomelas. The sequence continues at coordinate 26,301 of WAAF01008172.1, forward strand.
GCCTGGCTGGGGCACTTAGTGCCATGGTCTGGATGCTTGGCCAGGGCTGGGTGTTAGATTGGACTGGATGAGCTCTTTTCCAACCTGCTTGATGCTATGATTCCATTGTGATGGGGACCCCAGAGCTGGACACAGCACTCCAGGTGCAGAGTGGCAGATTCACCTCTCTGGCTCTGCTGGGCACTGCAAGGGCATCCTTGTGACTATTGCAGCCCAAGTGCACAGAGTAAAAACCTCTCTGGGAGGAGGAGGAGGAGGATCAACCCAAAGGTGAACTTGTCTGCAGCAGGGTTTTATTTCTGACTCTGGCTGGCCAGGGGCAGGAGCTCTCATCATGAACTAATGGCCTGAGAAATGTCATTTGAAAATAAAAGATGTGTTGGAGCCAGAGCAGTAACAACCTCTTGGCCTGTCCCGGGGTCTAGCTGTTGTTGTGTGGAGGTGGGTCTGTGTGTCCCTCCCCTCCCCTTCCCCTCACTGTCTTAAAAGTCTTTTTTTTTTTTTTTTTTTTTTTTTAAATTCTTTCTTTTAAAAGCTGTTTGAGCTAAAGCAAAAAACCAAAACACACCCAAAAAGGACTTAATTACAGAGCAAAGCTTCTTTCTTTTTCTGCCCCCCCTCCCCTTCTCTTTTTGTCTCAATTTGCACCATTTTGACAACAACCCTTTAAATGCAGGGACCCTGGCACAGCTTAATTGGAATTCTGGTGCTGTGGTTTTGCACTAATTGATACCTGTGTTGGCAGACTGAGCTCAGCCACCCAGCAATGAATGGACAGGAAGAATGAGACTATCAGCTTAGCCTTGCAGGTGGTCCTTTCCTGATCAAGATTAAAGAACATTGGCAGGGCACTGCAGGAGAGCCAGCACTGCTGATAGCCTCTGCTAGTCTCATTTCGTGGTTAAGCACAGGATTTCAGTGCTTAGGCTGAGGCTTCTTTTTTTTCAGTCTGGCTCCATTTGCAGTCTGTAATAATAATAATAATCATACCTAAAAAGGGCTGAGAAATGACTTGATTGCACTGTGGAAGGAGGTTGGCAAGCAGAAAATGCCAGCTACAAAAGAGAGACCTTTAATCTGGCAGGGGGAAAGGAGGAAAAATAAAAGAGGTAGGTGAGAGCTAAGGTTTTGGGCTTGGGTTTGGAATTGTAGAATCAGTCAGGGTTGGAAGGGACCACAAGGAGCAGCCAGTTCCAACTCCCCTGCCATGCCCAGGGACACCCTACCCTAGATCAGGCTGCCCACAGCCTCATCCAGCCTGGCCTTAAACACCTCCAGGGATGAGGCTTCCACCACCTTCCTGGGCAACCCCTTCCAGGCTCTCACCTCACTCATGCTGAAGAACTTCTTCCTCACATCCAGTCTGAATCTCCCCATTTCCAGCTTTGTTCCATCCCTCCCAGTCCTATCACCACCTGACAGCCTCAAAATTCCACCCTCAGCTTTCTTGTAGCCCCCTTCAGATACTGCAAGGCCACAATAAGGTGAGCTGGGAGCCTTCTCTCCAGACTGAGCAGCCTGGCAAGCCACTTTAGCATCAGTTTGGATTAGTAAGAGCTGCAGAATAATAATGGAGGTAGAAGTGGGATGTTAATAAGCTCTGAAACAAACATCCAAAGGTATGTTAGATCCTGCATCCTTTCATCTGAGCTGTTTAACACAGTTTTGGGCTCAGCCCCAGTAAAAGGGGTAGGACACATCATAGAATCATAGAGTGGTAAGAGCTGGAAGGGACCTCTGGAGATTGAGTCCAAACCCCCCCACCAGAGAAGCGCACTCATAGCAGCTTGCCCAGGATGACAGTGGCCAGCTGGGTTTGGAAGCTCTCCAGAGGAGAGAGGCTCTCTGGGCAGCCTGCTCCAGAGCTCCAGCACCCTCTCAGTAAAAGAGTTTTTTTTCTCATGTTGAGGTGGAACCTCCTGGGTTCCAGTTTGTATCCACTGTCTCCTGTTCTATCCCAGGACACCCCTGAAAAGAGCCTGGCCCCTCATCTTGGCACCCATCCTTCAGATAAGCACTCATAAGCTCCTCTCTGAGCCTTCTTTTTCCCATACCAAACGGCTCCAGGTCTCTCAGCCTTTCCTCATCAGTGTCTTCATCATCCTCATAGCCTCCATTAGACACACTCTAGTTTGAATTCCTTACCACGAGGGTCTTGGAACACTGGAATGGATTGCCCAGGGAGGTAGCTGAGACTCCATCCCTGAAGATATTCAAGGTGAGGCTGGAGAAGGCTCTGAGCATCCTGATCTAGTGGTGGATGTCCCTGCTGACTGCAGGGGGATTGGACTGGATGACCTTTGGAGGTCCCTTCTAGCCCAAACCATTCCACGATTCTATGTCTGTCCCTCTTGAACTGGGGACCCCAGAACTGGATGCAATACTGCAGATGTGGTCTCACCAAGACAGAATAGGTAGGGAAGAGAACCTCCCTTGACCTGCTGACCATAGTCTTGGTAAGGCACAGCAGGACACTGTAGCCTACACCACCCAGGTCTGCCAGCTCTGTCCCCTAAAGGCTGCTAATCCTGTTAATGCTCACTCCTCACACTTTGCAGCAGGCAGCTGAAGCAAGCAGAGCATCAGCAGTATCCCCATTGTGCTGTCTCAGAGAGGTGAAATCACTTTGTCATAAGACATTTCAGAAGCCAGTGGCAGAAGGAGTAGTTCAAAGTCTGTCAAGCTCTCTCCTTATCAACTGGACACAGGGATCTGGGGGATAAACCTCACTGATTCAGTTAGTTTTGTTTCCTATTTGGAAACAAGGGATGGGGATAACATTTGGCAACTGGAAAACAAAGTATAACAGAGCACTCACTGAGACTAGAGGAGTTCTTCTCCCAGTGCCCCCAGGATGCAGGGAGGACCCTCTTAAGGTGAGCCAGGTGGGGAAATGCAGCCCACATTTCAGAAGCCTCCCTACAGAAAGCCATTCTTGAAGGCAACCTTATCCCATGTGGTCAGTGTTTGCATGAGGAGCTTCTATCTTCTATCTGTTGTTGGAACTGAAGAGCATGGCAACGTGTCCCAAGGTGGCCACAGCAGCAGTCCTCTGTGCTAGGAAGAGGCTTTGCTGCAACTGCTGATGGGACACTTTGGCTTTGTGATCATTGGAAAAGAACCCCCCCAAACCCAACAGCAGTAACCTCAGGACACAGGGGAATGGTTTGAAGCTGAGGCAGAGCAGGCTTAGGCTGGAGCTGAGGAAGAAGTTATTCAGTAGAAGTCTGGCACAAGATCTCCAGGGAGGCTGTGGCTGCCTCCTGCCTGGGAGTGTTCAGTGCCAGGCTGGATGAGACCTTGAGCAGATGAGTACAGCTGAGAGGTGTCTCTGCCCGTGGTAGGGAGGTTGGAGGAGATGATCTGTGAGGTTCTTTCCAATCTGAGCTGTTCTGTGATCCACAACCTCCCTGGGCAACCTGTTCCAGCGTCTCACCACCCTCACTCTAAGGAATTTCTTCCTAATACCCGGTCTGAATCTGCTCTCTTCCCTCTTAAAGCCACCCCTTGTCTCCAGCAGCAGTTTTCTGTGATGGGAAGAGGCTTTGTGGCAACTCTTGGGCTGAAAAAGCTGATGGGACACTTTGTCTGGCTTTGTGATCACTGAAAATGAGATGGCCTGGGGTGCGCTGGTGGCTTTCATGGAGCTGCACCAAAGCAGATCTTAACGTGGAAGCTGCAAATGGCTGTTGTACAGCTGGGACAAGCTAATTTTGGCTGCTTCTCATTCCATAAGGCAGAGCAAGTGTCAGTACAGAACCTGTGTGGAAGCTGGCAAGTCCAGACACTGTGCCAGACGAGGCAGGAGGAGCTGGGCGCAAGAAGAGCGTGGTGCAGGGAGACCTGGATGCAAGAACTACACAGAGACAGTGGAAGACTTTAGCCCCTGAAACGTTGCACTGTCGTTGTTTGTATGAGCTCAGTATGTCTCTTGCACAGCCAAGGGCCAAGGTTTTGTTCACAACAGGCTGTGCCAAAGCTTAAATCCAAGATCCTGGCAGGAGAAGGACAGAAGAAGACCTTTGGAATGACTCAGTGGTGCAGCTCGTCCTCCAAGAGGCAGTGCAATGTTCTCTGGCAGCTGAGTGTGGCCAGCTGGCCGTTCTCAGGGCACTGGCACATCCATCACTGATGGTCATGAAGATATTTCCAGGGCAATAAATCCAGGCTATTGCTCAGATGATGAACTCCACTTCATTGAGCTAGAATTAGGTCGAAGAGGAAGCTCTTTGGCTCAGGCTGGGTTTTGCCTGCGTGCAGGCTGATCTACACTTCCCCAGAGGTGTGTTGGTCTAACTTTGTGTGTGAATCTCTCTCCTGCTGCACCTTCTGGGCCCTTTTAAAACACCATTAATTTCCATCATTGTCAACTGCCTGTAGCTTGAGATGCTCCCAGTAAGGCCCAGGACTTTCTGAGCTGAGCAAGTCCTGCTTAGGCTTGGTTTGCTTGTTCTGGTAGGCTGGGAATGGTTGCAGTGCAGGTTTGGTTTGCTCGTGGGGCTGCAGGTGTCAGCAGCACAGTGAGTTTGTGGCACCATTAGTGTGTGGACTATGAAATCATTTCAGTTGGAAAAGACCTTTCAGATGATTGAGTCCAACCAGCAACCCAACATCACTGTGCCCACTAAATCACGTCCCAGAGTGCCATGTCTAGATGATTTTGTGACCAGCCTGGAGGAGAGCAGCCTGGTGAGGGATCTCCTCAATGCTCAGCAAGAGCTAAAGGGTGGGGGGCAAGAGGGTGAGGCCAGACTCTTATCACTGTCTTCTGCTCAATTTAGTATGACTACAATGAAGCTGTAAATGCTATTACTCAGAGCAGACTCTTCTCAGTGGTGCCCAGGGTCAGGACAAGGGGCAAATGGCACAAACTGGAACCCAGCAGGTTCCATCTGAGCGGGAGGAGGAACTTGTTTGGTGTGAGGATGCTGGAGGCCTGCAGCAGGGTGCCCAGAGAGGTTGTGGAGTCTTCTCCTCTGCAGAGCTTCCAACCCCACTTACTGTTAATGCATTGTCTTAAATATCAGCATATACTGCGTGTGTAAATCACAGTATATGGTGAAGCAGAGACTTATCTTTTGCTAACTGGGACTCTGAGCCCAAAGCAAGGGCAACAAAGCTGGTGAGGGGCCTGGAGCACAGCCCTGTGAGGAGAGGCTGAGCTGGGGGTGTGCAGCCTGCAGAAGAGGAGGCTCAGGGCAGAGCTCATTGCTGCCTACCTGAAAAGAGGTTGTGGCCAGGTGGGGTTGGGCTCTGCTGCCAGGCAGCCAGCAACAGAAGAAGGGGACACAGCCTCAAGCTGTGCCAGGGCAGGTCTAGGCTGGATGTGAGGAGGAAGTTGTTGGCAGAGAGAGTGATTGGCATTGGAATGGGCTGCCCAGGGAGGTGGTGGAGTGGCTGTGCCTGGAGGTGTTGAAGCCAAGCCTGGCTGGGGCACTTAGTGCCATGGTCTGGTTGCTTGGCCAGGGCTGGGTGCTAGGTTGGGCTGGCTGAGCTTGGAGCTCTCTTCCAACCTGTTGGATTCTATGATTGTGACCTTGGCACATTTTTTCCCCCATTTTGCTGTTTAGCAGCTGACTTTAACACGTTTCAAATGCAGCTATTTAATGTAGCCCATTAGAATTTCCCAACCTCATCATAATCTATTTTTCTAACGGGGTCACCTTTAACACAGGAGGAGATGAATGCAGTTTATTGACAGCCATTCATTTCTGATGGGTGTCTGACTGAAAGCTGACATTTGTTATTTTATTATTATTATTATTGCTTTTAAAACTTTCATTATTAATCCATGAGGATTAGGAGGGGAAAAAAAGACATAAAGTCTGGTATAAAACTTGGGAAAATTCACACAGAATCATAGGATCAACCAGGTTGGAAGTGACCTCCAAGATCATCCAGTCCCAATTAAAGGGAAGGTCTCTTCCTGCTGGGGAAAGAAAAAGAAAGAAGGAAGGAAAAAGCTTTGAAGCTTTTTTTTTTGGTGTGTTTTGTAGTTAGCTAAATCTGTCAGTTCTTTTTGAAGTGATTTCAGATGATGAAGGCTGTGAGTGGTGACAACACATCGAGGGCAACAGCTGATTCTGCTGTGCTTTAGAAACGAGGATAAATGTCTCTGATTTATCAATACCATAGAATCAAGCATGCTGGAAGAGAGCTCCAAGCTCAGCCAGCCCAACCTAGCACCCAGCCCTGGCCAAGCAACCAGACCATGGCACTAAGTGCCCCAGCCAGGCTTGGCTTCAACACCTCCAGGCACAGCCACTCCACCACCTCCCTGGGCAGCCCATTCCAATGCCAATCACTCTCTCTGCCAACAGCTTCCTCCTCACATCCAGCCTAGACCTGCCCTGCCACAGCTTGAGGCTGTGTCCCCTTGTTCTGTTGCTGGCTGCCTGGCAGCAGAGCCCAACCCCACCTGGCTACAGCCTCCTTTCAGGTAGTTGTAGGCAGCAATGAGCTCTGCCCTGAGCCTCCTCTTCTGCAGGCTGCACACCCCCAGCTCCCTCAGCCTCTCCTCACAGGGCTGTGTTCAAAGGGGTTCTCCTTGGCTAAAACGTCCTCACTCCTACCAGTTGTCTTCTGTCTTGAGCAATGTTTGGTAATCCTCTGCTGACAAGTGCCCCTAGGAGATGCCTAATCTGCCCTTAGCCAGGGCACATCGCAGCACTTTGCTTTAGTATCTCTCTCTCTGCCTCCAAAGGTGCTGGGAAGGCTTTTGCCATCACTTTGCTGCTCTGCCTACCTTCTTCCTTTTAGGGAGTTAAAAAAACAAGGGGGGAGAGTGAAAAAAGGCAAACCCCAAACAATTCCGAGTTCCTCTGCTAGGGGCTGCCTGTTAATCTTCTCTCGCTGTCGTCTTTCCACGGATTTCTGCCATCCCGAGGGAATGAGGTTTGGCTGTGGCGCTGCTGCTAAGATAGGAGCAGGTGGCAGCAGCGGCAGCGCTGCCCCTCGCACATGAACCCCGCAAAGTGTTGATCCAGTTTGGGGCTCGTTTGGTTAATCTTTGAGGCAGCAAGAAAACTGATCAACAGGACTCTTGTTTGGTCTAAATTCTGGGAGGGAAGAGGGGAAAGAAACCTGAGCCATCGATTTGTTTTCGTTTTTATCTGGAAGCAGGTTTCTTTCTGCTGGGCTCTGACAGAAGGGTGAGAGGTTTCTATCTCTTAGTCTAATTAATACCTTTAATCTTTTTTAATGGTTAAACAGCCTCCCTTTGGTTGCAAGGCAAAGAGGAGATAAAGGCACATAAGGCTGGAGGTTAATCCCTGCGTTTTAGTTCTTAATTTCTGCTGCAGGGATTCCCTTTCCGTCGCTTCTGTTTACTTTTAAGCGCTCTTCAGACGCGGGGAGGAAGAGACAACAACCACCAAAAACAAGAAAAAAAGAAGGGGGGGGAAGTTTGATTAGGGCTATCAGTCAAGATTAGGCAGACATTAAACTTTTTGGAGTGTAATAAGCAATAATTGGAGGCTGAACAAATGAGCTAATCCGGTCCTGTGTCTGTTTCTGTTTGTTACAATGGCTGAGGAGCAAACAAAAATGACCACTTTTATGTGGAGGGTTTTGTTCTCTAAGTCCTCTCTGCCTTGTGTTATTCCAGAGCAGATTGTGTGTGAAACTCAGCAACACCAATAGAGAGGAAAGGGGAGGGGTAAAAAAAGTATGAGGTGTCTGAATTAGGAAAATGCTGTCTGCATTTCTGGTGAGCTCTGCCAGCCTTGGGCCCCTTCTTCGTGCCTAAAGGTTCAGGAAAGCTTTGTCAGCTTGAGTATGGAACTAAAAGGGCTGAGGAGGACATCAATGGCAGTTCATTTAATGTCCTCTCACCTTAGAGATGAGGCCAGACAGTGAGGTGGGGCAGATAATAGAATCAGTCAGGGTTGGAAGGGACCACAAGGATTAGCCAGTTCCAACTCCCCTGCCATGCCCAGGGACACCTCACACTAGATCAGGCTGCCCACAGCCTCATCCAGCCTGGCCTTAAACACCTCCAGTCATGGGGCCTCAACCACCTCCCTGGGCAACCCATTCCAGCCTCTCACCACTCTCATGCTGAACAGCTTCCTCCTCACCTCCAGGCTGACTCTCCCCACCTCCAGCTCTGCTCCATTCCCCCCCAGTCCTGTGACTCCCTGAGAGCCTAAAAAGAACCTTCCCAGCTTTTTTGTAGGTCCTCTGTAAGTAGTGAGGTGAGGTAGGAAGTGAGGTGGGGTAGGTTGTGAGGTGATTTAAAGGATACTCTGAGGAGAAAAAAGGCTCCCTCCTCTAGGTAGACTCGCAGGAATATTTACTACTACTTCATGTGGGGTTGGTTCTTGCCTTTGTTGCCAGCCAAGTTGTGTTTTTGCCTGAATAGCCTACAGAAGGCTGTTGGAGATGGAGACATTGGCATGTTAAGTTTATGAGGGAATTCTGTGATAAAAATCATCTTTTGCTTGACTCTTCCATTTAGGATTTTAATGTCTTTAAGTGAAGTGTAGCTGTGGGAGCATTCTGCAAATGAGATTAGGAGCTCTGATGTAACCCTTCCAAAGAGATTATGTGCTTTAGGATTTGGGCTCAGACATGGATGTGCCCTCAAAAAAGACTTAAAGAAATGGAATTGCATTGGATGGTTGGGTTTTTATTATTATTAGTTTCCTTTGTATACCAAGAAATAGTTTTGCCTTCATTAAGTGGTGCTTGCTGCTTGGATAAATGCCTCTCCTTTTTGTACTGAACTGAGATGTCCTGAGTGGGAATTCTTTAAGTAAAAACACCAATCCCAACTCCACCACACTTGAGAGGTAAAAGTTAGACAGGAGCAGCTGTGGATCTGTTGGAAGGTAATAGAGCCCTGCAGAGGGACCTGGCCAGGCTGGATGGGTGGGCAGAGGCCAAGGGGATGAGATTGAACAAGGCCAAGTGCTGGGTTCTGTACTTTGGCCACAACAACCCCAAGCAACGCTACAGGCTGGGGCCAGAGTGGCTGAGAGCAGCCAGGCAGAGAGGGAGCTGGGGGTGCTGGGAGAGAGGAGCTGAAGATGAGGCAGCAGTGCCCAGGTGGGCAGCAGAGCCAATGGCATCCTGGGCTGGCTCAGGAGCAGTGTGGGCAGCAGGACAAGGGAGGTTCTTCTGCCCCTGTGCTCAGCACTGCTCAGGACACACCTGGAGTGCTGTGTCCAGTTCTGGGCTCCTCCATTGCAGAGAGATGTTGAGGTGCTGGAAGGTGCCCAGAGAAGGGCAGCAAGGCTGGGGAGGGGCCTGGAGCACAGCCCTGTGAGGACAGGCTGAGGGAGCTGGGGGTGTGCAGCCTGCAGCAGAGGAGGCTCAGGGCAGAGCTCATTGCTGTCTGCAGCTCCCTGCAGGGAGGCTGTAGCCAGGTGGGGTTGGGCTCTGCTGCCAGGCAGCCAGCAACAGAACAAGGGGACACAGCCTCAAGCTGTGCCAGGGCAGATCTAGGCTGGATGTGAGGAGGAAGCTCCTGGCAGAGAGAGTGATTGGCATTGGAATGGGCTGCCCAGGGAGGTGGTTGGAGTGGCTGTGGCTGGAGGTGTTGAAGCCAAGCCTGGCTGGGGCACTTAGTGCCATGGTCTGGTTGCTTGGCCAGGGCTGGGTGCTAGGTTGGGCTGGCTGAGCTTGGAGCTCTCTTCTAATCTGGTTGATTCTATGATCCTATGAGCAGCTGGTACCTGTGTGAGGCTTCTCTTTGCTTTGGGAAGTCACAGCAGCTTTGGGATGAGTTGTGCTTCATTTTGTGCAACGCTCTTGTTCGGTGCCAGCTTACAAGAGAAGCACTGAGTGCCAACATTGCCACTCTCACTGCAATATTAGTGCTCTGTACTACAAGGTGCAGCTTAGCTCAGTCACAGGGCCTGTGTGCTCCTCCTGCCCCCAGCAGCCATGTGCACAGAGTCCTCTTCTCCTAGGAAAGTTCTTCTGGTGCAGCAATGATTTCTGGTGGTGATGCTTTAAAATGCTGTTTCTGCCCAAGGTCAGGGAAATGTAGAATCATTTTGGCTGAAAGAGACCTTTCAGATCAAGTCTGAAGCACTGCCTGAGGCATCATAAAACCATGCCCTGCAATGCCACATCTCCATGGCTTTTAAATACCTCCAGAGATGAGGACTCCAACACTGTCCTGGGAAGCCTGTTCCAGCCTTTGGCAGCTCTTTTGAGGATGAAATTGTTCTTAGTATCCATCTCAAACCTCCTCTAGTGTGAGCTGACATTTCCTCTTGTCCTATCTCTTGTTCCTTGGGAGAGGAGACTGATGTCTGCCTCCAACCTCTTTTCAGGGAGCTGCGGAGAGTGAGAAGATTTCCCCATAACCTCCTTTTCTCCAGGCTGAACGAGCCCAATTCCCTCAGCTGCTGCTGCCAAGAGCTGTGCTCTAGATGCCTCACCTCTGGGCAGCATCCCTGCAGAATAGAATAGAATAGACCAGGTTGGAAGAGACCTCCAAGCTCAGCCAGTCCAACCTAGCACCCAGCCCTATCCAGTCAACCAGGCCATGGCACTAAGTGCCCCAGCCAGGCTTGGCTTCAACACCTCCAGCCACAGCGACTCCACCACCTCCCTGGGCAGCCCATTCCAATGCCAATCACTCTCTCTGCCAACAACTTTCTCCTCACATCCAGCCTAGACCTGCCCTGGCACAACTTGAGGCTGTGTCCCCTTGTTCTGTTGCTGGCTGCCTGGCAGCAGAGCCCAACCCCACCTGGCTACAGCCTCCCTTCAGGGAGCTGCAGACAGCAATGAGCTCACCCCTGAGCCTCCTCTTCTAAACACCCCCAGCTCCCTCAGCCTCTCCTCATAGGGTTTGTGTTCCAGGCCTCTCCCCAGCCTTGTTGCCTTTGTCTGGACACATTCCAGCACCTCAACATCAGTGCAGCCTCTGGAGCAAAGACTGCTGGAGCGAGGCACCCGCTCTGAGCAACTCCTAATTTATTATGGGGGCAGCTAGGAACTCTGCTAACACAAATAATTAACATTAAGTGGCCTTTAATGAGGGATTGAAGAGAAGAGTGTATTGCCTTTATAGATGAGTTCATTAGGCACCAATGTATGTTAAAAAGTCCATTTTAATTTAGTGCTTCATAAACACGAGTGTCTTGTCAGAGAGGAGAGAGGCAATGAGTCTTCCCTCACACTGCCTTCACCTCATTATCAAGAAGATATTGGCAAATACAGAGAGCAGAAGGAGAGTCAAATGATGGTTTCTAACCCAACCATGTCCTCAGAGTTGTCTTCCCACTTGTTTTTTTGAGACTGGTCTGCTGATATTTTGAGGACCTCCCTGGTCTGCTGGCAGAGCCCTGCCTGGGAGCTCTTATTGCCTCCTGCAGCCCCCCCTTGAAGGAAAGATTTCTCACTTTTTACCTCTGCAATCTTAATAGAAACAAATTAATAATTGAAAGGGGGAGTGGAGGGATGGGCTCACTTCTGGTGAGAGGCTGGAAGACCTGAAAGTGCTTGATTTAGCTGCCAGATGATAGTGGTCTGCAATAGTCAGAGGGTCAGCCCTTCAGAAGAAATGCAGTGTGCTGGCCTGAAAGAGAGCCTGGAGAGAGGGAGAACTTCCTCTGCTGGTGAGTCTGTTGGGCTTTGGAATCCTAGAATGGTTTAGGTTAGAAGGGAACTCAAAGCTCAGCCAGTTCCAACTCCCTGCCATAGGTAGGGACACCTCCCACTAGAACAGGTTGCTCAAGGTCTCATCTGACCTGGCCTTGAACATCTCCAGGGAGGCTGTGGATCTTTGATCACTTTCTGTGATTCTGTGCTCCACAACCTCCCTGGGCAACCTGTGCCAGTGTCTCACCACCCTCACTGCACAGAACCCTTTCCTAACATCCACTTTCAAACTCTCCTCTGCCACTTCAAACTCATTCCTCCTCCTCCTCCTGGCATTCCCAGACCTTCTCAATAGTCCTTCCTCAACCCTCCTGGAGCCCCCTTCAGATCCTTGAAGGCCACTCCAAGGGCTCCTCCAAGCCTTCTCTTCTCCAGCCTGCACAGCCCCAACTCTCTCAGCCTGTCCTCACAGCAGAGCTGCTGCAGCCCTCTCAGCATCTTGGTGGCCTCCTCTGCACTGGCTCCAACACTTCCATGTCCTGCTTGTGCTGGGGGCTGCAGAACTGCACCCAGGACTGCAGGTGGGGTCTGAGGAGAGCAGAGCCAAGAGGCAGAATCCCCTCCCTTGCCCTGCTGCCCACACTGCTCTTGCTGCAGCCCAGCACAGGGTTGCTGTCTGGGCTGCACTCACACTGCAGGCTGTTTACAAGAAGCCAATGACTTTATCATTAAATAGTAGACTGGAAAATCTGTTATAGAAAATGATTCTGTTTCCATTTGGGAACAAACCAGGTTTGGTTAATGACTTCTGGACCTGTAGAGCATCACAGAGTTCTCTTTTACAGCAAAGGAGGTCTCTTCTCTGGGCAGCTTTGCAACAACTGCTGATTGTCTTGGTGATAGTCTGAGATCAAAGGCATCTCATGTCTTAGAACAAAGTTAGCAGTAGCATGAGTAAGTGTAGGCTCATGCAACTGGGGAGGAAAAACCCCCTGCACCAGGACAGCTGAAGGCTGACCTGCAGGGAAGCAGCTCCACAGAGAAGGAACTGGAAGTGCTGGTGGACAATAAGCTCACCATGAGCCAGCAATGTGTTCTTGTGGCCTAGAAGGCACATGGGCTCCTGGGGTGCTTTAGGAGGAATGTGGTCAGCAGATCAAGGTGAATTCTCCTCCCCATAGACTCTGCTTTAGTGAGGTCACACCTGAAGTCCTGTGCCCAGTTCTGGGATCCCCAATTCAAGTGAGACAGGGAACTACTGGACAGAGTTCAGTGGAGGCTAAGAAGATGCTGGGGGGTCTGGAGCATCTCTGTGAGGAGCAAAGGCTGAGAGCCCTGGGGCTGAGAGCCTGCAGAAGAGCATCCCCAGAGGGGATCTGAGCAATGCTTAGCAAGAGCTAAGGGGTTGGGGGTAAGAGGATGGGGCCAGACTCTTCTCAGTGATGTCCAGAGACAGGCCTAGGGGCAGTGAGCACAAACTGGAACCCAGAAGATTTTATCTGAAGATGAGGAGAAACTTTTCTGGTGTGAGGCTGCTGGAGCCCTGGAGCAGGCTGCCCAGAGAGGTTGTGGAGTTTCCTTCTGTGAAGGGACTCTGAGCCCCCCTGGCCATTGTGATCCTGGGCAAACCACTGCAGGTGCTCCTGCTTCAGCAAGGGGGTTAGGCTGGACCACCTCCAGAGCTCCCTTCCAACTCTCACCCTTCTGGAACTTAGCAGACTGTAAGTAGTCAGTTGTCCAAAAATCCCTTAGAAAGATGACTCCCTATCACTTTATTAAGGGCTTGAGCTCACAGCCACTGCTGATCTGGATTTGTAAGCTAAAAGTCATCCATGTTCGTTAGGTAGGAGGAGAGAAGGAAGGACCACTGCAGAGTTACTACTTTGTTGGTGTTGGTGGAAGCAGAGACAAGGAGTACCTGGCTGAGAGGAAGGCAGAGTGTTGTTCCCAAGCAGGCATCCACTCTTTTACTATCTTATCTACAGGGTCTTTCAAAAATGAATTAGACAGAAAGCAATTAAGCCATAACACAGCATTTTCTGAGCTACTCATCGACTAATCCCAGCCTTTAAACAGCTAATTGTCAATAATAACACAACAAACATTTATAGCCTGCCTGTGCCCCTTCTGAGAACTGCTTTCCTCTTGCTGTGGTGGCTTTCCAGGGAAAGGCTGCTTCAGCCCAAATCCTGTGGTGGAGTCACCGTCCCTGGAGCTGTTCAAGAAAAGCCTGGATGAGGCACTTAGTGCCATGGTCTGGTTGACTGGATAGGGCTGGGTGATAGGTTGGGCTGGATGAGCTTGGAAGTCTCTTCCAATCTGGTTGATTCTACTCTATTCTGTTGTCTGGAATTGTCCTTTGCCACAGCTGCCTGGTGCATAAAGATGAAGACATGGATTTTATCCAGAAGGCTCTTTTGGAGTTCGAGGGAAACATAATTTTTATCTTCTCCTCCTCCAAGCTGATTTCTGTGTGTCCCCTTAGCTGGAAGCACTGGGAGCCTGCTTCATTATTCTTTCTGGGGAGGGGTTGTGCTGGGAAACAACATCCCTGAGTGACACTGGTGTGTGGTTGTCCCCCCCGGGTCAAATTCTCCCAGATAAATCTGGTTGTCAGGTTTGCTGTAGGGGGAGGCTCAAGGTTTTGACTGCATCTGCTTGTTTGTTGCAGAAAGCGAGCAACACTGCACAGGGATGGAGCTCTTGTGAAAGGAGACATTTAAAGCAGAGGTGGTTTGGTAAATGTGGGAAGGTGATGCTGTAGCTGCCTGACCTCAGGGGGTTTGGGCTGCTCTTTCAGCTTACAGCACCAATAATATTTTAGAGAAGAAGAGAAAAGGCTTTTTCTTAGAATCAGTCAGGGCTGGAAGGGACCACAAGGATTAAGCAGTCCCAATCCCCCTGCCTTGCCCAGGGACACCTCACACTAGATCAGGCTGGCCACAGCCTCATCCAGCCTGGCCTTAAACACCTCCAGGGAGGAGGCTCCCACCACCTCCTTGGGCAACACCTTCCAGGCTCTCACCACCCTCATGCTGAACAACTTCTTCCTAACATCCAGTCTGAATCTCCCCAGTTCCAGCTTTGTTCCATCACCACCTGACAGCCTCAGATGTCCCTCCCCAGCCTTCTTGTAGCCCCCTTCAGATACTGCGAGGCCACAATAAGGTCAGCTGGGAGCCTTCTCCTCTCAAGGCTGCACAGCCCCAACTGCCTCAGCCTCTCCCCATGTGTGAGGTGTTAAAACGTGGCCATGTGGAGTAATGTCCACATTGAAAGGAAAGAAAAAACCACCCTCACCACAAAAAGACCATTTTAATTGTCTGGTTCCAAGAGAGAGGCTTAGCAGAAGGCATTTGTGTGCCAGTGATGAGATTCCCTTTGCACAACGTGGATATTTGCTCTGTAAATTAACCAGAGGATGTGTAATTTGTTTCCTTTTTGCTACTTCTTCATTAAGCCCTGGTGCTGAGCTGAATTATATTTGCTATAAAGCTCGTTCAGTAATTTATTTCCAAATGTAGGGAATGCAGCTCTGTTTCATACTTTAAGTGGATTAGGGCTGTTACTACAACTCCAGTTGATTAGGGATGCTGTTGGAAAGTCCTAATTTAAAAAGTCCTAAATTAAAATGGGACTAAATGTGCTGTAACTTGAGAAGATTTGCTGCCATTAAGGAGAAGAAAATCCCCCCCAAAATCAAACGTTTCTCTAGAACTGAGAGGCTGCTTTAGCCAGAGCTTTTGTCAGCATCCCAAAGTGCAGGGAGATGAAGGATGTGGCTTTATTTGTTGTGGCGTTAGAGCAGAAAGGCAAACCCCAGCTCGCTGTCGGTCCAGCCACGAAGTGCTCTCGTTAGGGTTAGCAGGGAGCCAGACCTCTTCTCGTGGTGGAGGGAAGCCACATCAGAAAGGACCAGTTCCCCCCACCCCCCTGTGCTGAAGAGGATCGGAGGAGCAGGTTTTGCAGACAGCTGACAGCTCTGCAGCTGTGACTCTACCTGTCACACACCTGTCTGGGACAGCCTCTCACGGCTGGGCGAATGTGTCACTCGGTAAGGTGATGGACCTCCCGAGGCAGCCCGAAAGAAGAGGAGGCTCTGCTGTGTTCTCTGCAGGAGCACATGTGCTGGCCCCGGAGGGACACAGCAGCTGCTCTGCAGAAGCTCATCCTTGTGCAAACAAGCATGGCTTGGGCTGGAAGGGACCGAGCGGGCTGCAGCACCAGCGCCTTGCGCTGGAACGAGCCACAGGAGCTGGTGGCAGCTCATATGCATATCAAGCAGCAAGTGCTAAGTGGGACAGGCCCGCAGTGAGCACCAGTGGCTCACAAGGAGGGCTGGGGAGGCTCAGAGGAAGAGCTCAGGGCTGATTTCTGACACGAGTGAAGGTGCAGCCCAAGCTCATCCTCTAGTGCAGAATTCAGACTTGCCGTGAAGGCGCAGCAGCATCTGCTGCTCTGTCTCCTCCTCCTCCGTGCTGAGCAGCCTTTGATGAGAGCAACAACCCCTCTTTGTCGAGACTAGGAACAAACACACACCCCACCTGATGACTTGTTTCAGACAGGGCTGCTCCCCTGATTGTGAATTAATTAGAGAAGTTGTTTGTGTTCTGCTGCGCCCTGGGAAAACGAATTCTGTTGATGGCCCCAGAATAGCTTCTCTGGTTGAAATAAATTAGGTTTGTGTTTGTAGTGCAGCTTTCAAGTTTGGGGCTTAGTTTAAAGGGGCACAGCACTCTGAGGCTGAAAAGAAAGAGGGCAGGTTTCAGGCTGGAGATCAGAAAGGAAATGTTCACGGTGAGGGTGGGGAGATGCTGAGGGAGGTTGTTCATGGGAGGTGCTGAGGGAGGTTGTTCATGGAGGACAGTGAAGAAGGTTGTTCATGGAGGATAAGGAAGGAGGTTGTTCATGGGAGGCACTGAAGGAAGATGTTCATGGAGGACAAGGAAGGAGGTTGTTCAGGGAGGCAGTGAAGCAGGTTGTTCATGGAGGATGAGTGTGCCCTCTCCATGAAGGTATTCAAGGACAGGTTAGTTGAGGGCTTGAGTAATATTGGCTAGTGGGAGGTGTCCCTGCTCATGGCAGGGGATTGGAACTGGATGATCTTCAAGGTCACTTCCAACCCAAACCCTTCTATCAATCTATAAAAATACTTCCTTCAATTTCTTACCCTTTGGGGAGGTTGAATGTTTGCAGCCTCCAGCCCACTCTGAGGTAAGGATACAGGTGTGCATGAAGCCTCTAGAGAGTTATCATGGACTTCTACCTCCCTCTTCTCAGCAGCCTGAGGACTCTCTGCTTCTGCAGCTCCCTGAAAGAAAGGTAGTGAGGTGCAGTTGGTCTCCTCTCACTAGTATCAGGTGATAGAAGGAGTATAAATGACCTGAAATTGTGCCAGGGAAGGTTTAGGTTGGAGATGAGGAACAATTTCTTTGCTGCAAAAATGCCCAGGAACTGGAACAGGTTGTTCAGGGAGGTGGCAGAGTGTATAAGAAATGGTGGTGGAGGTGTACAAGAAACGTGTGGACATGGCACTTCAGAGCATGGTTGGATGGGCTTGGTGGTGTTGGGTTGATGGTTGGATCCAATGAGCTTAGAAGGCTTTTCCAGCCAAGCTGCCAGGTCAGTGCTTTTCAACCCAAGAGAGAAAATGCCTTTTGCACTACTTCCATCCTGACATGGGTGATACTCATCAGTAGCCATGCTTGTGTTTCATGCACAAGTACTGAGTGCTCACCACCTGAGTGCTTCCTCTGGCCCATCGATGTGCTGAAAGGTCCAGCTGCAGCAGCTCACTTTAACAGCTCTATTAAGAGAGTTAAAACATCAGGAATAAAAATAGAAATCCATTCTTGTGTTCTTTAATGAGAGGGAAGGTGGCAAAGGTGAGTGTCACACAGCATGAGCAGAAGACTGGGCTCAGGGTTGGGTTATTTTGTTCCTTTCCCATTCCTCTCATGCAGAAGGTGCTTAAATAGGACACAGCACAGGGTAAGTCATGGGTTGGGTTCCCCCCCCGAAGTCAAAGGAAAAACCAGAGCAAAAGAAACCCAGATTCTTCTTTCTGAGCTTAGCACAAGGGGTTTAGTCCTCATCTCTAAAAGGGCATTTGGTCAGGTGCCCAAGCCCCTCATTTAGTGCACATCCTCAGAGCTGTTGCTCAGAACCCACTTTTCTGTCACTGACCTGTGCCAAGCAACCTCCACCTTGCCACAGAATGAAGACTGAGGGGGGGTTTGATAGATGTTCCTAGGTGTCAGGAAGGGACAGGGACAGCCTCTGTTCGCTTGTGCCCTGGGGCAGGACAAGGGGCAAGAGAAGGAAGCTGCAGCACAGGAGGTTCCACCTCAGCATGAGAAAGTTAAACTTCTTTCCTGTCAGGGTCCCAGAGCCTGGCACAGGCTGCCCAGAGAGGCTGTGGAGTCTCCTTCTGTGGAGCCTTTCAAGGCCTGTCTGGATGTGTTCCTGTGTGCCCTGAGCTAGATTGTGTGGTCCTGCTCTGGCAGGGAGATTGGAGTCAATGATCTCTTTGGATCCCTTCCAACCTCTGACATCCTCCGATCCTGTGATACTCAGGAGTTTTTGGCTCTAAGGTCTGAGGCAGAGTTCTTCTGACTGCACTGGATTGTGGTTGAGATGTGTGAAGGTCAAGCAGGGTCTGTGTCAGAGCTGCAGAAAGCCAGAGATTTTGTAGCTGTGTTCACATTCCTCACCCCACAAGATCATCACTGGGGAAGAAGATGTTCACCCTGAGGGTGGTGAGAGCCTGGAAGGGGTTGCCCAGGGAGGTGGTGGAAGCCTCATCCCTGGAGGTGTTTAAGGCCAGGCTGGACGAGGCTGTGGGCAGCCTGATCTAGTGTGAGGTGTCCTTGGGCATGGCAGGGGGGTTGGGTCTGGCTGATCCTTGTGGTCCCTTCCAACCCTGACTGATTCTATGATTCTTGATTCTATGATTCTAAGTTCTTGGGTACCAGAGCCATGTTCAAACCTTACTCCCAAAGAACTGGGAGTCCCAAGCACACATTTTCTTCTGTTGAGATTTGCTCTAATCTATTTGGTCTTGAGATTTCACTCTGAGCTTTTATTCTCTTTAGGCTTTTGGCAGTGGAAGAACTGGAATACCTACCTCCAGAAGAGCAAGCAGTGCTACAGACAGTCTGCAGAGGAGTTACCCTCTGAGCAGAGGTAGGTGCCCAATATTTCCTCTCTAGGATGTCTCCTAGTTCAAGTGAGTTGTCACTCTGCCAATGTGTTCAACCTTCCCTCCACTTTAAACAAGAGTAGAAACTCCTCCTTTGGGGCTGGAGGCTTCAGGGAATCACTGAATGCTTTGAGAACCTGAGGGGCTTTTTGGTTGCTGAGGATTTGGATGTCTCAGGGTGTTGCAAAAGGCTGTGAGGCTCTAAATCACCCAGGCAATTTGAAGATGCCACCTGAAACAGCTTCGGTTGGCAAACATGTGAGAGGTAAGGGTCTGGCCCCAGTGGAATAGTCCTACTGTGTCCAGTTCTGGGCTCCTCCAGTCAAGAGAGATGTTGAGGTGCTGGAAGGTGTCCAGAGAAGGGCAGCAAGGCTGGGGAAGGGCCTGGAGCACAGCCCTGTGAGGAGAGGCTGAGGGAGCTGGGGGTGTGCAGCCTGCAGAAGAGGAGGCTCAGGGCAGAGCTCATTGCTGTCTGCAGCTCCCTGCAGGGAGGCTGTAGCCAGCTGGGGTTGGGCTCTGCTGCCAGGCAGCAAGCAACAGAACAAGGGGACACAGCCTCAAGCTGTGCCAGGGCAGGTCTAGGCTGGATGTGAGGAAGTTGTTGGCAGAGAGAGTGATTGGCATTGGAATGGGCTGCCCAGGGAGGTGGTGGAGTGGCTGTGCCTGGAGGTGTTGAAGCCAAGCCTGGCTGGGGCACTTAGTGCCATGGTCTGGTTGATGGGGCAGGGCTGGGGGCCAGGTTGGGCTGGGTGAGCTCGGGGGTCTCTTCCAACCTGCTTGATTCTATGGTTCTATGAAAAGGTCTCTTCACAGAAGAGTTTGAGAGGTTTGGTGGAATTCATTTCTCAGCCTGCCTGTGCAATCTCAGGATGTTTGGTTCTGTTGCTAATCAGGTTTGGTTTAATTTAATCTTCACATTCTGCACCTTCTGCTGCCTCCCTCAGCTGTGCAGTGTTCATTAAAAAGAAGAGATACAAATGTTAGCAACAGAAACAGAATCTAAAGCAAGGCTAACCCAGCAAGCACTCGAGAGCTCTTCCTGGGTTTCCTCCAGGGTGAATTGTCTGTTTGCTGCATGGAACCACGAAGAGCTCTAAGTTGGAAGGGACCTTTGAAGGTCATCTAGTCCTGCAGCCAGCAGGGACATCTTCAACTAGAGCAGGTTGCTGAGAGCTCCAAACAAGCTAACCTGGAATGGTACCAGGGATGGGGAATCTCCCACATCTCTGGCTCAGGTTTCCCAGAGTCTCACCACCCTCAGTGTAAAAAATGTCTTCTCTCACTCCAGTCCAAATCTCCCTCTTTTAGCTCCAAACCACCACCTCTTGTCCTGTCACAACAGGTCCTGCTATAATACCTGTCCCCATATTTTATAGCCCTGCTTTAAGCACTGAAAGGCCACCAGGAGGTCTCCCTGGAGCCCTACCTTCTCCAGCCTGAACGATCCCAAATCTCAGAGCAAAGGTGATCCTATCCTCTAGCTCGTCCTTCAAAATGCTGCCACTGCAGCCACGAACCAGGCCACAGCTTCAGCACTCCTCAAAGGGCACAGGAAGGCATTTTCCCAGTGATATCCCATAAACCAGACCTGGGCTGCTGGATCAAATCCCACCTCCGCCGGGGTCAGGAGCAGTTTTGCCTGAAGAGTGAGGCTGCTCTGTCTGGCCAAAGCCAAATCTCTTCTCGCCCACGAAGAACAATCATGGTGCAATAGGAGAGCAGAGGCCATCCCCCCTCTCTGCTTCTCCAGGCAAGCTGTAAACCTCACTGCACTCAGTAGTAAATTCCTTTCAACATCTCCATGAGCTGAAATTGCTTCATCCACTGCCCTCTGCTCAAAGTGCAGCACTTCACCCAGCCCCAGCTGCCCGTGTCTGATGGGCAGCACAGGTTTAGTGCCTCTGATGATGCTCTTCCTTCTCTTGCTTCCCTTTTCACCTGCTCAGCTGAGTCATCCCTTGTCTCTTCCATGGCCTCCAAGAGCTGTTGTGGTGATGGATGCCCTTTCTGGTGAGGGAATGGTATCTCCAGTGCATTTCCCCTCTATTTTGGATGAGTTTATAGTTTAAGGTTTTAAGTACCAGTGCCCACAGCAGGTAGTTATCCACCCTAGTCACAAACTCGCTGTCTTTGAGTGGTGCTAACAGCTCTGGGACAGACACCTTTTGCATTCCAAGTCATAAAGAAGCAAGATTTGTGGGGGGATTTAGCAGCAAAAGAATAAGAGCTTCTGGAAGATGCAGTAGGTCCTCTGATGGCATGGCAGGAAGCCAGGGCAGACAACCTCAGAGCACAACTGCTCTGTTGGAGGGCTGCCGTGAGTGAACTTGCAGATATGACCTTGAAGACTAAAGGGTCTGCAGTCCCCTGTGGTTTAGGTCCTAGTCCAAATGAGCTCTGACCTCTTGTTTCAGGCACCAATATTTTGCTGAGACCAAAACCAGAACTTTTGAAGAGCAAAATGAGATTTAAGTTATTGATTGGAGGCAGGAGAGGATGGGGATGGGAGAAAGAGCTTATACAAGGCAGGTGATGCACTGGCCTTGATTTCTCTCAATTAGAAGTATTGGCTGCCTTAAATCTTTTAATCTGTGATGTGTTCAGGGGGGTTGAAAAACCCAACAAAACCAAACAATCCCTCTGAGGAGAGGCTGAGGGAGCTGGGGGTGTGCAGCCTGCAGAAGAGGAGGCTCAGGGCAGAGCTCATTGCTGTCTGCAGCTCCCTGCAGGGAGGCTGTAGCCAGCTGGGGTTGGGCTCTGCTGCCAGGCAGCCAGCAACAGAACAAGGGGACACAGCCTCAAGCTGTGCCAGGGCAGGTCTAGACTGGATGTTAGGAGGAAGTTGTTGGCAGAGAGAGTGATTGGCATTGGAATGGGCTGCCCAGGGAGGTGGTGGAGTTGCTGTCCCTGGAGGTGTTGAAGCCAAGCCTGGCTGGGGCACTTAGTGCCATGGTCTGGTTGCTTGGCCAAGGCTGGGTGCTAGGTTGGGCTGGATGAGCTTGGAGCTCTCTTCCAACCTGTTTGATTCTATGGTTCTATGAATCCAATACTAAATTAATGACTGCATTTCATTAAGTGGTAGACTGGGCAGCATTTAGCTTTACCAAATGAGAGTTGGAGCCAAGCAGACATTTAAGCTCAAAGCCCACTCTTGTTGTTTAGGTGTATTAATTTTTTCTCCTGCTCTGCCTGCCTGGAGCTGATGTGGCATTAAGTATATTCTGATTGTAAAGAATTTAATACATGCATAATCTGCTTTGCAAGCAGAGATTAGATTTCCCCCCTTTTTTCATATTAAAACCAACTGGGACAAGAGAGGAGCAGAACTTGGGGCAAATTCATCTGAACAAAGCTGGCAAAAGTCTTTTGGTTTGGGTTTGTTTGGGTTTTTTTAAGGTGCTTGTCAAAGCATTCCTGTTCCATGCCATGGGCAGGGACACCTCCTGCTAGCCCAGGTTTCTCAAGACCTGACCCAACCTGGCCTTGAACATCTCCAGGGTGGGGACATCCACAGTCTTCTTCTCTAGTGGTGGGAAATGGTCCTGGTAAAGAGTTTTTGGGTAAATCAGGTGAGAAAGGCAGAAGGATCACAGGATCACAGAATTAACCAGCTTGGAAGAGACCTCTAAGCTCATCCACCCCAACCTCTCACCTAACCCTTCTAATTCACTAACCCATGGCACTGAATGCCTCATGCAGCCTCCTCGTAAACACCTCTAGGGATGGGGACTCCACCACCTCCCTGGGCATTGCATTCCAATGCAAATCACTCTTGCTGTGAAGAACTTCTTCCTAACATCCAGCCTAGACCTGCCCTGCCACAGCTTGAGGCTGTGTCCCCTTGTTCTGTCCCTGGCTGCCTGGCAGCAGAGCCCAACCCCACCTGGCTACAGCCTCCCTGCAGGGAGCTGCAGACAGCAATGAGCTCTGCCCTGAGCCTCCTCTGCTGCAGGCTGCACACCCCCAGCTCCCTCAGCCTCTCCTCACAGGGCTGTGCTCCAGGCCCCTCCCCAGCTTTGTCACCCTAATGACCTGAGAAAGGGAAATTTCACCTCACGGTTAAAGGGTGTGTGTAGGGGGTGGAATTCCTGGAGTTTGGATCTGTAGAGTGACTTTTGAAGGCAGCTTTCAGCCACTGCAGCTCTCCAGACGCTCTCGCGCAGATGATTTCGCAGTGATAATTTCCCCTTTAAATATTAAAGTTATTATCCCATACATAAAATTACTTCAGACTCCACTTTTAAAGAAAAAAAAATGAAACCAAACCCAAACCATTCCTAGGAGCAAAC
Organism: Tricholaema leucomelas; assembly: GCA_013400475.1. Lineage (NCBI taxonomy): Eukaryota > Metazoa > Chordata > Aves > Piciformes > Lybiidae > Tricholaema lacrymosa > Tricholaema leucomelas. The sequence continues at coordinate 49,350 of WAAF01008172.1, forward strand.
CTCCTGTCTGCACTTGGCAAAGAGAAGTTGCTTTCCAACTGAGCCCCTTAGACAACCTATCTCAGTGCTGTGGATACAGCAGCAAGCTGTGCAAATAAATAGGGAATAAAAACCAGGCACCTAACAAGTGCTGGCTGCAAGTTATGGGTTTGATATGCTTTGTGCATAGGAGGGGGTTGAATATAGGACATCACAAGGGCTGAGAAGTGATTTGCCATTGGAATGGGCTGCCCGGGGAAGTGGTGGAGTCACCATCCCTGGAGGTGTTGAAGCCAAGCCTGGCTGGGGCACTTAGTGCCATGGTCTGGTTGGTTGGCCAGGGCTGGGTGCTAGGTTGGGCTGGCTGAGCTTGGAGCTCTCTTCCTACCTGCTGGATTCTATGGTTCTATGCTCTGGTTGATTGACCAGGGCTGGGTGCTAGGCTGGGCTGGCTCAGCTTGGAGCTCTCTTCCAACCTGCTGGATTCTATGGTCTGGTTGCTTGGCCAGGGCTGGGTGCTAGGTTGGGCTGGATGAGCTTGGAGCTCTCTTCTGAACTGTATGATTCCAAGTAGTAGTTTGGATTGGGTGGTTTTTTTGTGTGTGTGTAGCTCCCCTTGGTTTGATATTTAAATCTGAGATTCTTTAACCTCTGCAGTGAATTGTGCTGAAAATAAACCCACACAAAAGCTGTTACCAACAAAAGTGCTTTCACTGGCAAAAAAAAAAATACAAACCCTAAAGAAACCCAAACAAACCACCCCAAATCCCCCAAATCTTTTCATTCTCTAATCGTTGTTTTACATCCCTCTTAGTGAGAGATTTCACTACAACAACAAAATTACTCTTTGGGACCAGGAGAAATCTCATTCTGTAATTAAAGAGGGAGTGATTTCCTGCCTGTTATTTCAGCTCCTAACTGAAAAGGGGGGGGAAAAAAGAGGAAGATATTTATGAATCATCACTGGGGATAAAATGTTTCCTTTGCAATATACCACAACCTGCTTGGAATCCCTGAGAACTGTTTAGTTCCAAACTCGCCACACGATGGCTGCTTTGTGGTCACATCCTGGTTGCTGCTAACCTAAGGACTTGCTGCAGGCTTGCTTTATGGAGTAGGATCAAAGAATCAGTCAGGGTTGGAAGGCATCACAAGGATCATCTAGTTCCAACCCCCCCTACCATGGGCAGGGACGCTCTGCCCTAGATGAAGCTGGTCAGAGCCTTATCCAGCCTTCTGCGGGTGCCTGTGGAAGGTTCCTGCCTGCTGCAGAAGCCTGTGGATGCATCTTGATAGCAAAGGGTCAGAGCTGGTGAGTGAGAGCCAAGAGACATTCATCTAATGGCACCAGTGCAAAGGCCCCTGGAGAGGTGCTGGTGGAGAAGCAGCATTCCCTTGGGATGTCTCTGTGGTTTTGCCTTTCCCAGGATGGGGAGCTTCATGCAGGGGCCAGGTGAGCAGTGGCTGTGGCTCGTTGCTAGAGGAGCTGCAGCATTCCCTTTGGGAAGCTGAACGGAGGTGATCAGATGTGGCTCACCCATCCTGGCCTTAAACAGTTCCAGGGATGGGGCCTCAACCCCCTCCCTGGGCAACCCATTCCAGGCTCTCACCACTCTCATGCCGAACAACTTCCTCCTTACCTCCAGGCTGACTCTCCTCACCTCCAGCTTTGCTCCATTCCCCCCAAGTCCTGTCACTCCCTGAGTAGTTTCAGTTTCACTCTTGAGGAGAAAGCAGCATCTTGGATATTGGGCAAGAGTCGGGGAGGGGGTGGGGGGGAAGATGTTCAGTCCTGCCTTGGCTTTAATTTCTAAAGCCATGGGTAATTATTGTGCAAGCAGTGATTAGTGCTCATTGCCATCTGATAGACACACCCTGCCCCTCTGTTTAGTACAAGTGTGTCCTAGTGTCAACAGGAGCCTGTCATACTCAGCTCTGATGGGGAATGATTTCCCCCTCTCTCCTCAAAGACACTTTGCACCCAATATCCTCCCGTTCCCTCCCGCCACAGGCTGACAAATAAGCCAAGGACCCTGCAGGAAGCAGGTTGCATTGGCGTGGAGGTGGATGTTCTGCAGAAGATAGGCAGGGGGGACCTGAGGACTTATTTTCTTGGGGTTTTTCTTGCTTGTAAATCAACCCAAACCCCACCTATGAAGAGTTCTGCCTCTAGCAACAGACACAGAAATACTAATTTCATTTCTTTGTTAACGTGTCAGTAAAATACGACCTGAGGACAATACCCTGGGAAGGAACGGTGGCGTCCTCGGGAGGTGGGGGAGGAAATTGAAGCATTGTTTTGCTCCTGCTGGAATTCTTCAGCCTGCAAAGGCAGGAAAGGCTCCGCCACGGCAGGCAGTGCTGCAATTAATACCTGTTAGCTTCTGCTTGCCACACATTTCTGCTCTTGCTCCCTTTAATTGCGTTCCCAAGCAGCCTGCACTGCATGCAGCAGACACCAGTTTGTCCTGATTCATGGGTTAGGAGGAGCAGCTGATTAATCCCACGTCAACAGTCTTAACCCTATGCAGAAAATCGAGTCCTAGGAAGCCTGCTTCACAATATAGCAACGATGCAGTTGCTTATTTCCTCTGCTGTGTAAAAACCTCTCCATCACCCACCAATGCAGAGTAAGTTGGGTTGGTGAAGTTGACTCATTTATTCCTCCTTATCTTCTCGTGCAGGAAAAGTGGATTAGTTTTTCTTTCTTTTAAATATTTTGATGGAAATTGCCAGCATCTCTCCAGCAGAGTTTGGTTTTTCCATCTGTTATCAACATCTGAAAAGAGCCATAGGGATGTGTGCCTTGGTTGAGGTTCATCTCTCCACCAGCAGTGAGATCTGTGCCACACAGCAGCTCTAGTGGGAGGTGTCCCTGCCTGTGGCAGGGGGTTGGAGCTGGATGATCCTTGAGGTCCCTTCCAACCTAAACCATTCTATGATTCTATGATTCTATGATTCCATCAAGGGAAACTTCCTCAATTCATTCATTAAAATGCTTCAACAGCACAGCTCAGTCCTGCAAGTGAGTGGGGTTAGTTCCCCCTGCAAGTGAGTGGGGTTAGTTCCCCCTGCAAGTGAGTGGGGTTAGCTCCCCCTGCAAGACTTATAGCTCCATCCCAGCCATTTATTCCAGCAGGAACTTGCAGAATTGGGCCCTTCCTTAGCTTCAGCCCAGGCACTTATTCCAGCAAGGACTTGTAGATTTGGATCTTCCTTTAGCTCCATCCCAGACATTTATTCCAGCAGCAACAACTTGCAGATTTGGGTCCTTCCTTAACTTTAGCCCAGCCATTTATTCCAGCAAGAACCTGCAGATTTGGGTCCTCCTTTAGCTTCAGCCCAGCTTGTTATTCTAACAAGAAGCTTCAAAGTTGGGTCCTTCCTTCTCTTCAGCCCAGCTGTTTATTCTAAGAAGGAGCTGCATATTTGGGCTCTCTTTAGCTCCATCCCAGACATTTATTCTAGCAGGAACTTGCAGAATTGGGTCCTTGCACAGCTTCAATCCAACCATTTATTCCAGCAAGAACCTGCAGATCTGAGTCCTTCCTTAGCTTCAGCCCAGCCATTTGTTCTAACAAGAACCTGCAGATTTGGGTCCTTGCAGCATGATAGTCAAATATTTTGTTGACTTGTTAGGTTTTTAGGTTGGTTTTGGTGGTTTGTTTGGGTTTTTGTTTGGGTTGGTTTGGTTTGTGGTTTGCTTGGGGTTTTTTTTTGTCTATTTGTTTGCTTTAGGGTTCAAGGCTCAGAAAAAAAAAAAAAAAAAGGTTTTAATTATTTAACATGGGGAAAAAAAAGAATAATTCCAATTCTGCCACACATGTGTGTGGGGAAAAAACCTGCACATCCACTGCAGCTTTAATCGTTCTTTAAAGCTTTTGCTTATGGCTGGACATAGAGAATCTGGAATTGCTGGGTGAGCTGGATGAAATGGAAGCAGCTCCTTACAAGCAGAAAGGTTCCAATTCTGCCACAAATGTGTGCCAACAAAAAACTGTTCTTCCACCAAAGCTTTTGCTAAGGGTGGGTGTAGCTGGTTCACATCCGTTTGGAATTGCTGGGTGAACTGGATGGAACTAAATCAGTCTTTTCAACTGTTGTTCTGAGCAAGAGAGAAGAGAATTTCTGTGTTCTCATTTGGACAGCTTGGGAAAAGTCAGGCAATGCTCAATTTTTAAGCTGCTCATTTTCCATAGGGCAGCTCCAGGATCTGCCTTTTGTCACTGTCATGTCTACATCGCTGGGGGGAAGGGGGGGGCGGAAATAAACACAACAACAAAGCCAACCAAAACAGAGAAAGAAAGGGGGAAAAGCAAACAAAAACAACCATAAAAAACCAAAGCCAAAACCTGTGGAAATCTTCTCATGTGAGCTGCATAACAGCACTTCAGATGGCCCCTTTCTGTCACCCACTGTAACCATCACATCCCCATCGCTGCCGCAGTCAGGTGAAGTGTCGCTGAGCTCTTCCGCTCGGCTGCGTGGAACTCGCGGGGAAGACAAACCCCTGCAATTTTCTCCTCGGACAAGAAATGCTTCTTTTGGTGGGGGTGGGGGAGGAAGCCTTTAGGTTTTCCCTATACCAAAAAAAAAGAGGAGTTTTAATTCTCTTCCCCCTTGATTGATGTGATTGGGGTTGGGGTTTTATTTCCACATGCAAGCAGCTTTCTTTGGGCTGAAGCCTTTGCTCCGAGTGTGTTGGATGCGCGTTAGGCATTCCAGTGCGTGGGTAAGACATATATATGTATCTATTCCCATTCTTAATGCGTAATGTAGCTTTATATACAGGGATATGTTTATTCCTCACCCCCCCACACCCCTTTTCTGATCCCTAACGTAGCTCCAATTCCAGATTTAAGGCGGTCTGGCAGCGTGTGACATTTTTAACGTGTGTGTGTGAGGTTCATTTCCAGGGGGATAAGAAAGAAGGGGGGGAAGAACAACACTACCTATGTACACAAGGACAAAAAAAATCCAAGCAAAACAAAAATAGAATTAAATTGCTGATGAAAAGCCAATAATGACCCTTCCCCCCCCCCCCCCCCCCCCCCCCTTCCCCCCGCCCCCGCAGGGGCCGCCCCCCCCCCNTTCAATGCATTTAGGCTGCGGAAAGCCCTGCGCGGTGCCGCGCGGTCCTGATAAGCCCTTATCTCATAAATAAATAAAGAAGGGCTGGGGGTGACGTGCTCCTGAAAGAGCTTTGGTTGTGGTTTGTTGGGTTTTTTGTTTGGTTGGTGGTTGGGTGGTTTTTTTTTCCCTTTGGAGGGAAGGGTTTTGTCCACCCTGGTGAGCTTCTGTCATGTAAGCAAAAGGCGAGTTGGATTGCGCCGTGCGCCCGCTTATTAAACGCGTGGTTGGCAGGAGCCGCAAGGAGGCTTCTTGCTGCTTGTGAGGGGTTGGTTTTGCTCCCCTCCCCCCTATAAAAAATTAAAGGTGTTTCAGGAGTGACCTTTGCTCTGTTGAGTCATCTCCCTTCCCTCCCTGCAATTTGCCTTGCTGATCAGGAGCACAGAGCTGGAATTCTGATGGCCGTAGGAAGAGGGCGAAATGATGAACTCGCTCCTTGCAGACGCAGTTGGATGTGTTTTGGTTTATAGTTCCTTAAAAGTCAACCTGAACTCCTTCAAATTCCTTCACATTCAGCTGGGAGTTTGAAAGTTCCTTAATTTTAAGCTTCTTTTTGTTTGTTTTTTTCCGAGCTCTTTTAAAATCAACCTGTATTCCTCCAAGAACCATAAAATTAAGCTTGGAGTTAGAAAGTTCCTTAATTTTAAGATGCTTCCTCCCCCCCCCAACTTCCTTAAAACTGAAGATGGATTTCTTCGACTTCCTCAAAAATGAAGTTGTGATTTTTTCAAGTTCCTTAAAATTAAGTTGGGAACTTTTAAATTTCCTTAACATTAAGTTGAGAATTTTAAGGTTCCTTAAAATTAATTTGGGAATTTTCAAGTTCCTTAAAATTAAGTTGGGGATCTCAAAGGTCCTTAAAAATGAGGTGGAATTTTTTTTCAAGTTCCTTAAACATTAAGTTGAGATTTTAAAAGTTCTTTATCATTGGGTTGGGAATTTTTAAAATTCCTTAAAATTAAGTTGGGGATTTTAAAAGTCCTTAAAATTGAGGTGGATTTTTTTTTTTTTTTCCCTAGTTCCTTAAAGATTAAGTTGAGATTTTAGAAGTTCTTTAGAAGTAAGTTGGGAAGTTTTTCAAGTTCCTTAAAATGAAGTTGGGATTTTTAAAGTTCCTCAATTTTTAGATGATTTTTCCTCCCCCCAAGCTCCTTAAAAATCAACCTGAATTCCTTCAAGTTCCTTAAAATGAAGTTGGAGGTTTTTTTCCCCCAGCTTCTTAAAAGTGAAGCTGAATTTCTTCAAGTTCCTTAAAAATTTAAGTTGGGCTTTTTCAAGTTCCTTAAAAATTAGGTTGAGAATTTTAAGGTTGACTTAAAATAAAGTTGGGAATTTTAAAGTTCCTTAAAATTGAGGTAGATTCCCCCCCCACCCCAGTTCCTTAAAGATTAAGCTGAGATTTTAGAAGTCCTTTATAATTAGGTTGAGAAGTTTTTCAAGTTCCTTAAAATGAAGTTGGGATGTTTAAAGCTCCTTAATTTTTAGATCCTCTTTTTTCCCTCCCAAGCTCCTTAAAAATCAACCTGAATTCCTTCAAGTTCCTTAAAATGAAGTTGGATTTCCCCCCACCCCAGCTTCTTAAAAATGAAGCTGAATTTCTTCAATTTCCTTAAAAATTAAGCTGGGATTCTTCAACTTCCTTAAAATTAAGTTGGGATTCTTTGAGTTCCTTAAAATTAGGGTGGATTTTTTTTTCAAGTTCCTTAAAAATAAGTTTTTAAAAAGTTCCTTAATTTTAGAGTGTATTTTTCCCCCAAGCTCCTTCAAAATCTGAATATCTTCAAGTTCCTTAAAAATTCACTTGGAAACTTTTTAATTTCCTTAAAATTAAGTTGGGATTTTTAAAGTTCCTTAAAATTGAGGTGGATTTTTTTTCAAGTTCCTTAAAATNCGTCCCTAAAATTGCAAATGACTCCCCCCCCCCCCAGATTCTTATACTGAAATTGGAAAGTTTTAAAGATCCTTAAAATTGAGGTGGATTTTTTTTTTTTCCCCAAGATCCTTAAAATGAAGTTAGAAATTTTTCAAGTTCCTTAAAATTGAGAAAATTGAGGTGGATTTTTTTTCAAGTTCCTTAAAATTGAGGTGGATTTTTTTTCCCAGATCCTTAAAATGAAGTTGGAAATTTTTTTCTTTCCTTAAAATGAAATTGGAAATTTTAAAAGTTCCTTAAAATTGAGGTGATTTTTTTTTTTTTTAAATTCCTTAAAATTAAGGTTAAGATTTTTTTTTTCCAAGTTCCTTAAAATGAAGTTGGAAATTTTTTAAGTTCCTTAACATGAAGGTAAACTTTTTTACAGCTCCTTAAAAATAGAGCTGAATTTCTTCAAGTTCTTTAAAATTCAGCTGGGAGTTTTAAAATCCCTTAAAATTATGTTGGGATTTAAAATTTCCTTAAAAATAAGTTGGGAATTTTTAAAAGTTCCTTAAAATTAAAATGGATTTTTTTTCCCCCCTCCAAGTTCCTAGGAAATAGAACTGAA